>CM032626.1:33940116-34301224 GCA_019097785.1 Fraxinus excelsior | reverse complement strand
ATAGAGGGAGATCTCTATCTCTCTCCCTCTCCCTGTGTGTATATCTAGTACGAATTATGGTGGAATCGAATCCAAGAACAAAAGGGTAATTATATATTCCCACTCGCATCAGATAACATTGGCTGTTTCTAATTTCTCAAGGGCTGTTGATTTTTATGGGGGAAATCATTGGTTTCACAGAGAGGGGCAACCACCCTTAAAAAATTCCCATTCTCTCTCTGTAAACCTCATTCTTCACTCTCAAGCAGCTAGCCCTGGATTCTGGCTTAGCTCTTAATTTATAGTACCCTGTTTTCCTAATTTACCCCTATTTGTGTCTTTATGCAGACCAGGAAAACTAGGGATGTAAGCGGTTCGATTTTTGACAAATTTTCAAACCAAACCGTTTAAACCGGTTTGAGAAAAACTCAAACCTAAACCAAACCATTTTTAACGGTTTGAAAAAAAACTCAAACCTAAACCTAATGGTTTGGTCCGGTTTTAAACCGCCGGTTTCACCGTATATTTTTTTGTTTGTTTACTTTTATGACATTAATTTATTGAATTTAATATATATTTATATCTTACTAGCAATAAATCAAAAACAAACTAAATATATCTACTACAAATTTAAATACCAACTGAATCAAAGTGAAATTACAATAAACTAAAATATAGTTTTTTCTTTGTCATTTTAGGTTAAGACGTTACGATAACTTACAATATAAGTCTACTAAACTAAATATAAAGCCCAAAAAATATAATGATGTTCAACAAGATATCGTGATCATCATATCTAAAAAACAAAACTACTGATTAGATAGAGAGAATAACCAACCATAATAATAAATCAATTGTTTATAATATCTAAACGTAACAATTACACAAGCTTATCGCGGTATTTTGTTACGAATTCAGTTTCTTACATATACTCAAACACCAATTGTTGTCACACATGATTCATAGTCTCAATTGTCAAACAAATGCATTCGTGATATCATCATAATATTGGATACTAGATAGATAAAAGAATCTTTAAAAATATGGTATTAGAAAATATAAACCATTTGCCACAACTTTCATTGAATCATCAAATGCTTCCACTTCGTCTAAATATTGGCATGTCACTATAGGTTCATTTTTAATTTGCAACCAATTCTTTCCGCATATACAAGTCTCAATCATCCTTGCACCTAATAAACTCATAAATGAATTAAGTATCTGACCTCTATTTAAGAATGCAGACTCAGAAGCAACTGTAGAAATTTGAATTCCAAAGATGAAAAGGGTTTTTGATAGATTATGCTAGTCTTGAGATTATTAGATATATATTATGATTATTTGGTAATAATAATATATATGTAATAGAAAATTATAAATTGACAAAAATACATACAAATGACAAAAATATTGAATTTTGCATATTTAGATGAATTTTCAAAAAAAAAATCATTATTTTTTTTTTATTTTTATATATTTTTTCACCGGTCCGATTTGATTTTAAACCGCAATTAAAATTCTCAAACCTAAACTAAACCGTTTTTGACCGGTTTGGTTTGGTTCAAAACCATTTCGTTGACGGTCCACGTGGCACCAAACCAACGGTTTCTAAAATGCGGTTTCGGTTCGATTTTTCAGTTTGACAGTTTTTTCTTACAGCCCTAAGGAAAACACTTGAAATGGCAGTCAAAAGGATATAGTGGTGATTTAGTATTTATCGCAACTTTTAGCTCCTTGTTTTGTCTCGATTATTTGTAAGATGCCTTTTATTTATTTATTTTAAACTACAAATTTTTTAATAAAATAATATTACACTCAAATTCAAAACTTTTCATTTCTTTTCAATCACACATTCTTCATCAAATACATGCATTTTTACACCAAAAAAAAAAGGGGGGGCTCACAAGACAAGTCATTGTTTGATTCTCATTATTTTCAAAATATATTTTTTTCTATATTTTTTTAACTATACATTTCTCAATAAAATAATATTACACGTAAATTTAAAAAATTTCCTTATTTTTTAACAATACATTATTTTAATATACATTCTTACAATAAAATAGGGCTCAAACAAGCTTTGAATTCTTTGACTTATTACTTTAATCATTTAAATTTTCTGTCGTGCCATCTCATTACATAGAATTTTAGCCCCTATTTCACATAAATTAAATTTAAATCGAAGTCAACAATTAATTTTAATTACGTATTTCATAGGTTTCACTATTTTTCAACCACAAATTTTATCAAACTTTACTAAAAATCTTATTTTAACTTTCATCAAACAGGAACTTAACATGTAAATTGTGCGATAAAAGTGTTCAATGAACATAAAATTTATGTTTTTCGAAAAAAGAATGAAATGTAGATTTTTGCGACAATGTCAGAGATTTCATCCCTTAATTTTTAGTAATTATGAATTTACCTTAATTAAAACGAAAGTTGTGCATAACTTAAATAAGCCGACGTAGTCTCTAATAAATCATAATTGCATCTCATCTTTTATTTTCTTATGTATGGAGAAAAAAACACCCCTCAAGATCGTCAAAGAAATTGAATGAAGTATCGACTTCAAAATTCGACGGGATCACACTGTCGACATATTCCAGCTCTTCTTTCATTCACACGTATGTTACATAAAAAATTGGACACCGCGTTAGAATGCGCAACTCTAGCAAAGTATAACAATCAAGTAAACTCCCACACTCAAGTCAAACAATATTTGAATGCGAGAGAAACACAATGGACGAAAATACGGATTTCACATGAAAAATAATATTAGGCTCTGTTTGATTGGCGATATTTTTCCTGTCCACTTTTTGACTGTTTGATATGCTAAATTTTCCACGGAAAATGTTTTCCTCCATTTTTCTAGGTACAACCCTTTGATGCACGAATGGTGAAAAATGTTTTCCCATCTTTTAGTTGGGAAAACATTTTCCAACTTTTTTTTTTTTTTTAGCAATGGCAACCAATTCTATCAACCATTGTAAAAAAGATTTTCATTTTTGTTGACAATTTCTATGCAAAACAAAGTCAAACAAATATGGTAATTTTTTCTAATTGTTTAAAAAAAATTTTTTTTACTTTTTGGTAATTGGAACAAATTCTTAACCCAATAGTAGAAAATATTATCACTTTAATGGACAATTTTCATAAAAAAGGAAGTCAAACGGATTTCAAACTTTCAACATTTTCCATTGAAAATTATACCAATCGAACACACTTAATTACAATTCCCCGTAAAATAAGTTCTAGGCAAATATTTTCTCTGGAATTCGTTTTCTTTCCACCCTATTTTCCATAGTGCAATCAAACGGACCCTTAGCCGTTTGATTGCAAATGTGGAAAATAGGTGGAAAAAAATGTTTTATTGAGAATTGAATTGCCTAAAATTTGTTTTACTGGGAATTGTTATTAATTGTGTTTGATTGATATAATTTTCTACCTGAAAAATGTTGAAAGTTTGGTGTCCATTTGACTTCATTTTTAATAAAAAAATTTCATTAAAGTGATAATTTTTTTCTACCAATATGTCTAGAATTTGTTCCAATTACCAAAAAGTAAAAAAAAAAAAAAAAAAAAAAATTTTAAACAATTAGAAAAAATTACCACATTCGTTTGACTTTATTTTGCATAGAAATTGTCAACAAAAATGAAAATTCTTTTTACAATGGTTGATAGAATTGATTGTCATTGCTAAAAAAAAAAGAAAAAAAAAAGTGGAAAATATTTTCCCACCTATTAGGTGAAAAAATATTTTCTATCATTTGTATATCAAATGGTTGTACCTAGAAAAAGGTAGCCAAATCAAACGGACCCTTAGAAAGATTGAGAATGTAATCTTATATGACCTTTGGATGTCATTATGTGTGAGTAAATATGGCCAAAAGAGATGAGCAATATTCATTCAATACTTGACAAGTGACTTCATCATAACTATACATCAACCAAGCTCAATTATCGCTCCCAAGCTATCATAGGTACGTGACCATAGGCTGAAAATATCCAACATAAGCCCATGTTTGATACACATTAAAATTTTGATTCTCATTCTTCTACTCATTTTCAATCATATTCTTCAATAAAATAATATTTTTCATCACATTTGTAAGATTTTGGGGCTCTAATAAACCAAACCGAGCTCAGAAAAACCTTCAATCAACCACCACAATGACAAACCCAATCTTCTCTAAACCGACACCAACCGAAACCGGTTGCTCCCAAGCCAATTGGGCCACATAGGACTTGGTGTGAAGAAGAAGGGGGCCTATTTTCAGCCACCAAGGCAATAAGAGAAAGGGAAGAGAAGAACTACCAAGAGGCACAAAGCAAGGGTCGGTTTCTCTCCCCTCTCAACTCACGGCTCCAACTCTTCCACACACTTCACACACTAGAAACCGGGTAGGATATATACCAAAGAGTGTGCTTTTAGGTTAAACAAGTAGAGGCCCAATAAGTTCGACAAACGAGTGGGCTATCAACTAAAAGTCGTCCAAGGTAATGAGCCGGCCATGAGTAACATTAAACAAATTAGGCTACTTCAAATGGCCCACTTAGGGTGTCGGGATGGTTCGTTCATTGTGGTGTCGACATTCCACTTCAATCATCGGCCGAGACCTATGAAAACTAATCCAACAAAATGGTTTAACATCAAAGTCCGGATTTATTGGGTATCAAAAAGCCAACAAATCTCCACGTTGATCCCAATAAATCTGCAAGCAAACAAAACACACAGTTTATACTTGCACAATCAAGGTAACCAATAAAATTGGTATCACCGACCTTACCTCGTGTCTCTACTTGAAACACATACCATACCTGCTCTATATACTCACCAAGGCTAAGGTCAAGAACACCCAAGTAGAAACAGATAAGCACAGCAATCAATCAGAGCAAATAAACATGCGATGGAGATATCATATAGGATAACACAGATCTTACCAAACACGTTCACATAGAACAACATATTAACGCCAAGTCAATCAACATGCCAACACATACGCAACAAATGCATAAATGACCTCACAAAGATCTCATCACACATATCCTATCTCATTCCGTGTTACTCACTCCTCGAGAACACATATCTCACCTCATCGCCTACCATGCTCACTAGACTAGTCACTTCAACCAAACAAACATGTCTAACTGGTAAGTCTCTATAGATCCTAAGTTCTCGGAATAATCCTCTATCACCATATTGCTTCTCCAACCTAAGCGGATAATGGGTCTCCACCTAATAGAAGTGATAGAAGTGTCTCACTCGCACTCCACCTGATCAGGGTCTCTTATAGATAAAGGATTCCAACATTTGATCACATCTCCACCGTGATCCAAATGTCATACTCCACATCCCACAGTACAATCACCAATGTACCCCTAGGCATCTATACTCCACCTTACCAAAAGATATACCACATACTACAAATGCACCACAACCCCACTATGGCAAATCAATACCTATCGGTGACCACAAAGATTAGGGCTCAATTTTAAATTGACCCACGCACCACAAGGTTACTCCAATAATCAATGCTCAAGAAAATCCACATAGGAGTAATCCCACAAATGGAAGGGTGAAGGTGACACTCACAAAGAGAATAGAAGAAAGAGTTGGTTACTTCACAACACTCATACAGAGAACGAAGATAACCCTCACAGGTGGCTTCACAAACCATACAGGCTCACAAAGATGAAGGAGAAAAGGACCGCCCCTCTTACTTCTCACTACCACACTCTCTTACACCACTCATATAGCAAACAAAGTATGCCACAAATCTTAACCCACTATGCATGCTGACAATTACACCAAGTAATAAGATCACTCCAATTTATGTCAATGCACATATCAAACACATTGAAAATGCACATATAATCACGCAACCGAATTAAGTGATCACACACATACAGAAAGGATTACACACTGATGCACATGCAATAACAAGGTTACACTCAGTAAACCTCACTAGGGTCTTTACTCGACCCTATAAGCAAATTCACATCACCTCTCATCTTACCATTCTGCTTATCCTTCTATTATCATTCCTAGGACAGTCTATTTCAACCACGTCCAATTACTGCAGTTAAAAATATCTTAATTTTCGCATTTGCCATCAAAAAGTTTTATGAAAAACATTTTCGCTTTGCCAAATTAAAAATCACAATTTTCATTAAAACATGCACACCTCATAATGTGTCGTCATTTTACCCAAAATGCACAAAACACAAAATGCAACCAACAATGACCACAAGTAAAGCATCGACACAGTTCACACAAAATAGTCAAATAAACTTTCCTAAGGTCACGTGCAATTCTAATAATGAAAAATAAACTGACAACAAATTCCCGAAGAATTTAAGGGAAATAATTAACAAAAAATTCCTAAGTCTAGCAACATGCAATGGTTACCCCTTCACGTTAACCCCAAACCTAATGCCGCCCCACACGATGACTTCTAATACGAAAAATAAATTATCCAACACAATAATTTTAACTGCAATAATAAAAGGTAAATAACATGATACTGAGCGGACCACGTCTGAAGATCCGTAAATATCGAGAGCTGCGAATTCACCACTTTTAGGACCATTACTCTTCGTCCTAAATTCTTCCGACAACCACGGCAACACAAACGACGCACGACACCCGAACGTCGAAACGCAAACTCGTCCACTTTCACCGTAGTGCTCGAAACTAAAATCCGAAAACACCGTAGGGTCCGTCTCAACGTCCTCGACAAATTGCCTGAAGAAGTAGACCCCGGAATCAGCCTCCACGCGCCCCTGCCGGAGATGCGAGTGGGGCTCACGCGCCGCCACCGACTGCCACGCGCGCCCTACCCACAAGCTCTTTCGCCCGCTGAGTCCGAATCTGGTGTTCGTTTTTCCAAACGCCTGCTGATTTGGCCGGAAAATGCAATTACAGGTCTGGTTTTTCGCACAAAATCTGGACAGCTTCTTCTGCTCGTTTTTGGTCAGTTTTCTTGCGAATTTCTGGTCAAATTTTTTCGCCCAAACCACCATAACCTTGCTCTGATACCATTTGTAAGATTTTGGGCCTCCAATCAACCAAATCAACCACCACAACGACAAACCTAATCTCTTCTATACCGACACCAACCCAAACCGGTTGCTCCCAAGCCAATCAGCCCACATAGGACTTGGTGTGAAGAAGAAGGAGGCCTATTTTCAGCCACCGAGGCAAGAAGAGAAAGAGAGGAGAAGAACTACCAAGAAGCACAAAGCAAGGGTCAGTTTCTCTCATCTCTCAACTCACGACGCCAACTCTTCCACACACTAGAAACCGGGTAGGATATATACACCAAAGAGTGGGCTTTTAGGTTAAACAAGTAGAGGTCCAAGAAGTTCGACAAATGAGTGGGTTGTCAACTAAAAGCTGTCCAAGGTAATGGGCCGGCCATGAACAACACTAAACAAATTAGGCTACTTCAAATGACTCACTTAGGGTGTCGGATGGTTCGTTCATTGTGGTGTCGACATTCCACTTCAATCATCGACCGAGGCCTATGAAGACTAATCCAACAAAATGATTTAACATCAAAGCCAGGATTTATTGGGTATCAAAAACCCAACATGATACTAGTTGTAGGGAAAATAATGAGCAAATTGACTGGCCCAAGCCCACACCACCAAGCCCAAGTGAGGTTCCAACCCAAAACCAATTGGAAATGGGTGGAGTAGCACACTTGGGTTATATGGTGAATTTCTTTTCTTCTCCCAACCGATGTGGGACCTCTTGTTTGCTCCAAACAATCATCCCCTCAAACGAAGGACCACATCATTGTGTCATCCCCTCAAACGATAATCCATCCGCCAATCATATTGTACCGCCGTTATTACCGTCGCTCTCGACCAAACGGGACCCGCCGCCTGACCACCAATGTCGGGAAGACTTTCGACACAAGGCACCTCAAACGCGAATGATTTTTAGCCCGATTGCCACCACACTTTCTACAACGTTCTTCCGACCCTGGGTTCTGATACCAGGTGTAGGGAAAATAATGAGCAAATTGACTGGGCCCAAGCCCACACCACCAAGCCCAAGTGAGGTTCCAACCCAAAACCAATTGGTAATGGGTGGATTAGCCCACTTGGTTTATATGGAGTATTTCTTTTCTTCTCCCAATCGATGTGAGATTTCTTGTTTGCTCCCAACAACATTAATAAATTTTTCTTCTTTTCATAGTCTATGAAAAGTTTTTTGTTTTATTAAGTGGGGTTACTGTAGAGCCGTCACATCAAATATGTTGATGTATGATGTATCTTGACCTAAGCAAGGTCCATGGAAGAGTCATCATGCCATCCACCTCAGAGTCGTACTATTTGAGTTAATCATTTTCAATTCTATTATAAAGCCATTTTAATTGTAAGAATGAAACTTGAATGTAAAGAAAATAAATTTTATGGAATTAAATTGTTTAAAATTTATTTTATTGAGAATTGTCAAGTAATTGTATTGATTGATATAATTTTCCATCTGAAAAATATTAAAATTTTGAATTTTTTTTGTTCGTTTGATTTGTGTGTAATATTATTTTATTTAGAGAATGTGTGGTTGAAATGAAGAATAAGAATGAAAAAGAAAAAGAGAAAAAGAAATTAATGGATGTCAAATGGGGACCAAGTTGACTAATGTGACAGACAGCTACTATAGCTGCCTACAAAAGGCTTGTAGTCAGTTGCGTGTAGCTGCCTGTAAGAGGCAGTACAGAGTTGCAATAATTGAATTAGAAAAAAAAAACCAAGCCAATTTGTTTGGCTCAGGCCAAAAAAGCTAGAGCCATTTTCACACCGACTGTGAACGAGCTGAGAGTCTTGGCTCTTGGGCTAAGTGAAAGAAATTGAGGTTTAGATCTCTGTCTTATAATCAAACAAGGAGAATGCCCGACCGTGGCTACAAAATCACCGATTGCCTTCGAAGAAACATAATCACACGCCATCCGTGTTTCCCCGTCAAGAGTCATTTCGTCTCAAAGCCAAATTCATCAACTCAGAAGAATCATCGTCACAACCCCTATGCATAAACAAAGATGTGTGTGTGTGTGTGTTTATCTAGGATTCATAATTAATATTGTTGCTGTATTTTTTTAAAAATAGAAATGATTTTTTAATAATGTCATTGAAGAATATAGAAAAATAATGAATGTAAAACTCAACGTTCTAAAAATCATAAAGTGTAATTAGACATGATGACAAAGTTTCAAGCATTACAAATTTAAACAAGCATAGACGAGAATTAGACGTAAAATAACATTTTCTTATTTTTAATATTATTTTAGATTTTTAATTACTTTAAAAGTAATTTAATAATAATATAATACATATCAAACATTTAAAATTATAAAATACTATATTTACTTAATAATTCCTACCATTAATCAATTGAAAAAGTCTACTTGTACATCAGCCTTTGTACATCGGGGTGTACACCCCCCCCCTCACATGAGGGGTGGGACCCACTGTATAAAATATTTTTTTATTTAAGCGGGTCACATCCCTATGTGAGGGGGGTGTACACCTCGATGTACACCCCGATGTACCGGTAGCAAAACCGTAATCAATTATACAATTTTCAAGTTTTCGAAAAATAATTCAGCGGGGTAGAAAATGAAAACATAAAAAAGCATCTAAACAATGAGAAGTTGAAGAAAATTAAATTCGTAGAAAATCTATACCATAAAGGATTTAATTTTTCTTGCAAAATTTGGTGTTTCTAATTTTGACTATTTTCTATGACGTCAAAAGCTTCTTAGCGCCGAATGTTCAAATTTTTTAATAGTATTCTTGATTGACTTTATTTTGTATAAAAAAATATAATATCATTTTTCACCTAAACGCTCACTTTTCAAAATGTTTGTTGAAAATTTTTTCATAAAATTTTTTTTTCACTCTTGATCATGTGATCATATTTTTTTTTAAAAGCAAAAAAAATATTTTATTTATGAAGAATGATTTTTATTTTTCACGTAATTTAATGTCTTTTCTCTCACAAATACAATCTTTGAGAATTCAGAATAACTAATAGTAAAGAAATAAGAGTATATTAATAAATGAATAAAATAAAACATTTTTAATTAAGAAACAAAATTATATAATTGAAACAAGAAAATAAAGAAAACGAGCCAGTGTAAATAGGACAAAGGGAGTATCGTGTTTTTTCTCATATGAATGTGACATTACTTTACCAAAAACCTGAAAAATAAAAATAAATCAGCTCCAAATACACTCTTCATAATTAACTTGGCAGAAAAGATTTTATATTGTTTCTGAAAACAAAAGTACAAGTGTGGAGAGGAAATCGAGACTCAGATCTGTGTCAATTCAGGCAAGAGGGACGATCACGCCATGGCTGCAAAATCACCGGTTGCGTGTGAGAGAAAAGGGGGAAAACCTAACCCTCAGCCATCCGGGTTGCCATGCCAAGATACGAATCATCTGATTGCCCAATTCATCAGCTCAGAGGAATAAAGACGATTATCATCGCAGCCTCATAAAATTTGAGAAAAAAAAAAGAGAGTTATATTATAATGGTTGTCAAACAGGGGCTTAATACACAATCATGCTACATGTTAATCAAGTTTGACATCAAGGCCCCAGTTTCGATAACCAGCAGAATAAACGTAATATGTACCAGCAAGAAAGAAACCATAGAAAAGATCAACTGGAATTCCCAGTTTCTGTCTGTCTTTCTGTAAGTAGTGTATATATAGTTGATAGATACACATACTGACATACAGCAGCATCAAGGGTTGTTGGTTTTGGGTTAAAAGAGGAAATCATTGGGTAAAAGGGAGAGCCAACCACCCTTCAGAAACTCCCAATCTCCCTTACCCTCATTCTTTCCATCTGAGCTCCTAACCCTAATATTTCGGTCAAGCTTCTTATTTATATTGTATCCAATTTCCTCTTTTACCCTCATTTCACTACCTTTTTACCCTTTGTGACTTCACGTGGGTTGACAATCTGAGGGTGCTACAGTAATTCTTGTAAAATTATCGGTATCTAGGGATGAAACATTCTGCATGTACAGAACACTCGTGGGTAATTTTTTTGGTTTTCCCTCGTGTATAGAAAGAATGCCACCAGAGTTTGGCCAAAATACGCATAAATATGCAGGGCCCACCACGTATTTAAAAAAATAAAAATAAAAATATACAGGACCCATAAATTTATGTATTCCGGTATAATTCTATGAGCTTCTTTCTGTACATCAGCCCGATTCTTTTTTTTTTTTACTCCCACCTCATGTGGGAGTTTGTACCCCTACATCTTTAAAGTGTATTTGCTGGATATTATTGAGAAAAAAATGTGTTTTTAATAATGGAAAATATATAATTAAAAAGAAAAAAAAATTATTGATGTAACCAATAGGGAGCGCCAAGTGGCGCCATGTTTTTGGGTTGGGGACTGTTTTCGCGCGTTTTGCAACCCGCCAACAATTACGAGAAAGAAGGGTCAGACGATTGTGTAAGGAACAGACCTCTTGAGACAAAGTCCCAAAAAGGGGTGCGTATGCCAGTGAAGGATTACAATTAGGAAGTAGACAAAACGCCTCCAAGGGGCGCAAGCACACGAGTACTGAAAAAGGATTAAATTTAAACTAAGAAATGAAAATTACATGATCTCTTGTAGAGAGTTTTTGATTCGGTCTCTTGTCTTCTATGACGTTACTTCTTTTATACTTCTTGAGCGTCCATTGGTTATCGAAACTGCTCAGACTTGCTTCGTGTCCTTCGTAACCGCCCACTCTTTTAGTGGGGAATCACCAATTCGGGGAGTAGTTGCTTAGTAACCGCTACCACTACCTTTGTTGCTTCCTGGATCGTGGGATCGTGCCGGGTTTACTTGCCAACCGCTTCCAAACTGTATCCTTTAGACTTATTTGATTTTGGGCGACTTGGGGTTCTGGGCGACAATGAGGCTGTCGTTGTGGGCGATTGTGCCGTACCATCTTTGTTCGGCCTTTGGCCGTCCCACAACCTTGGGGCGATGGTATTCCTTTGTTCTTGGGCTTCCAATATTCAGGATTTTCCACGGGCCTTCAACTTGGGCATTTCTTCTTGGGCCTTTTAATTGGCTTCTGTTGGGCCTTTCCCTTGGATTTATCAATTTGACCTCCTTTCGATTTTGGGCTGCATTTTAGTGTGTCAACAATTACCCCCCAATATGGCAGAATTAATACTAATCATTAATTTTGCCATATTCATTCTGTATCTTTCCCGCTTTTAACAATCGCTCTATTTCTTTTTTGATCTCTGGCAATACATTGGGGGCGAAGCGTCTAGGAGGTTGCTTATGAGGCTTAAAATTTGGTTTAGTCGGCAACCTATGTTCTACCAAGTTTTTATCCAAACCAGGCATGTGCTCATATTCCCAAGCAAAACAATCTTTATATTCTTTCAATAAAGCGATTAATCGATTACTAACCTCATGAGGTAGCATTTGGCTGACGAACGTTGGGCGATCCTCTCCTTCCTCACCAATGTTAACCTTGACCAAGGGGTCTTGAGCTTGCGCATATCCTGACTTAGGGATCTTCGTCGCTTCATCATCCACGTCGCTCAGAGAATTTTGCTCTTCCAGGCAATCTACTTTATGAACTTCCCAATCCAAGCTCTGCTCCATTTCGGACACTATCAATTTGTCCTTCAGCATTTTTAACGCCGCTTCTTCTTTCTTCATCCGTCCACACTCTTTATTGAAAGCCATTAGCTTGGCTCTGAAGGCCTGAACTTCGGCCTTTTGTTTTTGTTGTCGAACACTCATTTAAGGTTGTTTGGCTTCTTTTTTGCCAATTACTGGCTCTTCCAAGGCCACTATGTTTGGCCTCATTTGATTAAACATTTCAGTGAGTGAATCCATTGAGAAAGGCTCTTCGCTTTGGGCAGTAATTTGAGTTTCTTCCCCATCTTGAACGACTCTGACAGGCCCATAATTCCCTTCATACATGAACCTCTCCACTGAATTCGCTTCCGCGACAAAGGGCCTATGGTCTGCCTGTACCACCTCTGCTTCCCCTTTGTCGTTCCAGAAGACTAAGCATTGATGGAGTGATGAGGGAATACATCGGCTGCCATGGATCCAGTCTCTTCCTAGTAGCACGTTGTAGCTAGTAGGACCATCTATCACAAAGAAAACAGTAGTCCTGGTGGTTGTCCCTACAGTTATGTCCAGTGGCATAACTCCTTTTGCTGATGTTGCCCCACCATTGAAACTTGTAAGAATGACTTCCGTTGGGATCATATCGCTTTCTGTCTTAGCAAATTTCCTCATCATCCTAGCTGGAATGGTGTTTATGGCTGCCCCGTTATCGATGAGTACTTTTACTATTGGTACACCATTAACCAAGGCTTTGACGTACAGTGGCCTTAAGTGTTTGGTTAACCTCATCGCTGGTTTGTTGAAGATTACTTTTTCAGCAGCGTCTATTTCCACTTCCTGCCTATTTTCTGGCGGGCCATCTCTTGGTGATAGATCAACGTGCAGCACATCGGACTGAGCTTTCTTTCCTTGGGTCCCTTCCTTCTCTTTTCCCAATATTTCTTCCTCAGTTACCCAATTTGTAGGCGGAGGCATTATTCTAGGGGGCGATCCGTATTTTTCGGGGCGAGGTACCCTCTTTTTCCTTTTTGGCGTTCCATACAGCACATAGAAATCAAACGATCGACCAGATGGTTCCCCCAATAAATCCACTTCGCGGACTCCTTCCTGGTGTAATTGTTTCAACAGGGTATTGCGCGATACTCCACTTTTCCGTCTCTCTGCTTCTAAATCAATCTCTTCTTCAATATCTGTCATATCATCGTTCTCGCCATCGTCACACATTTCTCTGGAAGTTTGGCCTTCATCGCAGACTAGCACGCAGGCATCTTCCTCATTATCCTCTTTGCTTTTGAACTCATCGGCCAACAAGTAATTGTTAGCCAGGACAGGAGGTAATGTGCCAAACTGGATAGTTAGAGGTAAGTCGGGATCATCTTCGTCTTTCCTGTCTCGCTCAAACTTCGACCTACCAGATGAACTTTCCGGCAAATCTCCCATTGACTCACCAGTGCCTGTTTCTTCGCTATCTTCAAAAACATTTTCGTTGGCTATCCTGAGCGTTTTGGGCGCTCTAGGGCGCGATTCCTCTTGCTGTTGCCTCATCATCCGCCCGTAATTACGTTGGCAACGCCTTTGTTGGGTTCTGGTCATTTCATTGAACGGCATTACCCTTCCTGCGTTGTTCTGGAACGAATGCCATACATTGGGCTGGCGAGGCTGCGGCCTAAAGGTTCTTCTTTGACCGGCCGGCCTAAACCCCCTTTCTCTATGCAACCCTCCGTATAACGGCATCCTTCGCTCCCTGACGGGCTGAGCGACTGATACGAAATCAGGCCGATGATGGGATGGCCGTGTCATTGATGACCCTGCATTCGCCTTCAACTCGTGCTTACATCTGTCGCACAGAATGTCTTCGCCCTGTTTGGGCTCTTTCTCTTTGATGCGTTCAAACACGCTGGGAAGCGGCTTGGGTTCTTCCTCTTCGTCATCAATCACCAGTTTAAACCTTGGCAGTTTATTTTTCAAGCCAGTTGTTATCATATTCATTGCTAGTGGCCGTGGAAATGGGTCTTCGTCCACCGCCATCTTTTTCTTTTCCTCAAACGTGATTCGTCCTGATTCGATGGCATCCTGCAACACATGGCGAAAAACCATACAATAATTAGTCGCATGTGACCATGCATTATGCCATTTACAGTACTTTTTACCCTTAATTTGTTCAGAGTCGGGCAATTTGTGTTTGTCGCTCAACCTTATCTGCTTATCCTTATATAATTTATCGAATATAAGATCAGCTTTGGTTATGTCGAACGAGAACCGCTCGCGTTTTTCTATTTTCACCTTTTGCAGGTTCATCTTTGCCTGCTATTTTTGGCTTAACTAACATAGGACAAGTATATGCTTCTCCTTTTACTAGTTCAGCCAAGCATATTTCAGTCTGGTCGTAATAACCATCATCAATAGTATGAAGATTGAAATTCGGGTCTTTATAATAAGTCCCTTTACTGGAATTCTTCATTTGGTCTTCCTCTCTTACCAATCGCTCATATCTAACGACATTCGCGCTAAGTTGGAATAAGTCTGGAAATTCTCTATCTTGGAATTTCTTCTTAAGATCAAAGCTTAAACAACTTTGTGCGATTTTGACAAATTCCTTCTCAGGTAATGGCACGAAGCATTTACTTCTGGCCGTTTTGAACCTTTGTAGGAAATTCTCTGCCCACTCGTTAGGCAATTGACGTAAATTCGCCAAATCGGCCAGTGTAACTTCGGACTCAGTTTTATAAAATTGAGCATGGAATAATTGCTCCATTTGTTGCCAAGTTTGAACGGAGTTTGCTGGCAAATTAATGAACCAAGAAAAAGCCACTCCTGTTAAGGAACTCGGGAACAACCTCAACTTATGGTAGTCATTCACCTCACCACTTTGCAACGTGAATCTCCCTACATGTTCTAGTGTAGATACTTCTCCTAGGCCAGTGAATAGTGAGAATTCCGGTACTTTGTACCCTCTAGGCCATGGATATGCCTGATCTATCCAATCAGGGTATGGCTTGGTGTAAATTGGCCTAATCACCGGACGTACCCCAACGCTATTTGATCTTGTACTATTTCCATAATTTGGTTTCTTAGCACGGCGTTAGGGTCATATGGGTTCCCCATTGGCTGATTTACTGGCTGATTCGTGGGAGGTCTAGTGGTCTGCCCTTGATTGGCCATAAAAGTGCCATTATTCAGGTTGTTATAACCGGTAAACTGAGTGTTTAAACCGTCATTCGTACGCAACCCGTTCTGTCCAATATTTGGGACATTATCTCTCATGGTGGCACCACCCCCCAGGTTAGACATAGCGTTTCCATTATTCACGTTTATGGTTCCACTTCCCCCTTGGTTTGAAGTAGAAGGGCCAAAAGGTGGCTCCAAATTCGGGCCAGGATTTACACCAGGAGAATTGTATGGCGAGGTATGCCCCACAATAGTCCTAGATTGGAAGTGATTATCTATAGGCATAGTAGGTTGACATATTTGGCCTACCAACTTATTCATGATTTCATTCAACGTATTTAGTTGTTTAGCCATATTATCAAAATGCCTATTCTCGTTTTGGGTAAATTTCTTCATATTATGAATGCTACGTAGATTTACCTGTTCGACGACATCCTGCGTGAGTTCTCCCAGCAATGCACGCATTGTGCGAGGGCTCAATTCTGTCATTGGCTCGTAGCGGCTGTGACTGATTGGATTTAGTCCATCTGTCTGTGGAGAGTATTGTTGCTCCTCGTATCGCTCAACCACAGACTGGACTACTCATTGACTTGCTGGTTCTTTATCGGAATTTTTATGAGGCATGATATCTTTTCTCTTTTTGTATCTTCACTTACCAAACACCAACAGTCCCACTGGGCGTGCCAAATTGTTTTCGCGCGTTTTGCAACCCGCCAACAATTACGAGAGAGAGGGGGGTCAGACGATTGTGTAAGGAACAGACCTCTTGAGACAAAGTCCCAAAAAGGGGTGCGTATGCCAGTGAAGGATTACAATTAGGAAGTAGACAAAACGCCTCCAAGGGGCGCAAGCACACGAGTACTGAAAAAGGATTAAATTTAAACTAAGAAATGAAAATTACATGATCTCTTGTAGAGAGTTTTTGATTCGGTCTCTTGTCTTCTATGACGTTACTTCTTTTATACTTCTTGAGCGTCCCTTGGTTATCGAAACTGCTCAGACTTGCTTCGTGTCCTTCGTAACCGCCCACTCTTTTAGTGGGGAATCACCAATTCGGGGAGTAGTTGCTTAGTAACCGCTACCACTACCTTTGTTGCTTCCTGGATCGTGTGATCGTGCCGGGTTTACTTGCCAACCGCTTCCAAACTGTATCCTTTAGATTTATTTGATTTTGGGCGACTTGGGGTTCTGGGCGACAATGAGGCTGTCGTTCTGGGCGATTGTGCCGTACCATCTTTGTTCGGCCTTTGGCCGTCCCACAACCTTGGGGCGATGGTATTCCTTTGTTCTTGGGCTTCCAATATTCAGGATTTTCCACGGGCCTTCAACTTGGGCATTTCTTCTTGGGCCTTTTAATTGGCTTCTGTTGGGCCTTTCCCTTGGATTTATCAATTTGACCTCCTTTCGATTTTGGGCTGCATTTTAGTGTGTCAACAGGGACCAAGAAGCAGGGCTCTTTGGGGATATTTCTGGAACCCAACCTGCTGGACCTGACACATCATCTAGAAAATCAATGCTATATATATTTGAACAAAGAATTTATATGACAAGTAGAGGAAAGAATATAATACTAAATCCGGTTCAGACCATGGTATTTAAGTTGCATGATTTTTTTTTCTTCTTGACATTCCACCTCATGTCAAAAATCTGGACAATAATACGATATAATATTGTAGAAATCAATAATCTTGATGAATTTCATGTGAAAGTGTCACACTTAATGTAAAGCACTGTGTACACGTAGCATGATTGAATGTTAAATCTGTATCAGACCATGGTATTTAAGTTGAGCAAAACCTATAATATTAAATCCGGATGTACAACAAAGTGAACATCTAACATAATTCTTTAAGTTACACAATTTTACTTTTACTTTATTTTTTACGAATTACATGAAAAATGTCCAATTTTCTTTGGCTTTTTTCTTATTTTTCATAGCACGACCTCTTAATTTTTAAATTTTCATTATTAAGTCTATTTTCGTGAATTAATCACATTAAAAGCATCTCCAACAATGCTCTTTATTTTAAAGAGCATATTTTAAATAAATATAGAAATTTAGAAAATAAAGAATGAGAATTTTGAAGCATACTCAAACAATACTCTCCATATTTGACTACATTTCTCAAAATTCATTTTCAACTTTCCGAGACTTACAACTACAAATTTAATTTTTATCCAAATCAAACGAGTGCCATTCTTTATTATGCTTTTCTCTATGAGAAATTATGACGTTTTCTTTTCTACCTTACTTCCATTTCTTACAATTTTGGCTCATTCAATATGACATTTGCTTTTACTTTTACTTTTATTTCCCATAAAAGAGTTTTACAAGGGAATTACCTTAATTTTGTTTGAAAACTAATTTCTGATAATCCTTCCCATTGCAAAAATGTTTCCATTAAAAGTTCTTACTAAAAAAATCAGCTTTTAAATCTCAATCTTCTCCATGCATGCTTCTCTTTATTAACAAGAGTGATGCATCAAAAATTGAAAAATATTGTATGAAAGCAGGTACTGCATAGAAGGTGAGAGAAACGTGTTGACACCGTAAACACAAAGATTGACTCTACAATACAAAAAATTAAACTAATAAAAAATATATTGGAGATGCTCCAAATACAAATGGCATACGTCTAATCCAACTAAATGTACCAAAAAAGTACAATATAGCCCTTGTTTGATACGCATTAAAATTTTCATTTTCACCACATTCTTCAATAAAATAATATTTTCCATCGCATCAATAATTTTTTCCTTCTTTTTCAACCACACATTCTCCATCAATCTACTATTCCAAAATATATTATTTCAAACTAATGTGGCTCAAGCACACCCATAAAAAATAAACCAAAATCACCATACCGTCAACAGCCTAACCCCCAAACACCTGAGTGTAATCTAGAACTCCTGGGAACATTCGTTGAACTCCAGTGTGAGTCTATCACGATGCAGTTGCACCTGACAATACTCAACTGTACAACCAATTGCATTATGTAAGTTGTTACGTACATATAGCATCCTCTTGTTCATTGACAATCGTTACTGTCTACCCTATAAAAAGTAAAAAGTAAATCTGAGGAAGAGCTTTACTCTATAGCAAATGATAAGACTTTTGCTTCAATTTAGAACCACTTGCCATTCAGACACCATCATAGCTAAAACAACTACAATCACAATTGTAAAACCAGGTAAAGGACAAAAAATATAACAAGATGTAGAGCAAAGGAACGAAGAAATTCTAGGAATCAAACAACTCATTAAACACAAGTGTACACATGGCATAATCTTTCATTCAAGATGGATGAAATTCTATAATGGCACATTCCCCATTCAAGAAGAACTAATCACAATCAGTAAAGAGGATAATAATGCACAAGGTATAAATGGAAAATTTCCACAGCCAACATGCTCTCAAATTAAAGAACTCCTTATCTTCTCCAAAAATGCAGAAACTCACAGAAAAACTGAGGCTCAGAATAAGAGTCCCTTGATCCTAGATCACAATTCTGCATGCAGTCACGAAACAAAATTAAAAATGCAACAATAATGATTAGATGGCTGATAATGAGATTTGGAACTCGACTATATGTCTCAAAATGCAATATCATTTGTGAAGTCTAGAAGCTACTCAAAAAGAAAGTCAACGGGGTCATATTTAAATTTTGGTGTAGAGCTCTATCTGACCATTTCTTCATTCATGCCAGCATTGCTTCGTCATAATATGTGTAGATTCTATACACAATTCACATACAAATAGCATGTTAACCACATGGTAGCTCGCGCACACAGCTGTGATGAATGAAAATTGAACAAATAAAATTTTCAAGGAAAGAGAGCTTATCGCAAAGATTTTATTTATTTGGGCTAATTTCATCAACCATTTGACAGAACTTTTGTGCGAGAAGATTCCAAGAATAATTGAAATCCTTATGATTAAGCCTCTCATGAGACTTCAGACCTTTCAAGAAAATGATTGCCAGCATTCACCGCTTATGCGGATTTCAGCTGCAACTCCTTTGTTTTACAACAGCATCACTTTAACAGACTGACTTACCAGAAAATATTTCCCCCAATTATGGCCTACATTTGGGAAGGTATACAAACCACTCCAAATTGAAGTTCAAAATTTATCCTTTTCCTCTAAAAATACAAAATAAAATTTGGGACTGAAACCATTCCAAAACCAATAAGTTTTATCTTTTATTCGACTCTTGTGCTGATCACGTGGTTGTACATACACACGACAAAATAAAATAAAAACTCGGTTTCACAAAATTTTAGTTGGTTCAGTCTAAGAAATCCCAGATCAGAGACAAATTCAAACAGCAATGTCCTTAACTCAGCAACACTGAAACTATAGGCAAAATTAACCATATCCACTGCTTTCTTCAATAACAGTTTTTCAATTTTTGACAAGGCCTACAGGCTGCAGTTAACACATCGCAATCAAAACCATCGGAATAGCAATAAGAGGATAAATAATAAAGCTGCAGAAATGTAAAAAACTAGAACACTCGAGGGAAGAGCATTGCCTGCTTCGTCAAAGGTCATTCCTCCAGTCCATTGAAGACCAAGTTTTTGTCTATGGTCTTCCAATTCCAGCAAAAAATTATAATGCTGTCACCTTGACAGAAAAACTAAGACAACTCAACAACTTAAAAAGGTAGAAAGCAACAAGATACAAATAAGAATCAAATGTCACAATCAAGAAATACAAAAACATGCAATCCTTCAGTAATTAACAAAATTAAAGCAGAAACATGACTATCGATTGGATACAGCATAATTGACCACACCCTTGGAATCATATCAAGAGAAATACCAACAGCTTCATAGTAAATGAAGCCCGAGAAATAGTCAATATATTGTAGAAAAACCAATAATGACATTGGCAGATTGTCCACACCAGTCTCTAACTTGAAATTCTTGTAGTCTTCAATAAAGCCTTTTCTAGAGTTCCAAAGAAAAGCCAATCTTCAGAAATATCATCGAAACAACCAAACCACGAGTAAGAAAGAAAAGCACAGAAAAAAAAAAAAGTCGTCAATAACAAGAATACAGTGAAACACTTCTTATTGAAGGGACCTCGCCAAACCTCCAGTTTACCATAATAATTCATTTATCTACCATCAAATATGATAAGAGGTCCGAATTAATTTCTTTTTTCCAGTTAACTCAACCCACTTTTTGTTCAGTGACCGTCCGGATTGTGCAGTCAATAACGGGCTAAGAATTTTATAACAAATAGAATAGAACCCGAGGCTCAGATCTGTAATATATCAGGCAAGAGGTTCCGAACTCGCCATGGCTGCAAAATCCAGTTGCAAAACATGCCATCTGAATTTGCCCCGCCAAGATACGAGTCAGGGCTTCTCCATACCCGACCCAACTGAAGAAACTTATCATCACAGCCTACGAACGAGGAAAGGTTCAGTTGAAACGAAAGAGCATGTTTGGCTAAGCTTATAATTTACTTATAAGCTTCATTTTCTCTGAATACATAGTATTACTCATGTGAATTGATGAAGATGAGAAAAAAGAGTTGTTTCAGCGAGCACAAGCACAGTCACAGTTACAATGTGAAATAATTACAAGTAGCTGCTGGCTGAAAGGGTTGTTGATTTCGTGAAATCATTGGCAAAGAGAGAGGGTAACAACCCAATTGATACTTCCCATTTCTCTCTAATTGCCTCATTCTTGAGTTGGGATTTATGCAAAAAAAACCCTAGTTTCTGGCCTTATACCTGGATTAATAGGGATATCCCTGA
The DNA here is from genome assembly GCA_019097785.1 of Fraxinus excelsior. Taxonomy (NCBI): domain Eukaryota; kingdom Viridiplantae; phylum Streptophyta; class Magnoliopsida; order Lamiales; family Oleaceae; genus Fraxinus; species Fraxinus excelsior. The sequence continues at coordinate 34,279,682 of CM032626.1, read as the reverse complement.
AAGGTCGAAACTCGGGTCACTGTTATAAATCAAAGCAAATAAATAAAAATTGATAATTAAAATAAAAAAAAAAGTGAAATTTAGATTGCTAATGTGATCAAGTCCTAAAATACAGAGAAAAGGCATTTACATTCATCAATAATATTTTGAATTTTTTAATTTAGGTCGGTTGATTTTGATTTATAGAAAAAAAAATGTCATTTGAAGTTTATAATTTACGAAAGTGCATAAATAAATTAAAATCCATATTCATTTCATAAATAAAAGTTTTCCCATTTTTAATTTAGATATAAGAAAAAGTAAATAATAATAAAATTCAGTGCACGCCCACCTCTCCTCTCCACGAGCAATCTTCGTCATCTCGTAGCACAATTCACATCCTTATCACACCCCAAAACATACTAGCAATATAATGTAACCACCCCCCAGGTAGTAATTGCATTGTCCACTAATTGTAATACTCGGAAAAAGTATGTCTTAGAAAATAAGAGAAGATGACCTAGACGGAGATTTGAACCTAAGTAAAGAGGTAACAATGAGAATGAACTCGAGGTGGTTTTGGTTAAGTTGGGGTTGGACAACTCCTTAAAAAGATAAATTATGTGTGCGTGACACTAACTTTTATGGAACTTTAGTGCCGTTTGAGCCACATTAAAATTTTCATTTTCATTTTTCTACTCATTTTTAATCACACATTTTTCAATAAAATAATATATTTCATTACATCAATAACTTTTCTTTCTTTTTCAACCACACATTCTCCATTAATCTACTATTGCAAAATACATTTTTTCAAAATAATGTGGCTTAAACATATCCTTAATGACCGATGTACAGTCAAACTCAACGGTTATAAAACCACACAAAATAAAGTTGAACTTGCTAACTATTCTGTAGGTTATACTTTTCTCTTTTGATATAATTTGATTTTGAGACACCTAAAAGTTGCAAAATTTCATTAATTTTTTTTTTTAATCTGACATTACTTGGACTAGAATACCCTTTTAAGTGACAGTGTATGATAAATTTAAATAAAGATAAAATTATATGATTAATTTAATTATATTTCTCTTTTAATATCACTTGTACTGATATTGTAATTAGTAGTTCTAAATACTATTACTCAAAAAGAAAAAGAAAAAAAAAAAGCAATATCTTATTAGCTAGCTTCTTATGCTATTACTTCTTTGATTACTCATATTTGGGACGATTGTGAGTCACGATTTATTTCCATGTTTTAAACAAGGGAAAAATTCATAAGTAACAATTTCACTACAATTCATTTCAAAACTAAGATAAAAGTTTTAAAATTTCAAAAATTAGATATTTATTAAATTTTATTTATTTAGAATCTGCACTGTCATTTTGAGGCAGCTCCAATAGCTCAACTTCACGATCACTGAGAATGTCTTCCTTCCGGAATGTTGAAATAATTAACTAAAAATATGTTTTATAAATTAAATATAATGTCACAATTCTATACTATTTGATCACAAATTATTGAATTAATTGATTACAAATAAATTCTCATTCACAATTAAAAAAAAAATTCATCACTTTTCCACCACACATTCTCACATCAATCACTATTCTAAAATTTCTATTTCTCTCGAAATGAGTTTCAAACAGGGGGTTAATATGTCACATATTATTCTTTGATCACAAATCACAAATTTTATAAGTCACAATTGATTTCATTGTCACAAAATATCAACTTAATTGGCTACAAATTATATTTAGGTCACAAATTAACAAATTTTTAGGTCATACTAACTAATTTATTGGTCACAATATATATATTTTATTGGTCACACATTAACCAATTTATTGGTTACAAACAATCAAATCATTTGTGATCACCACCAACACTTGTGTAGGAATGTCAACAAGCCGAGCCCGAAAAAAAAAAGCTCGAGCCGAGCCCGAACTTTTTTGGACCGAGCTTTTTTGGGCCCGAGCCGAGCCAGTCGGCTCGTTTTTTTTTTTTTTTTTTTTGTGGCACCTTATAGGCTTATGTCGGATAACATGTTAGATTTATAAATGAGTAACTATCCATTATAACAAAGTAAGAAATCTTTTTAATGATCGATTTAAATTTTCTTACAAATTTTAATAACCATTGATGAAATTAGCTCAATTTTTAAATGTAATTAAGTAATATATATCACTAATAATTTCACTTCATATAGAATAATAAACATTTGTGTAAATGAGAAAATACATACTTTAAATATTTAGGTACTTAGAGTTTTAGAAAAATGAAAACAGTAATAAACTAATAATACAATAAATATTAAACAAACAAATATCACTCATTTTTCAAAATAATCTATGTGATACATTATGAGATAAATTTGTCACTTATAATTAGTTTATTAGTTTCATGATGAGTGAAATAAGTTGGCAAATTTTGATTTTTTTTTTTTTTTCGGGCCGGCCCGGCTCGAGCTTTTTCCGAGCCGAGCCCGAGCCGTGCGAGCCGCCGAGCTTTTTTACCATCCCTACACTTGTAACCACTACCTCACAACTGCCATCTCCGCACCGCCGTCGAAATTACCACCACACTCCCTCGATAGCAAAACTATCATATCAAACATCGCAACCAACACCAACACCACCACCAGCCTACCATTTCACAACCTTTCAAAAAAATTCCCAAATTTGCCGCTCGACACTACCACCACCATATGTTTCGACAATAAACCACCACCACACCGACAGTACCACACCACCATCACACCCAACTATACATAACGATACAATCACCATAATTACAAAATCAACACACCATAACCACCATAGTACCACCACCACCATAGTACCACCACCAAACCGTCAATCACGGCATCACTCAATTTTTTTATTTTTTTTAAAAAGGAAGAAGAAGAACGGATTCGAGTCGAGTCGTGTGCAACAATGTGGCGAGTGGTACGCCGAAGTTGCCGAAGCCATTGGAGCCGCATGAGAGAGAAGGAAAAAGTGGTTTGTGATTTGTAGTTTTAGATGGAGAAAATAGACGATATTGAGTATTATTAATATTTGATTTTTGTATAAATAAGCTTTCGATTTGATTTTTGAAATTGAATCTTGAAAGATTTGTTTGGATGTAATTTCCACTGAACAATTTGCTAGAATAAAGTTTAAAGATTAACCTCAATCCGATAAAATGTTCAGAAAATATGAAGTTGCCTTGCCTCTCTATCTTTTCTTCCACAAATCTCATCTCATCTTTGAGTAATAATCAATATCTTATTTCTCATCACTATAATTTTGTATCGGTTAATTTATTTTCTAATCAATTGTACAAAAATAAAATTAAAATTTGTGTCATGGGTAGTAATTGATTTTGTCTTTGAACAATTTTCATGTAAAACAAAGACAAATGAACATTAAATTTTGATAAAAAAAAAATGATTTTTGAGGAATTTTTTTTTTTTCTTTTTGACAATGGAAACAAATTTTATAACCAATTGTGAAAAAAAATTTATCGCTTTAATGTACAATTTCTACGAAAAACAAAACCAAACTAACACAAAATTTTAAAATTTTCCGTATAAAAAATTATACCAATCCAACATACTTAATTAACAATTCCTTAAGGAATAATTTCTAGACAGTTACTTTTCCTTGAATTCATTTTTTTTTACTTATTTTCCGCCCTCACAATCATTTTCCACCCTTACAAATCCTTAGGGTAAAAGAAATAAAAAAGTGAAATAGTTACACACACAAACACAAGCACATAATTGAAAAAACAAATTAAATAAAAATGTGTGAGGCTCAGATCTGGAAATAGAACAGGCAAAGGGGGTGAGACACCGCCATGGCTGCAAAAGCCCAGTTGCGTGCTATCCGGGTTAGCCCCGCCAAGATACGGGTCAAATTTCCCCATGCCTGACCCAACTCAATGAAAATAATAATCATCATAGCCTACACGTAGGGGAATTAAAGCCAGCAAACATAGCTTGTAGTTGTACTCTGCAAAATGGAGAAGAAATTCCATGAATGAACTGCTGCTTCCACGGTTTTTGGCTTCTGCTTAAATATATTCAGGAAAACCAGTGACATAAAAGGGCTGTTGGTTTTTGTAGATGGTGAGATCATAGGCAAACAGAGAGGGTCAACCACCCTTCATAAAATTCCACCTCTCCGTTTGCCTCCTCTTCGAGTTGGGATTTTTAACAAGAAACTAGTAGCTACTGACCAAGACCTGAATTTATGTAATGAGGACAGGTGAAAGGGCAATTTCGATATTTTAGACACTGACGTAAACCAGTGACTTCAATAACCGTATGGTATGGATGGTTGAGTAAACTAGTGGCTTGGATAACCGTACCTGAATTTATAATCTTATATTGAGGAGAGGTAAAAGGGCAATTTCGACATTTTGGATACTGAGGTAAACTAGCGACTTTAATAACAGGGTGGATTGTTATATTTGGAGTTCGTTTAGTTGCAAGAATGAAATTTTTGTGAAAAAAATGAATTTTATAGAATTAAGTTGTTTAGAACTTATTTTATTGAGAATTGTCATTTAATTGCGTTTGATTGATATAATTTTCACTTAGAAAATATTGAAATTTTGGATCTTTTGATATTCGTTTGACTTTATTTTTATGAAAATTGTCCATTAAATGAATATAATTTATTACAATTGGGGATATAATTTGTTTCCATTGCAAAAAAAAAAAAAGCTGCATAGAAAACCAATTCCCACCAAAGTGGTGGGAATTGATTTACCTCAAAAAGTAAGAAAATGTGGCAAATCAATAAAAGGTGGAAAACCAAATACCTGAAAAATGTTTCCTATCAAACACAATAAAAAGTGTAAAATGACAAAAAGTTTTCCATCTTCCATGGAAAACTTGTCATATCAAACAGGGTCTTAAGGTTATTAGCACAAAACGTCTCTACATTTGAAGTTCATTGTGCAAAACATTCACATCTTGCATTTTCATCCATATTTACACTTTTCATTTCAGAAATTATCATTTTCATCCGCTTTCTCAATAAAAAGATGCATAATGATGAACATACCTTCATATTTAAATAGAACAAAAAGAAAAAAATATTGAACTAATTGCAATCATAACCCCAAATTTTTCAAAAAATTAAAAATAACTTTCTTCTTCTAATAAGCCCCTTGGCCTGTATCACTACATTAAACATTTTTTGTATTCAAATGAAACCTCGTACCACACTATTGAAATACATTTCGATTTTGTCTCCTTCACATAGAATTCATTTACCTTTTGATTTAGCAAGAACTTTTCGTCAAACTCCAAGAAATGGAATTCAAATCCCAACCCAAATATTATAATTACACACCATACTCTCCTCATAGAGTCCTGCAAATCCAAATTCCAAGCCCACATTGCTCGCACTGGCCTCATTTTCCATCTCTTTCTAGTCAGCAGGCTACTGACTTCTTATGTCATGGATGAAAATGGGAACAGGAGCTATGCAAATATGTTATTTGGTAAGAGTCATTTGATTTTATTTCAAAACTTATACATTCCACCCATTCCACTCCCACTTTTAGACCAAATCAAAATAAAAAACCACTGGTTGGCCACTCATAGAAAACAACCTCAATAATCTCGATAAAACTGTAAATCATTAACAACCTCAATAATTTCACTCGAACCACTCACAAAACACAACCTCAAGCATTACACGAAGACCTCAATAATTTCGATGAAACTGCAAATCAAAACAATAAATCAAATTATTTTCGCGATAGTAACCTTAACGATAAATAAAGCTTCAATTTTGTTTGCCTGAATTTCTTCATCCAAAAGGTACATTAAGAATCACCCACAATACAACCTCAAGCACTCAATTAAATTTGGGATGGTGGCGGATTACGGTGGAGGAAGCAATCGTCGAACAATGGCCCATCAATGGTTTTTGGTTTTGATTTGGTCGGAAAGTGGGGTGTTGTGGTGTAGGGGAGAAGATGAAGTGATTTTTGTGTTTTAAGTGTTGATTTGTAATTATGTATTTGTGACTTACTTATATTTTTTTGAAAATTTTAGGACTAAGATTGCAATTAGTTTTTTTTCTTCTCTTTTCTTTTTGTTTTATTTGAATAGAGAGATATATTCATCATTTTGCATATTTTTATTGTGAAAATGGATGAAAATAATGATTTCTGCTGTAAAAAGGTGTAAATAGGGGGCAAAAAAAAAAAAAAAAAAAAGGAGCAAGATGAAGACATTTTGCACAATGAATTTCAAACATGGGGACCTTTTGTGCTAGTATCACCTAATGAGTAATTATATTAGGGTATCGCTATTTACATCAACATTTTTTATAAATTCATCTCACTCTACATTCATTCATATTAAAATATTAAAATTCTAAAAAATTACTATTTTCATCCACGTCAAATTCTACTATTATTTTTATTAAATTCATTCATTTAAACTATAAATCCACACAAATTTTATATTTTCATCATATTCTAAATACATCCCTAATACAATTTTAAAATTTTAAAAATTACTATTTTCATCAAATCACTATCAACATCTATTTACTTTTCCTTTTCTATATTGCTATGTCGGTACTTTGATATTTAGTTGCGAATGTTAGCGAATATCTTTTCTTGAATATATTGGATTATGTCAAGAGTAAACTGTTCACGCAACCAAACAAATCTCTCCTCAAATCGTATGTTAAATAATTTTGTTTTTTGGTTATAGCTAATAATTTTGGCTATTTGTGTTTTGGTTGGTAATTTTAAGTTTTTTTTTTTCAATTTGTACTGTAAAAATATTTGGATAGGTGTTGAAATATATTTTGAAATTTCTTGTATACTTTCATATGTCAAACTAATACATAAAACATAGCATAAAAAATAAAATTTCATTTCCCATATCATGAAAGAATTATAACTAAAATAATGTGTTGATTTTTTTATTTTTTTTTAAATTTCAGTTGAAGAGGGTATTTCATAATTAGTGGCTTTTATGATTTTAGTTAAAGATGATATTTTATCATTGTTAGAATTCTAGTTAAATACAAACTTTAAAAGAAAATAAAATAAAAAAAGTTCAAAATAATTTATTTAAATAAAAATTAATGGATGAATTTAGAACGATATATTTTTATTTTATCTTTTATTTGTTTTTTTAGGAAATATATAAACTGTGGATGTATATATCGGTATCCTTATATTACCACCACATAACTAGCTACACCGCAATTTTAACTAATTTTTTATTTACTCAAAATTACTTAATTACCCATAATTTTATATAAATTATTAACATAAAGAAGACAGGGTTAGGGTGGTTTGTTGATTGGAATTGGTAAAGGTGGTGACTGGTAAACCAATGGTTTATGAAATGGGAACTGTGGTACATACTTGTAGATTGGAAACCATTGTAGAAGAGGTTTTACTGGTGATGTGTACTAGACTTGGTGGAGGAGTTGTCTGGGGAATTGGTGATAGATGAGGCATTAAGGGTGGTCGTGGTTTTGTCTGGTAAACAGACGAAGGAGGTACAGGGAAAGACCCGCACCCGGCGAGCCCCGCAGCTGCCCATGTTGGATCCGTCGAGAACTTTTTTTTGACAATAGATAAATATTTTAGCTTATATAACTGTTATTTCATTTCATTTTCAAATGCCTCATTCAGTTGAGTTGGTTAGATCTTGCAATTCTTATAAGATGTCTCTGATTCGATTCCATAGCTTGTAATTCACATATTTTTACTTCTCCAATTTTTACCATAATTAATGGCAATAGAGTGAGGGAGTCGAACCCGTCTGTCAATGATCACAACTTTACTTAAGCCCATTGACCTTATCGCAGCCGCAGTTTGCCAACTTCGACCGCACATTGTAAATATTAGTTCAAGTTTGAGTTGTAATTTCATTTCAATGTAATTATTTATTTCAATTGTAAAATAGCTCTGATATTGGTAAACGTTTAGTATGATTCCTCGTTATTTAAACGTCTACTCATATCACTTAGGTTTTTATTCCAAATGCTATTATAGGGGGGTATTAGTTTTTCAAACATCTTTCAAGCTTTCTAGTGTTCGTCCCCTGCACTAGCCATTGTAATTTTCTGCTTTCATCAATTGTAATTTCTAGCTTTCAATCAATTAATGATCAATTTACATTCAATGCATTTCAATTTTATATTGCAAGCTTTCTACAAATTGTAATCAAATTTTCTTTCATCCCAAAACGAATGAGAGAATGCGGAAGGTAGTCTAGCGGAGCAAATCCGTGAAAGTTGGTATCAAAGTTAAGAAGAAAGGCAACTCGTGAAAGCTAGTATTAGAGCTGCGGCTCAAAATGCTCGATTAGAAAGCTATGGATCCAATCTCCTCAAACACTACAAAAGTGGTAGATGCTCAAAAGAGGAATACGAAACAGTGCTTGGATGCGCTTAAGGTGACAACTACTAGATTGTGCTATGTCGTGGAGAGTCTCGAGGAAAAAGTCGAGGTGAAAGAGATGAAAATTCGAGAATCACACATCCAAATGGATGAAAACCGAAGGGCTTGCATAGCAATGAGTGAAGTTGTTGCTATACTGCTTGATCTGCAAGATGAAGTGGAAACGTTGAGAGCTCAATTACTAGTTTTTCAATGTGCGGTGGGCAATAGGTAAGCTCTTGCACAAGAGCATGTACACAGGCTTAGAATTCCGAAATCGTGTATCTACGGAGGGGCAAACAATGCAAAAGAAGCCAAGAACTTCTTGTTTAATATGGAACAATATTTTCTTGCAGCTTCGATCAAAGATAAAGCAAGAAAGGTTTCAACAGCTACCATGTATCATGGTGGAGATGCAAAACTATGGTGGCGAACAAAATATACTGATATTCAGGCTAACAAGGTCCGAATAGGTTTTTGGGATCTCATCAAGGAAGCGATCAAATCTCAATTTTTTTCCAAAAAATGTAGAATATGAGGTATGATGGGCACTACGAGAACTGAAACATACAAGCTCCATCAGGGAATACGTGAAAGCTTTTTTAGGACATATGCTGAATATTCGAGATATGTCGGAAAATAATAAGCTATTCACCTTCATGGAAGAGTTGAAACCGTGGACACGCATGAAGTTTCAGAGACAGAAGGTTACTGATTTGAGCGCGGCCATAGGAGTCGCCGAATGTCTGAGTGACTATCAACTGGAATCGAGAAAAGATCAACCTTCGGGAAATAGTCAATCTGTTGGGAGGGGGGAAACAAACCTTATAAACCTAGTTCGAACTCAAATGAGGGAGATCGTTACTCTTAGAACAAGGGAGGAGCCCATCAAGGCAGTCGTCAGAGTAACTTGTAGGGAAACTATCAAAACAACCGTCAATGAACTATAACGGCAACACCAGTAATAACTAGAATAAAGGAAAAGCAACGGAGAGAGGTCTGATGCCACTCTGAAATTGGTGTGTTTTTTATGTGAAGGATCCCATCGGGTGGCAGAGTGTCCTAAATAATGGATGGTAAATGCATTGTCAACTAGCGAATGGCAGATCGAGCTCAAAGTAAGATGTCCCACAACATAGCTATCATGGTGAAATCGACTCTGAAGGGGATGTGGATATAGTTGGTACGTTCTTGCATCGGTGCAATACATTATCTCACCGAGCTACTAAAATGGATGATGGGCCCTCGAAAGAGGCAAGGACGGAAGAATCAAAAGCCCATATTCGTAGGGCTTAAGGCCTAATGTACATTGATGTGAAGATCAATGAAAAGCCAATCAAGGCTATGGTCGATACTGGCGCTACCCACAACTACCTCGCAAGTACCGAAATAAAGTGGCTCAGACTTATTTTGGAGAAAGGTAGTGGAAAAGTCAAGGTAATCAACTTTGCTGCTCAACCAATAGCTGGAGTAGCGTAATCTGGTCAACAAAGCAGGTCCTTTCGAAGGAAGGACAAATTTGTCGGCAGTTCAGATAGGTGATTTCAAGCTCATTCTGAGATTGAAATTTCTTCGGGATACTAAAAAATAATGTTGCCATATTTCGACTCGTTAATGATGATGGGTAGTAAATTGTGTGTCATCACCACACAAGCTAGAAAAGTAGGCTAGAAGAATATCTCGGCCATGCAATTTGGCAAGGGTTTCAAATGAAATGAACCCTTATTTTTGTGCGACTTCGATTAGAGGAGATCGAAGAGGCGACTGATCATATTCCAAAACCTGTCAGAATGCTTATTAAGGAATTTGAGGATATCATATCAAATGAGTTACCAAATAAATTGCCACTAAGGAGGACAGTTGATCACGAGATTGAACTGATTCCTGGTGCTAAACCTTCCGCCAGGGCATCCTATCGTATGTCTCAGCCGAAACTTGAAGAGTTTCGAAAATAGTTTGGAGAAATGCTGGAAAGTGGGATTATCGTACCTGTGAAATCACCATATGGAACTCCTGCATTGTTTCAGAAAAAGGCCGATAGTTTTTTTAGAATGTGCTGCAACTATCGAGCTTTAAACAAGATCACTGTAAAGAATAATTATCCTATTCTACTAGTCACCGAATGCTTTGATCGACTAATCCGGGCTAGGTACTATACAAAGATTGATCTTAGGTTTGGATACTGGCAAGTTCGAATCAAGGAGGGAAACGAAGCAAAGACTACGGTGGTAACCAGATATGGAGCCTTTGAATTCAAAGTGATATATTTTGGCTTAACAAACGCTCCAGCAACGTTTTGTATAATAATGAATCAGGTACTTCACGATCTCTTGGACGATTTTGTAGTGGTATACTTGGACGACATAGTCATCTATAGCGAGATATTGGAGAAACATGTGCAACATGTGAGGCGAGTTTTCAATTGGCTACGAGAGAATGAACTCTATGTCAAACCGTCCAAATGCTCATTGCTAACACGTCGATCAGCTTCTTGGGTCATATTATTGAGCAAGGCAAAATAAGCATGGATGTGAAGAAGGTAACAGCTATCAAAGATTGGCAACCACCAAAGAATGTCTACGATGTGCGTTCATTTCTCGGGTTATGCAATTACAACTGGAGATTTGTGAAAGGGTACTCAGAAATCGCATTGCCACTTACGGAATTGACAAAGAAAGATAAGGATTGGGGCTGGTCATCCCAATCCAAATTGCTTTCGAAAGGTTGAAAAAATCTATGTAGACGAATCCAATGTTAGCCTTATCGGAAATGACTAAACCATTCGATGTGCATATCGATGCTTCAGAGTTTGCACTTGGTAGAGTCCTTATGCAATAAGGACATTCGGTTGCGTATGAGAGCCGAAAGCTGAATCAGGCAGAACGTTGTTACTCGATACACGAAATGAGTTATTGGCAATGGTCCATTGCCTTAGAGGATGACATCACTTTTTTCTTAGGTCTCCATTTAATGTGAAGATAGATAACACGAAGGTTAGTCACTTCATGTCCCAACCGAAACAATCAAGCAAATAGGCTTGTTGGCAGTAACTTTTTTTAGAGTTCAATTTTATGCTAGAGTATCGTCCTGGATCTAGTAATTATATTGTCGATGCTCTGAGTTATCGAGCCGACTGGCCACCATTTGCTCTATGGCTGCTTTTTCATGGAGCACAGTTACTATAAACATAAGTGACCAAATTCGAGAACTTTTAGATAAGAACCCGGCTACTCAATATTTGATCGACCTCATCAAGCAGGGCAAAACTCATCAATTTTGGCTTGATGGGGGCCTAGTAAAAATAAAAGGAGACCACCTCTATGTTCTTAAGGGCGGATATTTGAGGAAATCACTAATCACAGAATGTAACGACACGATTTGGGCAAGACATCCTGGAGAGGAACACACTTTTGCACTACTACAATGTGCGTACTACTAGTCTCAAATGCGGTACGACATTGTGACTTATGTGAAAACATGTCTTATTTGTCAGCAAAATAAGGCAGATCATAAAAAAAAAGTAGGCTTAGTGGAGCCTCTTTCCATCCCAACTAGACCATTCGAGAGTGTATCGATGGACTACATTGTTGGATTGCCAAAGGTTGGAGATTGTAGCATCATCATTGTCGTGGTAGACCGTCTATCCATGTATACAACTTTCATTGCAGCACCCAAGTATGTATCATTCGAAGAGACAACTCAACTTTTCTTCAAACATATTGTCAAATATTAGGTACTGCTTAAGGACATCGTCAGTGATCGAGTTGGAAGAAGTTTGAATAACTTGGTTTAACTTTGAGCATAAGCTCTAGTTTTCACCCACAATCCGACGGACAGATGCAGTGCTTCAATTATATGCTGGAAGAATATTTTCAGCACTTTATCTCTACTTCGCAGAAAAATTGGGTGAAACTTTTGGATGTGGTTCAGATGTGTTGCAATGCTCAAAAGAGCTCTTACATCAATAATAGTCCTTTTGAAATTACTATTGGCCAACAACCGTTACTCCCTCATACTGTGGATATCGATCAAAGTACAAGTCCACCCAAGCAAAAAGCTTATCTCAACCGTGGAAACAAAACATTGAAATTGCTAAGAGTTATCTTGAGAAAGCTCAGAAACGGTACAAAAAGTCTGCAAATCTAAAGTGTTGTTTCCTTGAATTCAATGTTGGAGATCTGGTAATGGTGAAATTCCCTGACAGACACTATTATAAACCGACAAGAGGGAAAGACTTACGATTGGTGCTAAAATATATTAGACCATTACCCACCGTGAAAAGAATTGGAAGAGTCGCATACAGAGTTGCACTCCCTTCATGGTACAAAATCCACAAGGTCCTTCATGCTGGTGTACTCAGGCATACTTTGCCGACAAGGAGGATGCATCTAGAAATGAACCAAAGCAACCTGTGTTTGAACTGAAAAGAGTCGGAAAGAAGGTTATTGAAAAGATTCTTGACCATTGAACTAATCGAGTTTCTAGGAAATATCATCAAGAGTACTTGGTCAAATGGAGCAAATGCAGAATGGAAGAGAATGCTTGGGAAAGTAAAAAAGACCTTGAAGCTTTCGAACCATTAATTGAAGCATATCATTAATTAATGGCTACGATGACGTCGCCAAAATAAATGGGGGAGAATGTCAACGATCGCAGCTTACTTAAGCCTCTTGACCCTATCCCAGCCGCAGTTTGTCCAACTTCGATCGCACATTGTAAATATTAGTTCAAGTTTGAGTTGTAATTTTGTTTCATTGTAATTGTTTATGTCAATTATAAAATAACTCCGATATTGGTAAACGTTTAGTACGATTCCTCGTCATTTAAATGTCTACTCATATCACTTATGTTTTTGTTCTGAATGTCATTATAAGGGTATTAGTCTTTCAAACATCTTTCAAGTTTTCTAGTATTCTCCCCATGCACTAGCCATTGTAATTTCTAGTTTTCAAGCAATCAATGATCAATTTATATTCAACGCATTTCAATTTTATGTTGCAAGCTTTCTACATATTGTAATCAAATTTTCTTTCGTCCTGAAATGACCTAGAGAAATTGGAATGTAGTCTAGCAGAACAGACTACTGCCGCACGGTGTCCATTTTTGTGCTAAGAAGAAAGGCAACTCATGACTATCCTTAAATATTATTAGAATATTTACCATTATGGCACTTGCTGCGTTTGATATTATTATTAACATAATAATATAAATTAATTTTTAAATATTAATAAACGATATCACTCTACGATCGTTGATTGTCGACGTTGATCGGTCAACGTTCACCTGGGCTGAATTTCAATGTTGGGCCCGTCCCTAAGGAGGTGGCGTTAGAACTTGTGGAAATGGAGGTATAAACCATGGTAGGCCAAACTATTTCCATATTAGAAAGTCTTTCTTTCCATTTCCATGAGGAAATTGGACCGAGAAAATGGCCACAGGAAATCAAAAGTGTAACACACAAAGGAAAATTTAAGAATTTCCTTAAAAAAACTCCTAGAAGTTATAACCTCGAATCCAAGGCAGAGCCGCATGACGAATTGAATCCTTAAAAGGTTATATAAACCGATCAAGTCCAAGATGGCGACGATTGTCTTTAGTGCGAAGTGCAAAATTTCTGGTGGCTAAGCACACTTGTAGCCTTCTCTGTCATATGTCCATGTCTATCAATCTCCGACGTCATTGAAAGCCGCATGTACTAAGTCAGATTGTATTTATTTATTTTTTATGTTTAGTTTTTAATTGATTCAGAGTATAATTGTAAATTTTTTGTTGTGTATTTATTAAAAATATATTTAAAATGTGGAGTCCAAATGAAACACCTAAATGAGACCTAAAACACTGAACATTACACTAACAATACATAATACTACAGGCTCAGAACGTGGAATTTCAACAATATAAGAAACCACTATGTAAACTACTCAAACAAAAAATAAGACCCTCGAAGAACACCCACAAATCGCCCAGCCAGAGGGAATAAGAGCTTGAAACCAATAGAGGCAAAAGACGTGAAAAAGTGACGGTACAGTAGCCCTAAGGGGTTATATATACCCCAATCCTCAGCCATAGATCGAATCCAATGGTCCAAGTGAGTCCCAACAAAAACAGATCCAAGTGAAAGCTAATGGGCCAATAACAACATGCCAAGTGGACAATCCAAGCCCAAAAACGCAATTCCACTTATGAAAACGTGTTTTAAGAACCACAATTCACAATCTCCACCTTGGTTCTTAAAACTCCATACCCTCTCTAATTGCTACAATGCATAGGACGAGTATTTTACCCTACATCATCACCCAGGTACCTGCAAAAGATTAACCAGTGTCAATATGTAATAAAGATGGACAAATTCTAAATTTATTTAAAGGTATAATTTTGGTTCCCATGTCAGATGGATTCATATCGGTATGAGTTTCTTCAAGCATAATCTCATCACATGCAATTTTCTCACGTATCAAATGGTACTTCACCTCAATATGTTTGGATCTTTCATGATACACATGATTTTTGCATAAAAGTAAAGCATTTTGACTATCAGTGAAAATTGTAGGTGTCTCATGTAAAAAATTCAACTCTTCTAAAATTCCCTTTAACCATATACATTCTTTTACAGATTCAGCTATTGCCACACATTCAACCTCTGTACTATACAATGTGACAATATGTTGAAGTTGTGACTTCCAAGTGATACAATTATCACCGAGTGTAAAGAAATATGCGGTAGTAGACTTTTTTTATCTTTATCCCCCAACAAAATCAGAGTCTACATACCCTTTCAATATTAATGGATTAGATCCCTTCTTAAACATCAAACCAACTCTAAGTGTTCCAACTATATATCTCAATAACCACTTTACCCCCACCCAATGAGGTTTCCCTGGATTAGACATAAACTTACTTAGAAAACTAATTGAATATGCCAAATCCGGCCTAGTAGTAACCATAGAAAACATGACTGACCCTATGTCATTAGCATATGGAATGTTTTTCATATCTTTAAATCCAGATTTAGTTTTGGCGCATTGGGTGGAAGAGAAGCTCATGTGGGTAGCAAGAAGAACATTAATAGACTTAGCTTCTTTCATGCCAAATTTGGTAATGACTTTAATTAAATATGTTTCTTAGGATATAGTCAATATATTTTTCTTCTTGTTCCTATTAATAACCATTCACAAATTTTTTTTGACATTCCTTAAGTCTTTCATATTGAATTCAAATTATAGGATATTCTTGAGTCTTAATATCTCAGATTTGTTAGATCTAGCTAGCAACATATCATCTACATATAAAAGTAGATACACCTCATTGGCAGTTTTATATTGTTATAGTACAAGCCATAGTCATATTCACTTTTCCTAAAATCGATTTTCAGTACATATGTATCAAACCTTATGTACTACTGTCTAGAACTTTGTTCAAGTCCATACAAAGATTTTTGTAATTTGCACACAAAATCAAGCTTTTGTTTGTCTTCAAAGCCTTGGGATTGACTCATATAAATGTCATATTCTAACTCCCCATGTAAGAAAACAGTCTTGACATCTAATTGTACAAGTTCCCAATTGAATTGAACAACTAGTGCAAGAATCAATCTTATTGTTTTATATTTGATTACGAGAGAGAATATTTCATTATAATTAACACCTTCCCTTTGAGTAAAACCCTTGGCCACAAGTCTCGCCTTATATATCAAAGGGTCATGATAAATAATCCATTCCTTAACTTTGAAAATCCATTTACATTGAACAATTCTATGAGTTTTAGGTTTCTTTACCAATTTTCACGTCTTATTATAAAGTAAGGATTTCATTTCCTCCTTTATTGCATCTTTCCACTTTTTAGAATCAGAACTATTCATGGCCCCTTCATAAGATGAATGTTTTGAATATTCTAAAGATTCATCAGAGATAAGAGCAAAGTTGGTTAAATTGTTTATTTAATATCTTGGATTTAGTTTGACTTGTCTCCTTTCCCTATCTCTGACCAATTGATAATCTTGAATGCTAGTTTTATTTGTGGGGATATCTGTGTTCTCAATTTCAATCTCAACCTCAGCTTGAGGTACATCTACTTCACATTAATTTGTGTTAACAATATTTTTATCAAATTGTTCAACATCAGTTTCAAAGTTTTCAGGTTGAGTGTGATTGAGTGTAGCTAACTTCACCTCAAATTGTGAGGTATTCTCTTTGATTTGCTCTTTAGGATTATCAATCTTATTTTTCAAACATGACATTTCAGACTCATTAAATATCATATTTCTACTATTAATGATCTTAATGCATTGCACACCTAACACCCATAAACTGTATCCTTTCACCCCTTCAGGGTACCCAAGCATAACACATTTAGTGGCTCTAAGGTTTAACTTTCCCTCAGTTTGATGTACATATGCAGCACATCCAAACACCCTAATATGAGAAAGGTTTGGGAGCTTTCCAGTTCAAAGTTCTCGTTGAGTCTTAAACTTAATAAAACTGCATGGAGATCTATTTATAAGATAAACAGTTGTAGTAACAGCCTCAGCCCAAAAACTTTTAGCTAATCTAGAACTGATTAGCATACACCTAACCTTATTCATTAGAGTTCTATTAATTCTCTCAGTGTCCCCGTTCTGTTGAGGTGTATATTTAACAGTTCCATGTCTTACATTCCCCTTTTGTTTACAGAAGTTATCAAACTAAACATTACATAATTTCAAATCATTATCAGTTCTTAGAGCCTTTAACTTTTTATCAAGTTGATTTTCCACTATCTTCAACCAAGTTCTAAATTTTTGAAATGTCTTAGATTTATTTTTCAATAGATAAGTCCATACCTTTTTTGAGTAGTCATCAACTATAGAAAGAAAATACTTATTACCTCCAAAGGTGGGGTGACTTTCTGGTCCCCATAAATCTGAGTGGACATAATCTAGGGGCCTAGAGGTGGTATGTAACACAGTCTCAAAGCTCACCCTATGGAATTTTCCCAACACATACATTTCACAAAATTCAAGGAGTTCAATCATATCTTTCCCAAGTAGGTTTTGTTTACATAGATATTTTAAACCCTTATTTCTATGTCACATTCTGTTGTGCTAAAATTCAGATTTGTTTTCAATTATAGTCAAAGATTTTACATCTTGGGGAGTAACAGTCTCTCCCATAAGATAGTACAATCCATTTCTTTTAGGCCCCTTAAAAATTACCAAAGATCCCTTCATTACTCTCAAAGTGTTATTCTCTGACTTGAAAGAATGTCCATCGTCTTCAAGAATTCCCAATGAGATGAGATTTCTTTTAAGATTTAGGACATACCTTACATTCTTCAATTGCTTGACAATACCATCGTGCATTCTAATGGTAATGTCACCAATATCAAGAACACTCTAAAATTTATTATCACCCATATACACCTTCATGGGTTCAACTTTGTAATTATTAAACCATGACCTATTCGGACACATATGGAATGTACACCCTGAATCCAAGATCCGGTCATTATCAACTTCTTCATTTGACACAATCATTACAAGTAGGCCATCTAGCTCAGAACCTATGGTTGAATTATTCAATTCATCATTATTGTTATCCGTGTGTTTCTTCTTCCATTCAAAGCAATCTCTTTTAAAGTGTCCTAATTTTTCACAATGATAACACTTCTTATTGTTTTTATCTCTTGATTTGGATCTGGTTTTAGATTTGGATTTGAATATCCTGTTAAAATTATTTTCTTTCTTCTCAGTTCTCCATCTCACAAACATGCTCTTCTCTCTTGTACTCATTTTAGATTATTTTTTGATCTCCAATTCCCAAGATCTTAAAGCATTAGTGACAATGGTTGGGGTGTTAGAGCATCTCTTGAGTATTTTATTGTATTTTTTATATCCTTAAATGAATCAGGTAATGAATTAATGAGAATTACGACGAGGTCTTAATCATCAAATTTCTTTCCATTATGAGCAATGCTCTAAACAAGGATATTAAAATCACTCAAATTATCTTCCAAGTTTTTTCCACTATTCATCTTAAAGTTAAACAGTTTCTCTAAGAGGTAGATCTTATTAGACAATGTCTTAGTTAGGAACAAAGCATCTAATGCAGTTCACAAGTCCCTATGAGTGGTATGATCTTCAACTTGTCTTAATATGTCATCAAATATGTGCAATTTAATAGAACTGTATGCTATTTTATTCATATTTAGAATTTTGTCAGGCTCAGCTTTCAATTCATCAGAAAATGTTGCATTATCAGCAACCCTTTATTGGATTTGGACCAATATGACCCTCATTTTTTGCCTTCAAATCGAGTAATCCCTCTTTCCATCGAATTGTGATAAGTCGACCTTCGAACTCATCACATATTCTATAAAAGAATGACTATTACTCGTGGACATAAATTGTTTTCAATCTGAAAATCACTTAAGTTGTAGAAAAGGTTTTGAAATTTTTTTCATGGAATGTATGAAGAGCAAACCGGACACAGAATGAAAAGCAACCCTACTAAAATATGTACACACTGAAACAAGATCAAACAATCAATAACTGAGTAATAACAGTTGGTGCCAAACACTCAGATTGAATAAGTAGAAGATAAAACCTAAACGTGTTCCTATTGCAGACAACCAATGTTCAGATTATGAAAGAACTAAATCACAGTATTAATAGATTTACAGATTATTAATAAAATTGTAAATCAATTACTGAAAGAATGAGTTAATTGGAATAATCTCACCAAAATATTGTGTTTAACAGTATTTAAAATTCCAATGTCGATTTCCAGAATAATGCAGCACCCCACGCGTATCTAAGTACCTCAGCTCAAATATGATTTCAGTATAACTGCGTATTTGAATAAACACATCAATACGAAAAGAAACTGAAAACCAATTCGAAGACCTTACCCACGACCTTACGAGGCTCTGATACCAATTGTTGGTATTATATCAGCCAAATACCATACACAGACACAAAATCACGCCCAAGAACACACACTGTAGAAAGTAAATGACACAAGAAATTGTTCACTTAGTTTGACAAAGCCTAATCTGAAGGGCTCGGAGGTAAATCGAGTCTGTCGCTATACAAAAACCTTCAAGAGAGAGCAGTAAGAGTTTGTACAACCAAGAATCAAATTCGGACTATCACTAATAATCATCGATCCACAAATGGATCTCCCAAATCACCTATTCAACACAAGAAACAACACCTTACAGGTGAAAACTAAAACATTAAACACTACATGAACAATACACCATACTACAGGCTCAACAATGTAGAATTTCAACAATATAAGAAACCACTATGTAAACTGCTCAAACCAGAAATAAAACCCTCGAAGAACACTACACAAATTGCCTCAACCAGAGAGAAAAAGACCTTGAAACTAACAGAGGTAAAAGACGTGAAACAATGACGGTAGAGTAGCCGTAAGGGGTTATATATACCTCAATCCTCAGCCATAGATCGAATCTAATGGTCCAGGTAAGTCCCAACAAAAATAGATCCAAGTGAAAACTAATGGCCCAATAACAACATGCTAAGTAGACAGTCCAAGTCCAAAAACGCAATTCCACTTATGAAAACGTGTTTTAAGAAACACATTTCACAGTTGCATATACGAGAGGGAAAAATACCTTCAATATCCCTTCAAGCAAAGTCATCTAGATTTGCCCACCAAAATACAAGGCAAGTTTTCATTGCAGCTTACATGTAGTACTAATAGTAGCATTAGCAACCTTAGCAAAGTTCGATGGCTAAGCGCATGTTTGTTTATCGTCAGTATGGAGTGTGAAACAAGAGTATAAAATCCTCTCCCTGTCAAAGGTACTCTACCAATGCTTTAACCAACATCTACACACACTGCAATAAGGATCCAAGAGACTGGTGGCATAAAAATGTTGATTTTTGAAAATGGTGACATCATTTGCATATAAAGAAGCGCAACCAACTTTTAAGAAACATCCCATCTCTTTTATCTATTAACGTAAGAATAACTAACCAAGAGGGGGTGGGGGTGGTGAATTGGTGTTTGAAACTTTTTCGACAATTAATCTAAAAAACTATTCAATACACAAGAAACAAATTCAAAGTGTAATAAGAGAGATAAATATGCAAACTCGATAACTTAATTCAAGTATGAATATAACACAATATTAATGACAATATAAATTAAAGTGCAATAATGTAAAGATAACAAACCAATTTAATGGGGGTTCGATATAAAATGTGTTCTACGTCCCCGTTATCAAGCTCTCTGTCACGAGTAAAGCCAAATGCACTGTAATTGTAACTTACAACAATGAGTATCAATCCTTAAGTGACTTACAATAAGGAGCATTTATCCTTAGGTGACTTACAACAAGGAGCACCTACCCTTAAGTGACTTACAACAATGAGCACTTATCCTTAAGTGATTTACAACGAGGAACACTTATCCTTATACGACTTACAACAAGGAGCACTTATCTTTAGATGACTTACAACAAGGAGCACCTATCCTTACAATCGAGTTTTCACAAGGCTCTCGAAACCGTCAAAGTGTAAATGATAATTTTACAATTGAAGAAACTCTCTTAACCAATGATATAATCAAGTTAGGTATTGGAGAGCTAGGTAAACACTTCAATAGATAGCAAATAATAAAGCTCAAGTGTTTGTGATGAAAACTTTGATGAATAATTGATAATGAAATAGTTTGTATATTTGTATCAAAATTTTCAAACCAATGATCTCTCTTAACAAATAAGCAAGTTAAGTATGAAGAGAGATTTACACTTAAATCAAAGTGTTAGCAAATAAAATATTTATCAAGAATTAAAAATAGATGAGATTGAGAAGTTTTCTTGTAAAATAGAATTCTAGATGAAATAGATAAAACTAGTTTAGATCAATCAAGAAATTATTTGTAATAGATGAAATAGAATGTAAGATCAAGTAAACTCGATGATTTTTCAATGAATGTGCTCTCTAAATTTCTCTTGTAAGTTGTTGAAAATTGAATTCAAAAGGGATGAATATTTATAGAGCAAAATGGACACTTTCGGTTGATCGAAAGTGTATAGCCGTTGAGAAATCAAACCGTTGGAATTTCGATTGACCGAAAGTTGACTTTTTTTAGGGAAATTGATTTTTCAAAATCTATTTCATATTATGAATGAAAAATATTTTTATGCAAGTGATGAATTATGAAAATAATTTGAGTTTTATGCACTTGCTAAAGATTGACGAATTAATACCTTTACATATAAATGTATAATGTCTAATCATCTTAACTTGTCGTTCTTTATACTTATATCTTGATTTGCGTTTTTTCGAGTCGTTAAGTTTCAATTCGATCGTCGCATGCAAATCGTTATCGTCTCGAATGATTTGACTTTAATGCTTAACTTTCACTTTGTTCTTTATTTCGAGTCCAATTTATAATCTTGATAACTTTGAAAACTTAATCACTCAAATTCAAATGTTAGTAAATAAAATGACTTGTTTATTATAATCAAAACATTAAAGTTATAATCAACCATATGTCAACATTATCCTCGTTCGTGAGTGGGGATTTTTTCCAACCAAGCCTGGAAGTTAAAAAGGTTTATAAGTAATAAGAAAGCTTTAAAATAAAAACAAGTGAAGCTTAGATCTGGAAATACAACAGGCGACGGGAGCAAGATACCGTTATGTCTGCAAAACCCAAGTTGCATATGGAAAAGACAGAAAGTACACAGTTAATATCCCTTCTCCACATGTCATCCATGTTTCTGCCAAGATACGGGTCAGATTTCCAGCTGCCTGACCCAACTCGAAGAAAATAATCATCACAGTCTACGTATAACAACAACCTCAGAAACAACAAAATAGCCTTGTTTTCAAAGGGAAGAAAATACTTCAGATTTCCATGTACGAAACCTCACCATAAGCTCCACACTCAATAAAAAGAATTTGTTAAGGGTAAAATTCTTAATCCCACATAGGTAAATCTTGTTTGGGTTCATTATAAATTTAAGGGTATCTCCAACCCTTGCACAATTTCTCTATTTTTTTCTCATTTTGCACAAAAAAATTGATGAAATCCCTCTCCAACCCAACACCATAATTTGCACCAAAATAGTGCAACACTATTCATTTGCACCAAAATGATTAATGTCCTTTTCCCCCCTCTTTTCCATGTTGAACCAAATTTTTGTTAAGGATATTTGTGCCATTTTATTTGTTATAGAATTAATTATTATTATTAATTATTTGTATTACATTTCTTTAAAATCTTAATTATTATTATTATTATTATTATTATTATTATTATTATTATTATTACATTTTCTAAATTTATTAATGAATTCAATAATTTCATTAACAATACTTAATTATTTATTTACGGGGTATCCTCAACTCAAATTTTAATAGATTTCTTAATATTTATAAATTTCCATGGATTTTATGGAATTCAATAGAATTTAGCAGATTTCACAAGATTTGAATGAATTTCTATTTTGTAAATTTCAATAGATTTTCATTGATTTTATAGATTCTCATTGATTTGTAGACTTCTCTATTATAATTGTATTTTCACCTTCTCAATTTTCCCAAGCAAATTGCTAATCGAACTCCAAAAAATAAAAATAAAATTAAAATTCCACCCTACTGTTTCAAGTGTATTTTTCTTTGTGAACCAAACTATATCGGGACAAGCAACCTTCCAATTCATATTATGTCGAAATATGCAAATTCTAATGGTTAATCTAAGTCAATATACACTAGATCTTAATTGTTTTTGAAATGTCACTTCTCTTGACCTCCATCTCCCGTGCAAGCAAGTTTATTTATAAGATAATGAGAAATTGGATATCAAAAGGCCAAGTTATCCGATGCTAATAAAACCAAATTATCGTTTATTAAAAGAAACTCATAAATTGTCATCTAAAAGCAACACACACACACACACTCTCTCTCTCTCTCTCTCTCCTAAGTCTCAAAAAATATTTTCATCCTCTTCAATTACTGGTAATGATGATGTAGATGAATCTTCACTATTTGATTCAACGGGAACTTCATCGAAACGACACTCTTTGCGAAGAAAATTATGCAATCATGAAAATGGAGGTGCTGATTTTAAAATAGTGAATGACGATTTGAAAATGCCAATTATTCCCTCGATTACACTTCTCAAGCTAGCATCACGAAGATTGAATAGTTCGTTAGCATTTTCTGGATTACAACCCTAGCCAAGTCCTGGATATGATACCGAACACCTCGAAATATAGCTAAAAATTGACGATGATTTGGAAATCCACAAGAAAATATTTACCTAAATATACACTTCATGCATAATCATGTCATGTCACGAAAAAGATAACTTATAACCCATTGAAGAAAAAAATGATTACTTCTTAGTACTTTAAGTCCATTTCTTCTTACAAACGCGTCATTTAGCAGTTTGGAATGTTGACCTATGATTTAATATAATTCCACTTGTTTTGATTATAACAAATAATATACTTTTGTTTCTAACAAGTTTTGTTTTTTGAGTTTTTCATGAATATATTCTCTTAAACATTCAAATAGTCAAATAGTCATCCGATCAAGAATAAGCAATCAAATGAAACTCGAAGAAAACAAGAACAAGAACTTTGAAAATTAAAGCTTGTAAGTAGTTTATTGGAATTTAAATGTAAATGTATTAACTCTTCGATTTTTAGCAAATGCATAAAGCTCAAATTATTTTTCATAATCTATCACTTGCATAAAAATAATTTTCATTCATATGAAATAGATTTTGAAAAAGCTATTTAAAAAAAAAAAAGGTCAAAATCAAAGTTCGGTCAATCGAAAGTCCAACGGCTAGTATTTTGCAACGACTATATTTTCAAAAATTGGTCAACCAAAAATTTCGATCAACCGAACTTACCCGAGAGTACCTCTTTTTGCTCTATAAATACCAATCTCTTTTACATTCAATTCTACTAACTTACAAGAGAATT
This sequence comes from Fraxinus excelsior, assembly GCA_019097785.1. Lineage (NCBI taxonomy): Eukaryota > Viridiplantae > Streptophyta > Magnoliopsida > Lamiales > Oleaceae > Fraxinus > Fraxinus excelsior. The sequence continues at coordinate 34,255,336 of CM032626.1, read as the reverse complement.
TTTATGAGCTTATTTATTGAAATTCTTTGAGATTACTTGAGTATTAATTCTATTCCATTTATTACAAAAAAATTCATTGATTGATTCAACCTATTTCATTCATTATCAAGAATTCTATTTTGCAAGGAACCTTTTACAATTTCATCTATTTTTCACTCTTGATAAAAGTCTTCTTTGTTAACACTTTAAATTAAGTGTAAATCTCTCTTCATACTTAAATTATATTATTTGTGATTATTGGTTAGAAAACTTTGATAGAAAAACACAAACTATTTTATTATCAATCATTCTTCAAAGTTTTTATCACAAACACTTGAATTTTATTATTTGCTATCTATTGAAGTGTTATCCTAAACTCTCTAATACTTGACTTGATTATACTATTTGTTAAGAGAGTTCTTTCAATTGTAAAATTATCATTTTTACTTTGGTGTTTCGAGAGCCTTGTAAAAACTCGATTTTTGTTAAGGATATGTGCTCCTTATTATAAGTTACTTAAGGATAAGTGCTCTTTGTTGTAAGTCACTTAAGGATACGTCTCCTTTTTATAAGTCACTTAAGAATTGATACTCCTTGTTTGTAAGTTATCATTATAGTGCATTTGACCTTACTCGTGACGGAGAACTTGATAAAGGAGACATAGAACACATTGTGTATCGAACCCATTAAATCGGTTTGTTATCTCTACATTATCACACTTTATTTTACATTGCTATTTAATTGTGCTATATCTATACTTGAATATAATGATTGAACTAACATATTTAATTCTCGTATCATAATTTGCACTTATATCTTGTGTTAAATTGTTTAGAGACTAAGTGTCGAAAAAGATTCAAACATCAATTCTCCCTCCTCTTGGTTAGTTATTCTTGGGTTATCATGGAATCATGAGCTGAACCTTCCCATCCACTAAGGATATAAATGAATTCCAAATCAAAATTGCAAACCGCCAATACATTGTGATATTGTTCCATAACGATTACGATAGTTGTTCATATCACGCCCTAATATCATAGCCTGTATTTGTTCCATCAATAGCTTCAATACAATCCTAAAATGGACATAACATTTTAATTATTTATTTTATTATTATTAATATAAAATATATGAATAATATGATATAATTTACCTTAAAATAAAGATAAAATCTTGTAGTCTCTCTTATTTTGCTTACTACTGTAGGTCTAGGTTTGACCATCATATCAAGTACAAATGTGTTCAAAACTTTTAAAATTTTGTTGAAATTTCTACAAGATGTGGAATGTGCTCAACCAAAGGTTGAGATAATATTGAGAGTTCTAACCAACTGTAGGTAAGGATGTTGCAAGCATTTCTTCAACACATATATCATGTATCCTACAAACGCGGTTTTTCTCTTATGATATTGCAAAGCTTTAAAAACACATTCGGATACATCCTATGTATCTATTCGAATATTTCAAGATGCTTTTTCAATACCTTATGAATATAATCATATCCAATTGTAGTGATTGATCGCTGAAATGGGCATTCTATATATCACCATACATGATAATCATCAACTCATTTAATAATTGAAGTATTGCTTTAAGGGCCATTAAAACAAGATTGACAGTTTCATCAAATTCTTCCTCGATTTCTTGTCATGTTCTTTCTTTCCTTTCTTCTTCCATCTAAAAATACATAGTTTCTTGCACTTTAGAAATACACACTACAAAAAATATACACACATAAATGATCATAAAAAAAATTCTTAATTCTACAAACATTTAACATCAACTATGTTATTAACATATATCAAACCTGTTTGGAGTGAAATTAAAATTTAACAAAATAACTTAAATCAAAGTTTTGACAAAGTACTCAAAAACCACATTATCCTAAAAAATTCAAAATACTAAACATTTACTCAAATAAAAACTCATTCAACATTATATTTTATCCACTCTCAACGCTCTTCATGTGACATTTTCAAAAATACATCTTTCATTCCAAACTTATGAATGAAAGTGGATGCTTTGTAGCAAGTGTGATTATCCAAATTAGGAGTCTCTTTAATGGCATCCCATATATTGTTCTTGTCCTCCATTTCCTTTTTCTCCATCAACTTACACATTTTCTGAATGACAGTTGCAATTCCAGTAACAAAACCTATGTCAAGAGAAATCTTTTCTTGAACATGAGCTCGAGTCATAATATCAATTGAGCTAGAATTCTCATGTTGGGTTCTAGTTCGCTTTCTATGATCATTATTTTCTACTAAAATTCCTTGTTAGTTTCCATAGTAGGTGGGAAATACATTATTATTAGATGGAGCATTGGTTGATTAGTTCATTTGAGTTTGTATGCATGCATCTTGACTCTCATCGAACACAGTCATCTATTGTAACATGCATGTTTTCTTCAACACCATATATTTTTGAATTTGATTCATCATCCAAACTAATTGAGTTTCTCCCTGTAGCAGTAGCATTGCCAATTGCTATTTTTAACTCTTCATAGTCAAGTAAAGGTGTCGATACGAAGGTGCATCTATTTTGAATGGGGCTGTCAAAGAACAAATATAGTAAAAAATAATAAGTCATCCTTTATTGTTAAAGCATTATAACTTAATCCACAATTAAAAAAATATTATATGAACACTCATCTCGAAGTAATTATCTCTCGCTTCATCACTAGCAGTGAACTTTTTTGTGATTGGGTCCCATCCGAAACGGCGAAACTAGAACTGTACCACATCCAAACTTTTCATTTAGAGTAGGAAGTATTTTTTTTCAACTGTTTGTTTACTCAGCCCCCCATTGCTATTACACCATCCACGATTGACGAAATCAACCATAAGTTCTAACAATGTAGAGCTTTCTTTCACGCTCCAAGCATTATACCTGATTCTATGTTTTCCTTACGACTCTTTCATTTATAATCTCACTACATAGTCCGTTATATAAATAATGAGTTGTATTTATATATATATGTTAGTTAATATAAAATACAATATATCTAACAAGGGGTGGAATTCTGATGATTTTGTTAATCGCTAGAATGTAATATCTATATCTGCAGCTGATGAGTTTTTCTTTCTGTCTCGCTCTAATTAAATACCTGATACACTTTCCTTCAAATATACAAACAACTTGAGAGAAGAACAAAACCATAGGTCCATTGAAATTGGAGAGAAGGATGTCTGCATTTAACCACCAACTTTAACAACAAGTGATTCCTTCAATAAGAGTGAAAATACCCTCTCAAACACCAATTCAAATGTTAATCGTCCACGTACAGACTATAAACTTCCCTTATAGCTTATTATTACTCTAATATCCACTTAACAATTATCCACATTACTCAACTCATTTTTACATGTATGTAGTTAGTAAATCAGAAAACCAAATCTTGTTCAATTGTTTGTTAAATATTTGAATAATATAATATAGAAAAATATATATTCAACGTCGCCAATAAAAAAATTCAGACCTGTATAATATGGAGTAGTATAATCAACTCGATTGAAAATAATAATAATAATAATAATTTCACTAGCTAATTAATCACACCCAATATTCAACAAAAAAAATAGTGTTATAACTTCCAAAAATATCATTAATTGATAAATTAGCATACATATACTGATAAAGTTGTTCGCGGCAGAGGAAGGCCAGAGAGAGAGGGGCAAAAAACTTGTTCACGGCAGAGAGTTGGAGAGGCGGAAAATTTGCTGCTGAGAATATGTGAAATTTTGAGGGTTGGGTAGAGAATTGTTATAAATTTTGGTATTTATATTTATTGCTTGAAATCTTTTAAAATCTATTGAAATCCATCAAATTTTTGAAATCCTTCTCAATCAAGTAGCTATAGAGGATACCTAAATTTCTCAAGAAACTACTGAAATCTAAGTTTGAAGACACTGAAATTTCAGTGAATTATATTTTAATCTGAGTTGAGGGCACCTCAATTTACATAAAGTTTTAATCTCCATTAAACTCTAATTTGAGGGCACCTCTTAATAATTTATGCAGTAGTAAATTAAATAAATAAATGTTTTTTTTTTATAAATAAATCCTTAAGAATGAAAAAAACAAAGAAAATAATTAATTTTTTTTTTTTTTTAGGTGTAATGGGTTGGAGATAATTTTCAGTTTGATGTAAGATTTGGTACAAAATGTTGCAAAACTTGCCTCATATTTTGGTGTTACTGAAATTATAAAGAGATAATGAGTAGTTTTTGTAGATTCAAATGGATCCAAGATACTGGTCCTGGCGGCATAAAAGGGTTGTTGATTTTTGTAGATGGTGAAATCACTGGCAAATAGAGATGGATAACCACCCGTTGCATAACATCACATCTCTTTGGTCGTCTCATTCTTGAGTTGGGATTTTGCAAGAATGAGCTAATCTAAGATTATAAACTTCACTTCTAAGTAAAATAAGCAATTTTTGAAATAGATAAACCTGCGTGAGGCTCAGATCTGCAAATACAACAGGCAAAGAGAGTCAGACACCGCCGTGGCTGCAAAATCCCAGTTGCATATGCAAGAGAGAGAAAGAACGCCGTCAATTTCCCTCCTCACAACGCCGTCAAGGTTCGCCTTGCCAAGATACGGGTCTGAATTCTCCCTGCCCGACCCAACTCAAAGAAAAGAATCCTCACAGCCTACACATAGTATGAGCAGCGGTAGCAGCAATCTCAAAAGCGGCTTAAAAGCCCCTTAACCGGTACTAAAAACTCCCAAGCAGGCTCTTAAGTATTGCTTAAAATTCAGTGACCATTAGTGAAATTTTCCCCGAATATTTACGCGCAGAAACCCGAGTATAAAAGGGCTGTTAGTTTTTTGTGGATAGTGAAATCACGGGCAAATAGAGAGGGATAACCACCCTTAGAAATTCCCCTCGCTCTGTTTTGCCTCCTTCATCAGTTGGGATTTTTGCAATGGGAACCTAATTGTAATTGTAAGACCAGAGACCTAAATTTATAGAGAGGACTGAGGTTGGCTGAGAGTGCAATTTAGACATTTCGAATGGTCAGTCAACACAGCTAGGTTTAAGAATTTTTTTTTAACATTTTCTTACTAATCATATTGATAAATCATTTATAAATTTTTCAAACTAAGGCTTAATTATTATATTGCCAAATGAATAAAAAAAACAAAAAAGAAAATAAGGCGAATAAATGATAGTACCAATTGATAATAAATGAAGGGAGTGATCACATTGAGGTTAAACTCATCAATGACCATTCAAATTCATATTTAGCCCCCGTTTGACACCCATTAACTTCTCATACACATTCTCATTTTTCATTTCAACCACACATTCTTCAAATAAAATAATATTACACATTGTTGACGTTGAAAAATGTAAAAACAAAGTCCAAGCCAGCTAAAATATGAACGAGAATTCTGATGAGTATTGATCTACTGATTAATAGATGGTTTTGACCACAATCCTTTCCCTCTTTCTATTATAAGGAGTTTTCGATATAATGTGAAAAGATAGTACCCTTTTTTCTCTACTCTTCAGAATCTCTCCCTTTCATATTCCATTTCCTAGGCCTTTTATAGGAGATATCTGCATGCATGTCTATACTCCTATCTTGTCAATCATAATACCGAGTTTAAGAAGTACACTCATTGGCGTAAGGGGATTGGTAGCCGAGTCCAAATCTGTCAGATAATCACGAGTTACTGTTACAGGTGGTCTTCAGCAATTAATGCATTACTTAGGGAGGGAAGCTAACACTTTTGATTGGAGGATATTGTAGGCACTGATGTGAGACATTTACACATGTACCTTCCTAATTGGTGATTTGTATATTCTGTCAGTGATATTTGATCGTTGTTACTGTTTTATCTCGAAGGAATACACATGTTTCCTGGGTAGCAACAAAGAACTGAGTTGAACTCATACACCCGATCTCGCATTTTCACTTCATTATCATATATATTAATTTGGACTCGTTGACCTCAGAGGTCGGTGTCAACACACACAAATAAAAAACTTTTCATTATTTTTCCACCACACATTCTCACATCAATCACTATTCCAAAAATTTTCTTTTCCTCAAAATGAATTTCAAACAAGGGCTTAGTGTCACATTGATCATTGTACCATGACCATTTACTTCATATTTAGTGTAATATTGCCCACTCATTTGATTTTGTTTCACCATACTCCAACTTTATATTTAGTTTCAATCAATTCACTCGATAACTTTATTTAACATAATCAAGTTGAGTAGTCATTGCGACACTAAGATTTTGTTTGATCCTCATTTTTGAATAATGTATTGATGGAAATGTGTAGTTAAAAAATAAAGAAAAATTTTGAATTTGCGTATAATATTATTTTATTGAGAAATGTATGATTTAAATTAGGTTAAAAGACTATTCAAGAATGCATTTTTTTTTTAAAAAAATGGTGCTCAAACAAGGGTTAAAAGTATGAAGTTGGATAACCATGATAAAATCTAATCAAATTTGGTAACCAATGTGACTCTAAGGGTGGCTATGATGAAACAAAATCAAATTGAGTAACAAATGTGACACTAAGTATACAATTGGATGACCATGGTGAAACAAAATCAAATTAAGTGGCCAATGTAACATTAAGTATAAAGCCCCCGTTTGACACTCATTAATTTCTCATTCTTCATTTTAACCACACATTCTCTAAATAAAATAATATTACACACAAATCAAAAACTTTTTATCAATTTTCCATCACACATTCTCACATCAATCACTATTCCAAAATTTTTCTTTTCCTCAAAATGGATTTCAAACATAGACTTTAAATCGAGTGGCTATTAGTGGATTTAACACGATCACATTGATATTTGATTAGAAATATTACACAAGTTGAACTTGAATTATAAAGTAGTACTAAATAATATAATCGATTAGCGATATAGATAAATACGACATTCATCAACCAATTAGTAACGTCTATCAATCAGTTTAATTTATTCTACCGGAAAAAAAAAAAACTCACGTCAAATTTTCATTTCACTATGGTGGTTATATTATCATCACAATATTTGTTCGTTATACCACTTTATAAATACATCACTAATTTAAATATACTTAATAAATTCACACTACAAATATTGTACAAAAAACTAAGAAAATAATTTACACAATCATACACCACACTTAAGAGCTCTGTCTCTCTCTATTTGTTTCTATTTTACCAAGCTATAGAATGATTCAACTGCACAATGTTTAGATTATAACTGTTCACTCATCGATATAGAATATAAAGGGCATTGTTATATGTCTCTGGACTTCATACTATTGCACATATTTATAGAAATACAATAGGAATTGGATATTGGAGTAAATTTAATTAACAGTCACTGAACCTTGTTATAAGTTAATACTTGCTTAATGAAATTTAAAATGTTACTCGTTGCTCACTAAATTTGACTGTAGGTTACTTATTGCTCATTAAAATTTAAAAGTTTATTCATTGCTCACTGAAATTTGAACAAAGTTATCCATCAATCATCAATATTATTTCCACCAGTGTTACATATAGCAAAGTTTAGTGTGTAATGAGTAACTTTATTTAAATTTAGGTGAACAACGAATAACCTTTTAAATTTCGATGAACGAGTAATAATTTATAACAATGTTTAGTGAGCAAGTAGTAACATATAACAAAATTCAACGACTATTAATTAAAGTATCTCTTGAATATTGCAACCGGTCAACTTAAGAAATACCCCTACTTTGTTTCCACATGTTATTCTATATCAGCAAAAAAACGTAATTGAAGTACACGTGAATAAATGTCTTTTTGTCGTGACTTTTACTTTTACTTCAGGTGAAGAACTTCTTGAATAAACTACCTTAATTTTTATCTAGAACTAATTTCTAAAATAGCTTTCTTATCTGAAGTGCTTTAAATAAAGTCACATTGGATCAACTTTTTCTTAAAATATTTTTAATTAGAAGAAATATTTTCATAAAATTAGTCAAATGAATCCGAAAACAACTTTTGAATCCCAAAAAAAATCTTTTGACTTCTAAGAAATCATATCAAACAGCCCTTACATATGTTACACAATCATGATTTTAGTAGAATTCAATGAATTCATGGAATGGAAGTTCTATTTAAGCAAGAGGAATTTGTTCATCTCGATTTTGAGGTCAATAAGTTGCATCAACAACCTTAAGAAAAGTCACTGGTCCAATCTAATCTTCCCTGCCAAAGGTACTCTAACAGTGCTTTAACTAGCATATGTACACACAGTGGTCAGGATCCAAGGAACTGGTAGCGTAAAAGAGCTGTTGGTTTTTGTGGATGGTGTAATCAATTCGCACATAAAGAGGGACAACCACCTTTTACAACACATCCCATCTCTCTTTGCCTCATTCTTGATTGGGGATTTTTCAACAAAGCTTGACAAAGTTTACAAGCCTTAAAATATAATAAGCGAGGCTCAGATCTGGAAATACAACAGGCATTGGGAGTAAGACACCGCCATGGTTGCAAAACATCAATCGTATATGGGAAACAGGAAAAGAGTAAAAGTACACTGTTAATATTCCTTCTCCACACACATCCGGTTTTTCCCTGCCGAGATACGGGTCACATTTCCCATGCCAAACCCAACTCAAAGAAAATAATCATCACGGCCTATTTATAGCAGCAGGGTTAAATTCGCCGGTGGTCATCCAACTTTAAACTTGGTGTCAACATGGTCACCCAATTTGATTTTGTTTCACCATGACCACTCAATTTTATATTTAGTGTCATCATGACCGCCCAATTTGATTTTGTTTCACCATAACCACTCAATTTTATATTTAGTATCATCATTGCCACCCAATTTGGTTTTATTTCATCAAGGTCATCCAATTTCGTATGATGTTTCACTATGACCACCTAATTTCATATAATATTTCACAATGACCACTCAACTCTTTTTACCATTTTCATTAATTTTAGAAGGGATAAAATGGTAAATTTGCATTATATATACAAAATAAATTTTAAAAAATTAAAATAAAAACTTATTTTAAAAAGTTAATTAAAACAACAAAATAAAATAAAAACTTATTTTTTTAAAAAACAAAAGTTACTTAGAAAAATAAAAAATAATAAAAAGTTATTTTAAAAAAAAGAAAAGAAAATAAAAATTATTTTAAAATAAACCTTTTAAATTTGTTTTCTTTTAAAACAAATTTTTTATAAAATTTTATTTAACTTTCTTTTATATATATAATGCAAAGTTACCGTTTTACATTTTTTAAAATTAATGAAAATGGTAAAAAGAAGTTGAATGACCATAGTGAAATGTTATATGAAATTTGATGGTTATAATGAAACGTTATATGAAATTGGATAGTTTTAATGAAAAAAAAAATCAAATATGGTGGCCAATTTAGGGGTGTGCATGAGTTGGGTTGGGTTGATTTTTGCCTCAACCCAAATTCAATCAAACCCAATATGATCAGTTTAATCAAAATTTAACACTATCCAACCCGTGTAAAGGTTGAAACTCTGCACAACCCAACCCAATCAACTATCGGTCGGTCGGGTCGGGTTAGTTGGGTTGGTCTGTTTGAGACAATTTATCGACAAATATTAAAGTCGTTCAATTTTCAATTATACTAAATTCGAATAGATAAGATTAAATAGTAAGTAAATAAATAAATAAAATTTTCTATTATCTTATTCAATCTTCATTAACCGACCCTATACAGAACAAATATAATTACAATTAGACTATTTTATTGCTTTTAATTCTTAATAAGGTAAATTTTTTTAAATGAAATTTCGAACCTCAATATGGTATTAAAGTCTAAAAATATTCAAACGAGACATTTGTAAGCATTTTAGTTTCATTTTACTTTTTAGACTATTCACTCGTATTTTTTAGGTTCCTTTTAATTTTTAGGCATTGTATTTTATTTCGTTTCTTTTAAGTAGGCGGGTTAGGTTGGGAGGTTTATTTGGTTTTCATGGGTTAACCCATAACCCGACCCAACCTGACCCGCCTACACAGTCAACCCACCCAACTCGTGTAAAAATAACAAAAAAAATTGACCCAAATCGGTCGGGTTGGGCTGTTTTGACGGGTTCGATCGGATTTTGCCCACCCCTAGTGGTCATGGTAATACTAAGAGCCCGTTTGGTAGGAATTAAAATCAGATTAAAATTGAAAAAATAGCCGTTATTATTGACTTTTATTAGATGAGTGGGACCCAATAACGGTCATATTTTCAATTTTGATTGAATTTTAATCCCTATCAAACGGGTAAATATAAAATTGAATGGTCATGATAAAACAAAATTTTAGAATTGCAAGAGCTCTCAGTTATGTTAGAGAGAGAAGCTCTCAATTCTAATGAGAGAAAATCCCACGTGAGTGCCTCTTGACTTCTTGAGATTTCTAGTTCTAGTTTGGTTTTTCCTATCTATTAGGAAATAAGTAATCAACATTTAGTTTTGGTCAATTTTATTGCAGTTTCAGTTTGTTCCACTTGGTTTTTAGGCAGATTTGTCGCAGATTGTGGATGGGTTTGTCTGCATTTCAGTCTCAATCAGATTTTGGAAAGTTCAGGTTGGTTTCCTTGTTGTACAGACAGTTTGAAGCAATGTTCTGGGGTTTCCGGACTTGTTTGAGCCCCATTATTTAATAAAGAATGTATTTTGGAATAGTAGATTGATGCATAACGTGTGATTAAAAAATAAGGAAAAGTTTTGAATTTACATTTGAAAAAGAAAAAAAGAAAAATGTATTTTGAAAATAATAAAGATGAAACAAGGGCTGAGTCAGTGTTCTAGGTTTTCTAGTCAGCTTCAGGTGTTGTTTCTCACATGCTCGAATAAGGGCTCAGTCAGTGAAGCTTCCACTTGTCCCTCCTAAAGCTGTTTCTTTGCCTAATTTGGTATCTCAACAGCATAGCAAGGCATGTAAGCCTTCTTCATCTAATGCTAGTGATTCTAAAAGTCTTGCTTTAGAGGTTGCTAAAGGCTTTTGGAAAGGATTAACTGAGGAGGATACCAAATCACCAAGTGTATCTCAAACACTTGGTAATGAGGACACAAACTCATAAAGCTCAACAATCGAACCTCAAAATGCTAGTGGGGATAAAATTAATGGTAAAAACAGGGATAACAAAGCTACCCCTGGGTGAACTTCTTCAAGGATAATTGAAAACCTGAAGAAGGTTTCAAACTCCAAATAGTTTATGGCCAATCTAAAGTTATCACATTGGATGCCCTTGATGTGGATGATGTTGAGGAATCATGGGGATATTGTCTTGTTGGGTATTTTGCAGGCCACTTTCAGGGTAAAATGGTATTACTTCAAATGTGCAACTCTTGGAAGGTTGAATACCAATACTTTGTTCATGAAAATGGATAGCTGATTTTTAAATTTTAAAATGAGGCTTCAAGAGCTAGTGTGCTACATGGAAGCCCCTATTTCGTGTTTGGTAGGCCATTAATGTTAGAAATTATGCCTCATTACTTGAATTTGATGATGATGAGGTGAGTATCATGTCGGTTTGGATTAAGTTTCCGGGGCTACCTATGGATTGTTCGAATCCAAATGCCTTGGGTAAATTTGCCTCGAATATTGGAAAACCAATTTCTATGGATAAGCTTACATCAACGAAAGGGCGATTTTCTTATGCTCGAGTTTTAGGGGAAGTTGATGTGTCTAAAGAATTAGTTCAAAGTGTTGCAATGAACTGACCCACAGGAAAATTGAGAGTGCAATCCATGGAATATGATCAAGAACCTAAGTTTTGTGCAAATTGCAAGATGTTTGGGCACACGATGGCAACATGCAACTAAAAAAATAGGTTGTAAAACTGAACCAGGATGCAGGCAATCTCAAGCTGTGGAAACTAGGCAGATTGTTATGGAAAATGCAGTTCAGACTATACAAACTACACCGATTGTTTCATCACAGACGGTTTAGGACATGGACAACATATTGATCAGTGTGATGAGCCATTTGTTGAGGTTGTTGGTAAGAGAAAAGCCAAGAAAAATGGACAAAATTTTGGGAGACACGGAGTTAATAAATCTGGGACTAGTGATGACAACCACACGGCAAGGTCAGGGGCAGAAAGTTCTACGAACTTGTATGGATCGACCTCGAAGACAATGGATAATAGAGGGTCAAATGAGAATATAAAAAGCAATGAAAAGCTTAAAGGAAAGCTGGAGGAGCAAAGTGTAGTTTTCATAAAAGATAAAACGAATGGAATCTCCCTTCTTTCATTATCATGAAGATTGGATCTTGGAACATTAGGGGTTTTAACCTACCCCTAAAACAAAATAGCGTTCGATACTTCATGAAGCAACATGATATTGATGTTATGGGTGTTTTGGAAACTAAGCCAAGTCTACTGAAGTTAGACCAGGTAATGCGGAATAAATTTGAAGGTTTATTGGAAATCAACAACTTAGCTTCTCATCAAGCGGGCCGGATTTTGATTTGTGGAATCCCATGAAAGTCCAATTATCTGTGTTGGAGACTATATCGCAAGTTATTCATTGTGCCGTTACTTGAAAGGTTTGTTCACTTACTTTTCTTGTTAGTTTTGTCTATGCTTTTCATACTATTGTAAGTCATAGGCCGCTTTGGAATAACATTATGGAATTTGGATCAAATTCCTCTTTGCCTTGGTTGATCTTGGGAGATTTCAACAATGTGCTTAAATTTGATGAAAAATGCAATGGAGGTCGATGTCATCCCGCATGAGGTGAAAGACTATGGAAGTTGCCTTAATGTTGGACTTACGGATGTAAGATCTATTTGATGTTTATAAACTTGGACTAATGGCTCGGTGTGGAGTAAACTTGATAAGGCATGCATAGTGTTTGGGTATAAACGAGGTTTAGTCATGCTGATTTTTTACCTTCAGGGTGCCTTTTCGACCACTCACCTTGCGTTGTATTATTTTTTGGTCAAGAGAGAAGCAAGAGTAAGCCATTTAGGTTCTTCGGCATGTGGACTAACCATGAAAACTTCCACGAGGTTGTACAAAATCGAAACAAGAGGTTATGGGAAACGGCGCAATTCATACTTTGAAAGAAGTTACAAAGGCTTATGGGGGAGCTAAAGAAGCTTAATGAGAAGCATTTTCCAAACATCTCCATTGGAGCCAAAACGGATACTCCGGCTTTGAAAGCGGCACAATTGGAATTATATGATGGTCCTTTTAATATTGAACTTTATAGTAGGGTGGCACTTATGAGAAAGGAAGTCATGGATATTTGTGAAGCGGAAATGAGTTTTTACTACCAACAAGCTAAGTGTGTGTACCTAAAGAATAATAACAAATGCACAATGTTCTTTCATTCAATGTTCAAGAGGGACACTAAAAGAAACTACATTGCAACCATGCTTAAAGGGGATGTAACACATACTTCTTCCTTTGATGAAGTGGCCAATGAATTTATTCATTTTTACAGTGATCTACTGGGAAAAAATAGTTCGGGGCTGTGCATTGAAATTGATATCTTGAAAAGTGGATCCATGTTATCGAAGCGGTTAAATAATTCTTTAATTCTAGTTTTCTTCTTAAGCAAACAAATCATACAGTCATTGCTTTGGTTACTAAAGAAAATCATTTTATTTTAGTGGGAGATTATAGACCGATTGCATGTTGTAATGCGCTCTATAAGGTTATCACCAAAATCCTTGCTTCTAGATTGTGACCAATTCTTTGTGCTATTATTGACCAAGCACAAGCCGCATTTGTGGAGGGTAGGAGCATGATAGAAAATATACATCTTGCTCAAGAGCTTTTGATGCAATATAATCGTAAGAGAGTTGCTCCAAAATGTCTTCTTAAAATTGATCTTAGGAAGGCATGTGATTCGGTAAATTAGGACTTTCTTAAGAGTGTACTTGTAAGGGCTAGAATTCCTTACAAAATTCATTGGATGGGGGATGGAATGTATTACTAAACCTTCTTATTCCATTGCACTAAATGGTAGCTTGCATTGATTCATTAAGGGAATGAAGGGACTTGGTCAAGGGGATCCTTTATCTCCTTTTTTGTTTGTCTTATGCCTCGAATATTTTTCAAGATTGTTGAAGGAAGGATGCTACCGAAAATAGTGAGTTCAACTTTCATCTTAAATGCGGCCCCTTATAGATTACACACTTGGCATTTGTAGATGATTTGATGCTTTTTTCGAGAGGGGATATTACTTCGGTGGGTATCTTGATGGTTTGTTTTATCAAAGTTTGGAGACACATCGAGATTAACGATAAAAGTTATTAAATCTAGCTTGTGCACGACGGATATTCATGGGCAAGAATTAGGGGAAATTATTGGGTTAACCAATATTCCCAAGGGGTCTATGTCATTTCGCTACTTGGGTATTACTTTTGCGATCGGAAAACTAAAAATCATCTCCTATGACTTGTTCTTTGACAAAATTTCAGCTTACATTTGTGCTTGGAAAGAGTCTTCACTTTCCCATGCGAGGACGAAACTTGTGAAAGCCGTTTTACAAGGTGTGAAATGTTTTTGGTTGTCCATTTTTCCTATTTCGGCCATGATTGCTTTGAGAATCATTAGTTTATGTCGGAGTTTCCTTTGGGGGTCCAAGAAATTGTTGGTTGCTTGCAATTATATTTGTCTACCAAAATGTGAGGGAGGACTTGAATTTAGAGATATCAAATGTTGGAACGCAGCGCTATTTACTAAAGCCCTTTGGAACATTCATGGGAAGGATATTCTTTCGGTTAAATTGGTAAGTCATGTCTACCTCTGAGGGATGGATATATGGGACTACAAGGCTAAAACAGATGATTCTCTACTATTTAAAAAGTTGTTGGAAATTGGCAGCCTACTTATGGGGCCTGAATGCACTGCACAAGCAGCCCTTGAACAGGCTACTCGACTGGTAAGCTTTAGGAAAGTTTTGTGTATCAACCGCTTATGATTTCTTCAAGCCGAAAGCTATGAAAAAGGTTTGGGCTACTAAGGTTTGGAGATCCTACATTACTTCTAAACACTCCTTCATTTTGTGGTTGGATGCCCAATTTAAGTTACTTGCTATGGACTTGTTGACACATCTTAATATTGATGGAACTTGTGTACTTTGTGGGTCACAAGCTGAGATAGGACAAACACTCATTCTTTGAATACTCATTCACTCCATACATTTGGGACAAGATTAGAGCTTGCTCGAGACTCAAAAGATCGAAGACAACGTTGCTTAGGCTCCGATTGTCTTCTATTATTCCAAAACATTGTTTGCTACAGTAAAATTCTCCACCACACATTCACTTAATAAAATATTTTACACACAAATCAATAAATTTACTTTAAATTTTTACCACACATTCTCCAAAAATTACTATTTATTACTCTATTTCTTCTATAATAATAAGAGACAAACACATACTTAGTGTGTTGAAATGGATTAAAAAGGAGGCTTGAGAGACATTTTGGCAAAACAAAGCTAAGAAGATTACACTTGCTAGCAGTGTATACCACATATGGATGGCGAGAAATAGAAAGATTTTTGAAGATCTCAAATCACACTTGGAAAGCATTGTAATACGGAACAAAATATACGTATACAAAGTTACGTTTTTTTTATATCCGCATATTTTAATTCATTTTGAGTCTTTAACATTGATCTTATCATTTGTATATATTTTCATTTTGTTTGCCCGAGTATGCCTGAAATACTTGCATACGTCACTTGATTTTTGTTTGCATGTGTATGTCCGATGTACTTGTATATGAATTTTGATCTATATAATTTTACATTTATAGATTTATTTTTTTTTAAAAAAAAAAGCCTTGTTTTCAAAAGTGTTGATTTCTACACTTCAAGCACCGCATAAAGAAATTGTTTGTGTAAAATGAACCGGATTTGTCAAGTGTAAAATCCCACGTATATAGGTAAAGCTAGTTTGGGTTTCATTATAAATTACTACATTATAACAAGATAGAAATGGTTTGTAGATGGTTAAATCATTGGCAAATAGAGATGGGTAACCACCCTTTACAAAACATTACATCTCTTTGTTCGCCTCATTCTTGAGTTGGGATTTTGCAAGAACGAGCTAGAGCATGTCCAAGTAAATAAGCGAGATTTGAAATAAATAAATCCGTGTAAGGCTCAGATCTGCAAATACAACAGGCAAATGGAGTCAGACACCGCCATGGCTGCAAAAGCCCAGTTGCATATGCAAGAGAGAGAAAGAACGCCTTCAATTTCCCTCCTCGCAATGCCGTCAAGGTTTGCCCCGCCAAGATACAGGTCCGTTTCTCCCTGCCAGACCCAACTCAAAGAATAGAATCCTCACAGCCTACACACAGTATGAGCTGCAGCAGCAATCCCAGAAAGGTTTATCAAACAACAAGGGCTTAAATTTTGCGTAAACTTCGGTGACCATTAATAAAATTTTCACCGAATATATATATATATATATACACACACACGTACAGGTACAGATAACCTGTCGTGGTATAATCGGGCTGTTGGTTTTTGGGGATGGTGAAATCACGGGCAAATAGAGAGGGGTAACCACCCATAGAAATTCCCATCTCTCTGTTTCGCCTCCTTCATCAGTTGGGGATTTTGCAATGAAAACCTAATTATTCAACCATAGACCTAAATTTATAGCTAGGGCAATTTGGACATCTTGCATGCTGAGTCAACAACTGCTATGTTGCGAAGACTACCAATGGAGACCTATTGTTCATAATTTAATCACTATCATTATTTCAAACAATCCCCCTCCAAGTACATCTCGTTATTTTTGATATTGTATCACGTGTCGACACATGATTAAATAATTTTTAAAAACAATACTTTTCTACCCAATACTTTTTGAATTTATACATAATGTACATTGATTTAACCGATGGAAGATACACTTAGCATAGTTCTATTTTAAAACTCTTTTGTTCTAATACTCATTTTCAATTATGCATTTTAGCGATAAAATATTCAATGCATAAATCTTTGATTTCTTTTCTTACTTTAATCACATTCTCCAAAGATTTACGATTTAAAAACTCATTCTACCAAAAAAAGACGGTCAAACAAAGGCTTAGGGTGTGTTTGATAAACATTATTTTGAAAAAATGTATTTTGAAATAGTAGAGAATGTGTTGTTGAAAAATAATGAAAAGCTATTGATGTGATGAAAAATATTATTTTATTGAAGAATGTGTGGTTAAAATGAGTAGAAGAATGAGAATGAAAAATTTAATGATCTCAAAAAGTGGCTTAAGAGTTTTGGGTAGACTGACCCAAGAAAAAAGGTTTTAAGAATTATAATAAAAAACCATGCCTCAATTTGGTTCAAATTTTCAATTAATTTATAAATTTAGTCAAATTCAAAACATGTTCATATCTATTCATCTTTCAATTTTGCCATACGTACAAGTAGATTAATTCTTCATTTTATCTATACAGCTCTTGGAATGCTCTATAATTCCTATTTAAGCTGCTGTTTGGTATACATTAAAATTTTAATTCTCATTCTTATACTTATTTTCAATCACACATTTTTGAATAAAATAATATTTTTCAGTAAAATCAATAAGTTTTCCTTCTTTTTAATCACACATTCTCCATCAATCTACTAATCCAGAACACATTCTTCCAAAATAATGCGGCTCAAACACACCCTAAATCATTATTGTAAAAATGAATACAGTGAAAAAGTAAGATGAAGAGATGAAAGTGTACCTACTCGAGGAGAAATCAATGATGACCATATTGATATTTTGTTAAGTTCAATTATTATCGTTGTTTGGTAAATTTTAATTTAAATCAAAGCCAAAAAATTAATTTTAACTAAATATTTTATAAGATCCACAACACTTCAATCAAACATTTAATCAATTTTTATCAAAATTTATTAAAAATCTGATTTTAATCATCCCTAAACAATGGCATAATTTTAGTTGAATTATAAACTAGTACGAAATGATATAATCAATTATAGATATAGATGGATACGACATTCATCAACCATATAACATCAGACTCATCAGTCAATTAGTATAATTTTCTTCTAACAGAAAACAAGGAACACTCAAGAGTACAATTTTCATTTTATTAATGGTGGTTATATTCCAATCACAATTTTTGTTTGTTATACCACTTTATAAATACACCACTAATTAACATATTCGTTATAATTATACCACAACTATTTTACAAATAAAACTTTTAACTCCAATTTAAAAAAATAAAAAATAATAAGCAAATAATTCACATCATCATGTACCACAATTAAAAGCTATGTCTCTCTATTTTTATCTCTTCTACCAGGCTGCAGAATAAAAATAATTTACACCGCCGTGCAAGGCTCAAAGGCTGCTTCAACACCCTAAAATACATATTACATTTCAAGAATAAGGTGGATATTCTTTGTGCATTCAATTCAAAGAGGTTGAGGAGGCTCTTTGAATCCTAGCATGTTCCAGTTTTCGACTTCAGATGTTGCCTTTAATAATGAAATTCAAAGAACCTTTGTAAAGTGTTCAAATCTACACTAAAAATCACTCCCTTGTTCCATTTCAATAATGTGTAGTATGCATTAATCCATCAACCAAAAAATGACAATGGGTATGTAAATGAATCAAAAAATATAATTTGGGAATTAAGAACAAGATCTTTTTGTAAGTTACATCACCTCCTTGCCCATTTGTCGAAGCACTGAACTTTGCACAACCTCCCCTGTCAACTTAACCAGATATGTGACCTGTCACAGAAAAGCAATTTAGTTTTCGCTGTTGGAATTTACAGGTAATTTAATGATTAATATGTGTGAATTGGAATAAGTTTCCAATAGGTTCAATGATTGCGTGCTACTCTTCAAGTGCAATGTGTACATAATGAAGAGTTGTGACCTTTGGATATGGTATGATATGGACACAAGTTCATCTCCCAATTTAAAATGGTATGATCTAATGGTCAAAATAAATTTGCGCCAAAAGATACAATCATTCAAAATAGACAGATAAAATCAATAGATAGGACCCTTTCTAATTCCCTCTCTTTACTCTAAATTAATTACAAAACAATTAATTCCTATATTTATTCTCTCAAAATTCTGTCTGAATAATTTTAAATAGTTTTCTACTTTAATGTTCGATATCATCCAATGTAGAAGAGTAAGTTCAAGCTTCGGTTCACCCGCAAGATAAATAGTGTACTATATTAATTTTAGAAGAAGCATGTATCTTGTCTTGGGAGGCAAAAGTCAGTTTAATCCTATTAGCACCAAAGATTTACATTCAGCACATTTCACTTCATTTTCTCTCCTCATTTCTGTAATTCTATAAGCCTTTTTATGCTCATTTTTATGCACATATCTTGGCTTCAGTAAGTCTAGACTTTATCCTGTAATTTGCGTCTAGACTTTATCCTGTAATTTGCATATTAATTAGAAAAAAATAAAATGTAATTTATGCACCAAAGTTTAGAAAGAGTTGCTAAAATGCTTAAATATTTCACATGCCAAATAGGATATACACACATACACACGACTTTGATAGAGAATCGTTCAAACACGCACATCTGTTGAAAGACAAGATTAAGTAGTGTGATAGTTGACACTCACAATTTCCAGTGGACTAACCCAATGAAGAAAAAAATCATTTACCAAATCCCTGAAAAAAAAAAAAAAAAAAAAAAAAATGGAGAAAAAGGTAAATATCACTAAATCAGCTGTGCATGTATCCCAAGAGAGATGAATTTAAGAATGATAGCACTCACTTGTTGTAGACTAAATTTTGATTAACAGCAGTAAGATAACTGCGATTATCCATTGAATCTGCATTACTCAACCGCATGGTATCTCCTTGAACATTGTGAGTATCAGCCCGCCAGCTCCAATATGCATTCTTTTCAGAAAAACACCAAGGTGAAGGTGACATGAGCGAATCTTATAACGTAATTGTATTCACTTTTAGTTTTAAGAATTTCTAAGTTGGGAAAAGGAGAATGAAAACAACGTAGGTTTCTGAAACAGTCATGTACAACAGGAACATGTGCAAAATATAAACTCAAACGATTTGTTTGGGACGAAATAAAAACTTAAAGAGGATGAAAACCTATTACTTACCACTCCATAGTTAAGAAATATACTATATAATTGTTCAAAAATTGGTTCCATTTTCTGTACATTCTCTTCAGAGGTTACCAACTGGTGGAATCCAAAAACAATTTTCCTGCATCATTCGAGGGAAAGGAGAAATAAATAATTAAGGTAATAAGTGCTTAATAAATGAGAAACACGAAGCTCTAGTTGGGAAGGTTTACCAGACACTACTGCTTTCTTTGAGGGTTGTCATTAACCACTGAAGCTGATCATTTTCAGCAACACTTGAAGAATCCTAAATATTATCGATTCAATAGTCTTAAGAAAACCATAATACCATAAAACAGAATATAATACTCTATACATTAGTTACTTGAATAGCACATCCCTTTTTTGGCCAGAACGAGAGAATTGGTAATGAAATGACATCTCAAATTTGCTTTCTTATATATGACAATTGGTTTATCTGACTTAATTTCAGAAATGAATTTTCACAAATTATAACATATTTTAATTTCTCCAGATTTTGTGTCCCTGTCACTCCCCATCTACCTACTATCATCTTTTGATAGATCTCATTATATGTTAAATCTGTATATTTTTAAAAAAATTATAGTGTACAATATTGAATCCTCTAATGAGAATTCTCCGCGCCTACTGTTCAATTCATTTTGTTTCTTTTTTTCTATTGATTATTTACTGATGAAGAATTTATCTCACGGTGTGTTGAAATTAATATGAATTGCTCAATATATGATTAGGTATTGTTTGTTTCCTTCACAACAACAATTATTTCTTACAACCATATATAAGTAGATATGAAGTGCCATAATTACTTGGATACCTAGTCAAGTTGTATCTCCATTTTTTCTTCCCCCATCTGGGAATCTTACCTTTTCCACAGATTGGGAATTTCTCTAATGACGAGTGAAATAAAATATATAAAGTAATAAGTACATTTAAAAAGCGAGATAATGCATGTCAATGACTTGATGAACGTTGGCATCAACATGCTGTGATCAGAAGAATAACTTCCACAAGGAAGAAGGAATCAAAAGTCTATTGGCAGAAGATATAACATAAAGAAGACATTTAGTAAAATGGAATTCACACCTGGAGTAGCCCAGTATCCATGGCTATAATATCTAGTGTTTGTCCATAAGGAATTTTAATATTCTTGTGGAAATAATTTGCTCCTTCTCCTTTCAATGCTCTAGTAGTGTACCTAGACATTGGGATAAACAAAAAGAAATTGGAAAATTTGATTTTAAATTATAACAAAAAATCAGCACCTACTACCAGTGTGAAATGCCACACACTGAAGTTTAAAACTATTGAAAGGGGAAGAGTACCATGGTATTTTCTGCAACTCAGGGTATTGCGTAGCCTGCTTCAGAAAGATGACTTAGTTTGACAAAAGCAGTTATTCTATGAAAACTAGCTTTAGTTAAGTTAAAAATTAATTTTATTTTTCTTCAATGAGTTCTAGTTTTCAATAGGGGAATGCAAGAGCTCTTAAGTTTGGAAAACGAGCTAGGAAGACAAGGAAAATAACAGTTTCAGTAGTGAATATTGGTTTACTTTTTATCTTTAAAGCTAGTAAAATCAGTCAACATCCAGAGTTTTCAAAAACTTATAAATTGTTTAACCGTTAATAACCATTTCCCATACAGCAAAAGACGAAATGAATGCACGAAAATGTCCAATCACGACAATCTTCAAAACCTTACTTATATAAAATCTTATCTAAATGAATAGGTAACATGCCATTTGCCAGCCAAAACCAGCATACAGATCTTACATTCTGCAGGAGTGGATCGGATTCCCCAAGTTCAGAAATGTTGACTATAAACCGAGCCTTGTAGGATGTCACTACCTTCTCCACCTTCATTACCATCCAGTTACAGTCAAAGGGGTCTCAAGAAAATTTATCAAAATTGACTCCAAACCAACAATTACAATATAATTAATGCTAAAATAAAAATTTCAGGGACCAAATAAAACCAAATCAAATATATCCGGATCAGTTGACATAGCTAGAACATACAAACTAAATTCTATAGAAATCAAGAAAATGCAATTTAATTGACTGAGAATATAATAATTAAACACTTTCGATAAGTATCAGCAGTAAAAATTAAATATTTACCAATAATAATCAAGAATATTATCAGCATCCGTGAAAATTGCGTTCATTTATCAATTCAGTTCGTATTTAGCTTAACAAAATCCTTTAAAATTGCACAAGCAATCAAAAGGGAAAACTCAACAGATCCACAAAAGAAAACCTGAAATTTTCAACAGGGCAACAATCATAGGTCCACACCCAATAGCAGAAGAAACAATCAAGAAAATTCCCCACTTTGAGCCCGTCAATGAGATTACAAATCTCACCTGTTTAAGTAAAAGGGTTTGTTCTTCAAGTGGCCTAGATCCTCCAGCAACACTAATGAAGTACATATCAGTATTTCTGCCCCCATTTTTGCTGTTCACATAAGTATGCTTATGGGGCTGACCTATATTAAGAGCAATGTAAAGTGCAATGCAGAGAATTAGCTGTGTAAAAGCAGTACAAAGCCATGATTTCTCATTCATTTCAACTCCCTTTTTTGTTATGGATAGGGATTAGCCTTTGTTTGCTTGCTGCAGATTTTTTATTTTTAACAAAAGAATCGATTCTTTGGCGAGAATAAAGGAGTGTGGGGACCACTAAGCTCCCCTGCTCATGGAAAATGGAATTTTTCAACTTTTTTTTGGTGTTTGATAGAACTTTTGCATATATTTTTTTTTTGTGAAAAAATATTTTTCAACTTTTCAAATTTACCACATTTTTTAGGGAAATAAATTCTTGATATTTTGATGGATAAATATTTTTCAAGGTTTTTTTTTTTTTTTTTTTTGGCAATTAGAAATTTTTTTAGACACAATAATAAAAAAAATATTTCACTTTTATTGACAATTTCCATGCGAAACAAAGTCAAACGAATGATATTCGGTACGGTTATTTTTTTTTTCATTTTTTATGCAAATGGAACAAATTTTAGACCCAATGGTAGAAAACATTATCACTTTAATGGACAATTTTCATAAAAAACGAAGTCAAACGAACACCAAATTTTCAATATTTTCCATGAAAAATTATACTAATCAAACACAATTAATTACAATTCTCAGTAAAATAATTTTTAGACAAATCAATTCCCTGTAAAACATTTTATTTTCACCCATTTTCTACCTTTGCAATCAAACAGACCCTTAATTGTACAATAAAGACCGAATTACTCTCGAGTATGATCATCTGAAATAGTGAAACTAAAGAATTATGGTCATGCTACTTGTACACTTGGGTCATGCTACTTATACACCGGGGCGAGTCCAGCCCCCCTGTTGTGAGGGGGCCATAATGTTTTTATTGGTCGTGCCCCCCTCCCTCCCTCCCTCCCTCCCTTGTGAGAGGGCTGCCCGGTGTACAAATAGTATTTCCCAAAAATTGACATCCCGGGTACAAATAACATTTCTTAAGAATTTATTGCATACAATGATGTTTTATAGCGATATTGGCCCACAAAGCAAGGGTAAATTGATTAATCTCATCGTTAGTAAAATTCATATATATCTATTATGGTAAAAGATACTGAATATTAAAGTAAGAAGAAATTGAATATTAGAGCAAAAACATT
Source organism: Fraxinus excelsior (assembly GCA_019097785.1). Classification (NCBI taxonomy): domain Eukaryota; kingdom Viridiplantae; phylum Streptophyta; class Magnoliopsida; order Lamiales; family Oleaceae; genus Fraxinus; species Fraxinus excelsior. The sequence goes on along the minus strand of CM032626.1, from coordinate 34,231,618 downwards.
GAAGATTGAAATTGAAACTAGAATATTGCAAGTTAAAATTGATTGAAATAAATTGATATGAAACTCAAAAATTTTATCGCATACTTATAGCAAAAAATAAAAAAATAAAAAAAACAAGTTAAAACTGATTGAAATAAATTGATATGAAAAAAAAAAAAAAAAATATATATATATATATATATACACGTTTCAACTAAATTTGAATTTCAAACATATTTAAAATTTGAGATTTGACGTGCACAACATAGGCAGTGTAGTTACTGGTACTTGCAATGGCATGTAGCTGTTAACTGCCTTGTAAAACTTTTTTTTTTATTTTGAAGTTTTGTATGTAGCTATGATATTTTTTAAATTTACGTTAGGCTCGACTCGTCACTAGCTGCCCCATGTAGCTCGACGAGCCACACAAGCTGTCTCAAGTTCAAGCCAATGCCCTTAGATGAGGCTCGACCCGAGCCATGAGTCAAACTGGCTCGGACTTTTCTTTGGTCGAGCTACGAACCGTCGAGTCATATTGACACTCCCATGTGTGGGTTTGCCAAGTGCATTAATTAAGAAAAACTAATATTGGATTATTTTAGGATATGTTTGAGTTACATTATTTTGGAAGAATGTATTTTGAAATAGTAGATTGACGGATAATGTGTGAATGAAAAATAAGGAAAAGTTATTGTTGTGATAAAAAATATTATTTTATTGAATAATATGTGATTGAAAATAAGTAAAAGAATGCAAATGAAAATTTTAATGTAGCTCAAACAAAGGCTTAATTAAGTATTACAATTTTAAACTAGAAAAAATACGTAAATACAACATTTTAAATATACAATTTAACGTTCAACTAACTCATATAAAAAAGTTTCAAAAATTAGGTGCTAAATAAGATAATTTGATAAACATTATCACATCCAAAAAAAATAAAATAATATATATATATATATATATATATATATTAAATAATATATATTAGAGAGAGAAACAAAAATATGATGTAAGATAGAGGTAATGAAAAAATGTTAAGTAATAGATTTTTAGATGAGTTACGAGATATTTATGTAAGAAAAGAAAAAATTGGGAAGGAGAGAATATATATATATATATATATATTCTCTCCTTCCCAATTTTTTCATTACCTGTAAGATATATATATTCTCTCCTTCCCAATTTTTTCATTACCTCTATCTTACATCATATTTTTGTTTCTCTCTCTAATATATATTATTTAATAATTGTTTCTCTCAGTCTCACTTTCTCTCTCACACCTCACACTCTCTCTTTCTACTATCATGATTTTTTATTTTTATTTTCATTTTCAAAATTAGGTGATGACATTTAAAAAACTTTGTTAGCCCATGTTTGGTACATATTAAAATTTTCATTTTTATTTTTCTATTCATTTTCAACCAGATATTCTTCAATAAAATAATATTAAACACCACATCAATAACTTTTCCTTCTTTTTCAACCAGACATTCTCCATCAATTTACTATTTCAGAATACATTTTTTCAAAATAACACGGCTCAAACACACCCTTATAATTTAATTAAACGGGTCATAATCACAATAACACATAAATTGTGGTAACGATGACATGTCAATCACAAACTACACAAACTCACAATCACAAAGACACAATTGTAAGTTGAAATTACAAATTTAATCGTAAATTATGCATTTTTATAGGTCACAAATTATTATCGATCGTGAATTAAAATTAATTGGTCACAATTTATTTATCGGTTACAAAGACACAAATTATAGGTCAAATTTAATCACAGTACGCACATTTTTTATATCACATATTATTTGTTGGTCACAAATTGATGATTTTATGTGTCACAATTGTCCAATAAACGATCACAATTATCCAATAATTAGTTAAAATCTGCACATGCATCATACAAATTTGCACACATCGTTACCCACTACAACTTCATACCACCCCACTTCACCACCTGCAACTCATTTACAAATATCGACGACTGCTAAATCTGTAGCCATCTGAAGACTTCCAAATTTGTAGCTATCTGTGGAGGTGGAGACAAAGTTCCAGTGCACAAAATGGGCTCGTTGGTAACTATTCGAGGTAGACAAAGTTTATTCGTCAACGGCGGAGATATGCCTCCAAAGTGATATGTGGAGAGAAATGGTAGAGAGAAGGAAATGGTAGAAAGAAAAAAAATGGAATATAATCTGTAGAAAGAAAGAAACGGTAGAGAGAGAAAGTTCGAAAAATATGGTAATTATCCTTATTTAATTACCTTTAATTTAGGGATTAATTTCTAAACTTTTGATAATTTAGTTATATAAATATTAAAATTAAGGTTGGCAAAAAAAAAAAAAACCCGATAGCGGGTGAGAATTACTTGCTTAATCGGGTATTCGGATCGGGGATGGGGCGGATAACTTCGCTTCAGAGTGAGTACAGGTCGGGTACCCCATCCCATCCTGTTTTTTTTTTTTTTTTTTTTTAATTGTTGCTTTAAAACTCAATACTTTAAATGGAAAATTTCACAAAATTTCATTAATTCTAATAAAAAATATCAACTAAGATTATTTAAAAAATATGACAAATAATAAAAGTCTTAATTTACCAAATATATTTGAATAATTTATTTTTAAAAATAAATAAAAAATTTCACATTAATTAATGGGGGGACAATAAAATGAATTATTAAAAAAAATATAAAAAAGTCGGGTTGTAAACGAGGGCAAGGGCCCTAGCCCTGCTCCCCACCTTAAATGGGTAACGGGCCGGGTACGAGATTGAATATTACCTCGCGGGGGCAGGGGACATGAGAGGTTACCCCGATCCCGACCCGTTGTCATTTCTAATTAGAATTCATATTTTAAAAAAACGTAATTTATATCTTATTTTTGAAAATAAATTTTAATGACATGATTAATGATAATCAAATTTAAAATACATGGTTTTGCTTAATTTTCCCATCACGACAATCTAATGAAAATCTGATTAGTATATGCATCAAATACGGTCTAAACAAAAACAAGAAGCGAGGCACTAATGCTATCCTTTGCATGCTTTTTGTAATTTTTAAGTTTTGTGGAAGTGATTTTTTAGAATCGCTTCTCTCCATACTAATTCAAAATCTCAACTATACATTCTTTAAAAAAATAAAAAAATAAATTATTTTTCACATTTATTTTAATTTTTCCTAGTTTTTATTATTATTATTTTTTCACAAAATCACTTCCATTACAGCATTTAATGGTCCTAAAGTTTGGCCACAAATGTTCATGACACAAAGGAAGTAAAACGAGCTTTTATTTATTAAATCTCTCTTAACAACACCAACTTTGTTATAATCTATATGCGTCAGGATGAGATGGGATCGTGAGTGGGAAAATAAAATAAAATTTTGTTGATTATATTGTGCAATGCATCGAAGTCAAGTCTACCAAATATATCGTGTTGAACATACACACATCCATCCATCCACAATAATTCGACAAGTCTCGCATTCTTATTAGATTAACAATCAACCTTTTACTCGAAGAAACTTAGAGTAATAGGCCGAAAGTCACATCAGTCAAAGAAATATGTTTCGTTTTGATAAACATTACGTTAATTCATTCCATTGGCGATGTCAATTATTGATTTGAATTAAAAAACAAAAATTGTCCTTTCTAGTTAATACTTAATACCTTCCTTGAATAACATTATAGTTTATTTGTTTATACTAAACTATTGTACACATATCAATGATTATATCATTTTCTTTATTTTATTTAAGATAACTATGGGTTGGTCAAGAGAAGTGTTGTTCTATAATAGTATTTACCTACGTGTAGATATTTAAATGGTGTTTGGTGGAGATTAAAATTAGACTTTTAATAGATTGTGATAAAAAAATTTAAAATGTGTGATTAAAAAGTTGTGAGATCCATATATGATGTGGTTAATATGGATTATTTAACTTTGACTTGAATTAAAATAAGATTTTAATTCGGATCAAACAAGGACTTAGATGTGGGCACATAGTGGCTGCAATTCAAATAGTTTATACTGAAGATAGACGGTAGATTCTACAAGAAAAAACCAATCCAATATCAAATAAGCAATGAGCTAATTCGCCAAAAATGCTCAATATCCAGGATTTAAAGAACTTCAGCGAGCTATAATTTATTGCAAATCCAGCAAATAATACATATTTTACAATCGTTGAGAGCTATTGATTTCACGCTTCAATTCCCGATAAAAAAAAAAAAAAAACAGGTAGAAGACCTTTATAGCAAGACATTTTTCCATTGGATGAACAAAAATAAAAAATCAGGGACCTTTATTGGCTTATTTCAAATTAATCCAATCATCCTCGATCGAGCATGTCTACCAAAGTCATCCTTCTTGGGAATCTTGGTGGCAATCTTAGAAACATAGCATCTTCAATCTTAATTGGCAAATGTGTGGCTACAATGACAATCCCACCCTTCTTCCTATGATCTGCAATGATGTGTTCAAGCAACTTGACCCCTTCAACATCCAATGCCACCGAAGGCTCATCAAGCAACCAAATTGGCCTATCAATAGCTAATAGCCTTGCAAGTTGTAACCTTTTCCGTTGGCCCATGGAAAGCATTCTTGCTTTCTCTTTTGCTAATCTCCCGAGGCCCATAAACTCTAGGGCAGGCAGAGATTTTCCTTGCTTGCCTTCGAGAACTTCAAACCACTGAACATTGTCAAGAACCGTGTGTCCTGTTTTGACTGCATCTTTCAAGGAAAGCCAGTTAAGCTGAAGTTTATACTGATGGAAAACACCCGATTCAGTGATATTGTGGCCATTCCAGAGTACCTCACCAGCAGATGGTTTGGAAAAGCCAGCCAACATGCGTAATAAAGTTGTTTTGCCAGAGCCATTGGCACCTGTTAGAACAAGTGCTCCCCCATCATGTATGGAGACATTAACATGGCGAAGAATTTGTTGGGCATTTCTCATGCATGAAACATTGTTAAGAAGAAGCCTAGGAAGTGGGGGTCCACGCAAAGGCATTTGGGATCAAATAAAACGTCCTTTAGTTAGAATATTGCACAAAAGATCCCAAACTTAAAGAGCAATAGGAGGCAGATTTTTCTTTTTCCCCCACTATTTAAACTAGTATATCGGAACCTTGCAGGAGCCCAAACACATATAGCTACTGACCAGTTCCCTGTCAATTTGTAATAAAAGATCGCATTAATAATTTTCATCCCTGAACTTATTTGACATTCTAATTGTATCAAAAAGAAATAATGTGCAAAAACTATCTTGAATTGAAACTTAAAGCAGACATTCATCATGGTAGGAAAATTATATTCACCTATGTTGGGAGAAACCTATTATATTTCGCATTCAAACAAAATATTGATCAAAATGCAGTGCCCACATCCATCTAAATCAACCATTGGCAGTTACATCGCCCACCTTCTACAAGATTCACACACTGCAGCTAGAGAAAACATATATTGTTTTCAAAACAATTTGGCAAGTGATCAACGGAAGAATATGAATACCATGTTTATTCAATTAAATATAGGCAAGACGAGTCTTGCAGGTATAGGCAGCAAAAGTATAGCAAATGCACATTCAATATATCCCCATTCATAATAAAAGAAATCATCAGCTAAAATAAGGATAATAATTAGCAGAACATATATACACATAACACGTGGTAAATCAAGGAAGTGTAATAGGTTTGTCACATTTACCAAAACTACAGGAACAGAAATGTGAAATGTGAGAGATACTACCTTAGCAAAGAAGAATTGAAGAATTACTGGATATACTATTTGCAACGACACATTCTTATGTAATCAAAGGGAGATGGCACATGCATAAGTTTATATTTTACATTTAAAACTGTGCAATAAGCATTGGACTTTTTGACTCCATAACACATGCCATTGGCAGAAACAGAAATGCCAGCCCCCTGATTTGGTTGGCCATGATCATATTTGACCACTCAAATCCATAATTTACACTTGCAAAGCTACGTCTCCAAAAATCTAGGTTGCCATATTGTTATCGATTTAATTTCGATATCTGATGTTAAACATCTTTTAACCTCTAACTACTCTGTTAAAAAAGAAAAGAATATTACTACCATTGGCAATTTAGTTTACTCATGTACCCAAATGAATATTTATTAGTGCACTCTCACACTCGCTCTTCCCTCCCACTTAATAAGATTTAGACAAAATTCAAAACTTTATTGAGATAGGGTGCATCTCTTAAAAATTATGCATTTTGTTAACACATGTTTTTTTGTTGATATTGGGTTCTGGGCAATCATTGGAAATGTATTGTGAACCCAAACCCCCCGCTTTTCTTCCTATATCTAACAATCTTTCTCCCGTCTCACATCTTATCTAACTTCCTCAATCAACATAACGAACAGGTCTGGACTTTGCCTTTCGTTAAGTCTTGCTGTGTTTTACTCTTCAGGTAATACTTAAACTCCGTCTACATCTTCTATGCTTTTATCTCTATTTATCTTCTTTCATAACCAATAAGTTGGTCTCTTTTCATATTTATTCATTCTTAAATTTCTCTAGTAGGACTTAATACATAGTAAATAAATTCAATTAAAAAAGAATGATGACTACCTTCATATACTATACTATACTATAATTTTAGTTTTCAACTTCTTGTGTTAGCATTTTCTTCAAAAAAGGTAAGAAAATGCACAGATGTACAAATTTTGCCAAATAAAATGAAATAAAGGGGAAAATTACCAATATATAATCTGAAATTAAAGAAGAAAAAACAGAAGAATGAAAAAGGGAAGCGCAACCAGGAAAAATTACCTGAATGGTCGGCGCCAACGCCGTTATTGAAATGGTAGAAAGGGATAAAGAGAAGTAAGTCCTTACGAAATCAGCACAGGACCCAAAATAGCACCATTTGAGAGGAAAATAGGAAAACCATAGATAATTGTGATGAAAATGGAAACAGATTCTGGATCCTAGGGTTTATAGGAAGTTCATATAGCACTGAAGAGATGTTCCCCAGTAACATATGAACTTCTCTTAATTTACCTCTTACAACTTAAGGTAACTTCACTCATATATCTAAGCACGATAAGGTAAAAGTCCCCATAATTTTTTTTTATAATATTAGCTGTAAAGAGCAATTTCAATAAATACTAGATGATTTACAAACTCCAAGGGTCTTGCAAAACCATATCACTTAAAAGATACAGAAACACACTAATGAACAATAAAATCCAATTCAGAAATGAAATTAGAGAGATGCAACAATTACAGCTACCAATTTTTTTTAATGTTGAAAAGAACAGGCTTCAAGGAATTAATCAAAAGAAGATACAGAACATTTAAATGTCAAAAATATGCTAATCTACATGAACCGATACTTCTTGCTAATAAATCGACAGACCGGCCAACAATGACTTTATATTTTACATATTTCATAACCTAAAAACTTTGTTTGTTTTTTTTTTTTTTTTTTTTTTTATTTTGTAAAATTTGAGTAACTCGATTGAAAGGGCATCTTAGTTCATTCATTTCCTTTGTGGACAAATATCAAATCAGTCACAAATCCATTAAATGATCAAGAAATGGGAAAAAGAGTGTCAAAGCTATCAACATTGAAAACGAAAGAAAATTAATCTAAAAGAGAAGCAAATTTAACCAGAAAAATGTGGGAAAAAAAATCCATACTACATGTTGACAAGAATACTACAAATTGAATATTGATCACACACAAGGATTCTCATGAAACAAATCCAAATAGAAATCAAAGACTTTCGTTAAAATTTAAGTAAATGCAATTGCAGTGCAGTTTCTTGCAACTAATCGAATCAATCCTCCAACAACATTAATGTTTTTCTCACTTGAATTATAATTTAAAGCCACAAAAGCTTTAGATGTATTGCAGGAAGTTGGTGGGAATTTAGGCTGAGGGCACAACGTATAGAAATGAATTTTCCTTAATACAAATATAAATTATTAGTACTTTTTCATATCTCAGAAATATCTTACGACACCAAAACACATGAACTTGTAAGAAATAGACCTATTTTTCCAGCTATGTAATATTGAATCCACTATATTGTTTAAAAATTATATGCTTTGGTTTGATCATACGTGGGTCTTTGGTTATTTGAACCAACACCATATTTGGTCTTTCAATTTTAATTGACAAACAAAAAAACCTAACCTTTAAAAAAAAACCCAGTGCTTTGCCTTAATCTTGGATCGAGAAGTTCACCGAGAATAACGCCCCTTATGAGAAAAGGCCAATAATGGTAATGGTTAGTTCTTAGTTGCAAGAATGGTGATGAAGATGGTAGGGTTCCGATCCAAGAAGAAAGGGGATCAAGAATGGCACAGTTCAGCGGATTGGTTTTTGATGGGGAAATACTTGGGAATAGTTTAAAAAATAAGGCCATTTATTCATTTTCGGCATTGACTATTTTAAAGTTTTAAATTTCTAAAATACCCTCCATATAAATAGTTTCAAAACAAATCATTCAATTATAAAATAAATTCTATTTCATTCCTTAAAAACTTTTAATTTAGGATTCGACAAACTCTTTTGGAATTAAAATTTAAAACTTTCACCATCAACTCTTTTCACCTTAATTAGGTCCAAAACATTCGATATTAATTTTAACTAATTTTGTATTTTTATTAATAATTGTATTTTTGCATAAAACCCCCTAAGATGGTATCAGAGCCCTAGAGATCATGAAAATTGAAAATATTGAGAATATAAAAACTGAAGTTTATGAAGGGATAGAAGGATATGCCTTAAAAGAAAAATTTGATTGAGAAAATTTTAGAAAAATAAATAAAACAGAATTAAATCTTAAACCTCTAGGAGAAAATAAATTATTTAATATTGTAGGTTCAACCTTTAAAAGAAAAAAGCTAGTTATCAATGAATATCACGAAATAGAAAAAGCCATAGATGTAAAACATACACATGGAAAAATAAAACTAAATTTAATAACAAAAAGAAATATTAATGAATTCCTAAGAAAATTAAAACAAGAAAAAAGAAATAAAATATCTTATATTTACCTTGTTGGAGTACAAATAATAATAAAATCATGTTTTAAAGAAGGAATTAATAGTCATATAATACTTAATTTACAAGATGAAAGATGTATAACCGCAGAAAATGGAAATTTGGGAATAATTAAAGAAAACTTAGCCTATAAAAAATTAAAATTTACTTGTTATCCAAGATATTGTGTATATATAAATGATAAAAATTTAGATGATTGTCTTAGTCTACATTTTAAGATGCCTAATAAAATACTAAAAGATGATAATAAAGTTTTTACTATATTATATCAAGGATTATATTATTATATAAACAGTAATTATGGAAATATATATAAGGAAAAACCGTTTATAGAAATCGATGAAGAATTTAGAGATATAGAAGAAGTAATTCTACCTAGAGAACAAAATATAGAAGAAATAGAAAATTTTGAGATAGAACATGATGATGCCATAAGTATTGATCAACCTTTAATACCAAGACAAATAACTTATAAAGAAAATAAGATAATTATTGGAAGTAGTAGCACTTCAAGACATAGTATTTCAAAAATAAAACAAAATAAAAACAGTAGTGTCTATGGAATAAAAGGAAAATTCTTTAATAGAAATAAATGGATAAATGAAAGTAGAATACTTATTGATACTGAAGCAAGTCAAAATCATATTTGCTCTCTAATAGATGAAGGAATTAAAAAGAAAAAAGTAGAACCCTATAGTTATAGAGATTTTGAAGGAAAAATAAATTCTTGTGATATAATAGGACAAGTTCAAATTAAACTTGGAAGTTTATTATTAAACATAGAATGTTATATAGATAATAATATGAATTTTGATGAACATCCAATTTTATTAGGAAATTCTTTCTTAGATAGTTTAGATAATTATAAAATAGACAAAGAATGAATTCTTATTATACATCAAGAAATAACTACATATTGTCATAAAGAAAAATGAGTAGAGAAATAAAATTTTCAATAAGTGTATATATACAAATAACTGTATTCGAAACAAAAATAACTACTTGTGCTTTAATAGATATAGGAGCTGAAACAACTGTATTTAAAGAATTCTTATTACCAAAATGGATAGAAAACAAACAACAATTAACTCTACAAGGAATAACTAGAGCAAGAGAATCATTAAAATACAAAAATGAAAATATAGAAGTTATCATAGGATCTAAAATAGTAACTGTAAAAAATGTTTACCAATATAATATAAATGATTGTGATATTATTCTAGGAAATGACTTTTTACAACAGTTTAGTCAAAATATTTATACTATTCAATTAAGAACCCCATGTGGACATTTACTAAAAATTGCTAGAGAATTTAAACCATTTAGAGTTCAGCCAGCTCAGCGTGGTGAAAAGATAGAATTTATACCAAAATTACTCAAATACTCAATCAGAACAATTACTTTTGACCAAATAAAAGATCTTTTAGCCAAAAATTATAATGATAATCCACTTGAAAAATGGGAAAAATAAAAAATTACAGCTAAAATAGAATTACTTGAACCTACAATCATTATTAGAGTCAAACCTATGCTTTATAATCAAGAAGATAAAAGAAGAATTTCAAGTACAAATTCAGGAACTTCTTGATCAAAAACTTATAAGAAGAAGTAATAGCTCTCATAGTAGCCCAACATTTATGGTTAGAAATCATGCGGAAATAAAAAGAGGAAAACCTAGAATGGTAGTAAATTATAAAGAACTTAATAAAAATACTAAATTTGATGGATATTATCTACCAAATAAAGAAGTCTTAATAAACATAGCTAAGAATAAAAAATATTATTCAAATTTTGATTGTAAATCCGGATTTTGATAAATCAAGCTAGAAGAAAATAGTATACCATTAACAGCATTTAGTATCCCTCAAGGACATTATGAATGGATAGTTATGCCATTTGGATTAAAAAATGCACTACAGATTTATCAAAGAAAAATGGATGAAGTTTTTAAAACTTATAATTTTCTTATTGTTTATGTTGACGACATACTTGTTTGTTCAGAAACATATGAAGATCGTCTTAAACATTTTAGAAGCTTTGCTATACTTTGCTCAAAAGAAGGTATAATACTTAGTCAGAAAAAGGCAGAAATAGCAAAAAATGAAATTGAATTCTTAGGAATGATAATAAATAGTGATGGAATAAAATTACAACCTCATATTTCAGAAAAAATAATTTTGTTTCCTGATAAATTAGAAAATAAGCAGCAAATTCAGAAATTTTTAGGATGTCTTAACTATACTGAAGGATTTATAGAAAAACTTGCAGAAAAAGAAATAAATTGCAAAGATTATTAAGAAAATCAAATAAGTTAGGATGGAATGAAGAACATACTCTTTGTGTTAAAAATTTAAAAGAAAATTGTAAAAATTTACCTAAACTTAGACTTTCTGATGAAAATGATAAGTTAATTGTACAGACGGATGCATCAGATTTATATTGGAGTGCTTTATTAAAAACCGATTTAAATGAGTAGATATACTAGTGGAACATTTAATAATGCTGAAGTAAATTATTCAACTAATGAAACAGAATTATTAGCAGTTATTAAAGGAATAAATAAATTTAAAATGTTTTTGCTACCTAAAAAATTTATTGTTCAAACTGATAATACTCAACTTAATGGATTAGTAAATAATAAATTACCAAATTCACCTCAACATAGAAGATTGCATAGATGACAAGTGTTATTATCTTTTTATAATTTTAAATTTGAATATATTAAAGGAAAAAATAACTTATTTGCTGATTTCTTGAGCAGGAATCATGAATATGGAAAAGATTGAAGCATTTACCAAGGAATTACAAAATTTTCTAACAGATTTTAATGCAGATTATCTTGCTGTCCAAGAGGATCATCTTGATATTCGACAAACTTTGTATGATTTATCAAACAAAGTTGTTGAGAGTGAAAAAAAGATTGAGAAATTAAACAATAATAAAGAAAAAATAGTTGAAAAATTGACAGAATGTTTAGACTTTTTTGTAACTTGCAGCCAGGAGTACCCTCCTTTAGGAAAATGTGAATACAGTCGAAAGGCTAGTCACATCCCATTTCGGGAGATTAATACATTCACCTCAAGTGGAGATTCAAAAATTAAGAGAAATGACTCTCTTACCTCGCAAGAGGAAAAAGTCATAAAAAAGGGTCCACAACAATCACCGTCAGTATTGACAAATTGTTGAAAAAATTTACAAGTGGAAAAGGAGTCACTCACCTTTTAGGTGAAACATCCTTATCAAAAGACCCATTGGAACAGCCTACTATTAACAGTGAATTCCAAGAAAATAAAAAATCATCTACCGGTGACCTTAAATCACCAAAGGGAATAATTACAACTCATCATGTTAGAACCAATTTACATCCCATGGAGAAGGAGTATTACGAATTCTCGGAATGGATATATAATTTTAGAGAAGGAAGTTCTCTTTACTTAACAACCCTTCCAACGGTGATTTATCCAAGGATTAGTGCAGTTCAAGGTACCGATCCTATTATTGTCCGAAAATTGGCAACATTTGGATTCTTAGATCGACTCTTCCCAGGAGCAGATCTAAAAGAAATTGAACAATTTGACAGAGAATTTGTTAACTATGTCAAAAAATATAGTGATAAACAACCAGTTGAATTCAGATTCTCTACTATTAGTCATGAGTATAAAGAACCAGAATGGTATGGAGAACATCATCTTGTCACTATTCGAAAAAATAATGGAAATCCACTCAAGGAGATTCAGATTTTTAAAGAGATGCCCACTATCAATAGAAAATGGATGATTTACAGGCGATCCCTTGGAATTAAATCAATTTGCTCAACCATGCGATTTTTCTATGGAGAGAAATACATGGTATATGGAATGAGTAATAATTGGATCCTTATCTGTAGAGGAGACAAATAATCAAAAATTTTAGAGGATAAGATTTGTGAAATCTTGAACGATCAATTCCTTAGGAGTGAGGAATGCAAAAAAAAGCTTGCAGATTGATGGGACACGTCCACAAATAAAGGACGATAAGAAAGGTACATCACAAGACAGCACCATGTGAGCATTAAAGAAAAAGAAGACAGCTGTTAAAGCTGGAATAAAGTTGCCGACACTAGCAGACAAGTGCTTTGATTATTGCAACCACTTTGAAGAAATTATTGTACTTTTACTTTTGTGTTGTAAAAATTCGATTGGCTAGAAGCTTCTCGGTGAAGTGCAAGCCTATCTATAAATTAAGACTCTTCTTACTAGAAGAGGTATGACCAAAAAATTCACAAAAAAGATATATTCTCTCAAAATGATCTTTGTAATCACTTTCTTGAAAGAGTAGAAACTACTCTTCGGAGTATCAATCTCTGTAAAAATCTTTGTATAATAGCTTTCTAGCTATCATTAGATCAATAAAGTCTTTAAGTTTGAAATAAATCTTTTATTACGCTTTGAGTGTTGTTCTACACAGTGAGTCTGTTTGAGAGTTTTGAGTGCCTATGTGTCCGTTTTGCTGTGATGCTGTTGGACTTTGGCCAACTCTTGTGACGAAGGTGACCAGGAACATATAACATTCTTACTATTTGGCGAAGCGTGGTAAGACCCTTATTTTAAGCTACGAAGATATTTATTGTCTGAAAATTTGTTTGAAAATTATTATATAAATTTTTTTATAAGATTGTATACTTTGAAGAACTTTTCATAATGGAAACTTACGAATTGTATTATAGAATTGTACTTTTTAGATATACTAATAGTATTGATTATAGTCACATAATAAATATCCCAGAAACTTATGATAGCTTTACTAGAGGAATAAATTTCATAAAAAGAGATTCTAGATATTATCAAAAATGTCTTACAATTGCTTATTTTGGATTAAAAAAAGTATTACCTAAAGAAATAATAAAAATGATTATATTTTTTTGGTTAGATAGTGAGAATAGTGAAAGAACATTTGAAAATATAGAGCAATATGATAATTATAATAATATTGCTGAATTATATGATTTTGATCTTAGTTTTGATGTTAAAGAATAGAAGAATTAAAAATATTCAGAATCACATAAAAAACTTATAAATGAGAAAACCTATCTCTAACGGATTACCACAAGAATATAAGAAATTAAAATTTAATCTAACATTAAAATTTTATATATCTATAATTAACAATAAACTAGATCTTGTTAAATTAAAAGAATATTAGAATACACAACTATTAAATAAGAATAAAATATGCCTGGAATAACTAAAAAATTTTGTGATAATAAAACAAAAATTTTAGAAGAACAAATAATAACTAGAAGTAATAGAAAAGAAATTGAAAAAGAAATTTTTAATTGGAATAAAATTAAAAGAGAATTAATAAGAAATGAAATTACAAGAGAATTAAGAAGAGAAGAACAATTAAGAAGAGAAATAGAACAAATGATAAATAATATAGTAATAAATCCTTTAAACCTACCAGATTAAAATGAGTTTACCAACAAAAATAAGATTTGATAAACAAGAAATCGAAAATATAAGATTACCAATAGAAAGTTATCAAACTAGAGGATAGAATACTACTATGTTTCAATCTTTAAGTTCTTGGGGAAATACAGATGGATTATTAAATATGACTACCAATTGGACTAATGCATTTTTATGGCAACAATTAGGACAAATAAAAACTAAAGATATAGAAGCTATAGATAGAATTAATAACATAGATCCAAAAGATGAAATAGCTAAAGAAAGATTAGAAGTTTTAAGTAAAAATATGTCTAAACAATTTAATAAAATCAAAAAACAAATTAATAATTTAAAAGTGCTTGATGAAGCTAAACTTGAAGAAATACAAAACGAAATATCAAAAATTGCACAGAGAAATAGTATTAATAAAATTGCAACTTTAGAAGAAAAACTAGATATTATTAATTATAAAATAGATATTTTATTAGATAAATTAGGATTTGAAAATATTAAACCACCTTGTAAAAAATCTAGAGGATGAGTATGAATGATAAAATTAATTTAATTGAAAAATGTATAAAAATAATTGAAGAAAAAATTACTAGAATTAAAATAAGTTATGAAGAGGTAAAAGAAAAATTACAAAATAATTTCTTAAGAATAGAAAATCTTTTAAATAGAATAATAGAAAATTTAAATAAAGAAAAACCTTTTAGACCAGATTATACTGAAGAACTTAAAGAAGTAAGAAAGAAAATTTAAAAAGTATGAAGAACTAATAGAACTTGATAAGGATTAAAAGATGATATAGAAAGATTATTAATCCATCTTCGAAAATAAGAAGAAAATCTTACCAAAAAAAAAAGAAAAATTAATTATTAAAGAATAATGAATGAAGATATGGAAAACCTAATATTCGACTTAGAAGATTTAAAGATTTGTGAAAAAATAACTAAAAATCATATGGTTAGAAGAACATGAAGACCACGAGGAATTAAAGAAGAAGATTTTTGAGAAGCTGGACAAACTAGTACAACTAGATATGAAGCTGAAATAGATCCTAGAAGATATGTTAATACTAAACTTGATTTTAAAATTAGAAAAGATAAAATGTATAGAGATCAATTTAAACCAGTATTAAGAGAATCAGGACAGATGAAAATTACAGGATCATATTTATATCTAGATTGTGAATTAGATGTTAGAAAAGCTATTAATGAATGGAGTACTAATATGATAGCGCACTTTAATTATAATCGAAGTAATACCGATAATAAAAATAGAACTGCATATTTATTAACAACTTTCAAAGGAAATATAGCTAATTGGTATGGAGGATTAGAAGATACAATAAAAGGAATTTGGAAAGATAGTATTGAAGCAGGATTTGGAATTACCATAAATGAAGGAATAAATAGAGTTGTTACAAGAATTTGTAGAGAATTTGTAGGAGAAGATTGGGTAAATGAAAGTACTAGAGCAAAAGCAGAAGAAATAGAAGATACTAAGAATATAATAGAATATTTACAAATTTGTAATATGTGTTATTTTAATGAATATTGCTGTGAATATTGTACATATTATTATATAATGTATGGAAATTGAGTAGATAAAGATTATTATAAGGAGGTTTTTATTAGAAAATTACCATCACCATGGAATAATTATTTTCAAAATAGGATTAGAGAAAAACAGATTGGAAGAAATGCAGAAGCCTATACTTTAAGACTTATAATAAGAACTATAAAAGATAAAATAAGTTTAATATGTAGCAATCAAATGGTTTATAGACAATCAAGATTTGTACAAGAGAATTTGTTGTTAAAACACTGAAGTACCAGGAAATTGGGGATGTTATGATTATAGAAAAGGAAAAAGAAAAATAAAACATAAAAATATAAAAAATATAAAAAGTTTAAAAGAAAATATTTTAAGCCAAAAAGAAAATATTTCAAAAGAAAATATAAATCTTATAATAAAAAACCATTAGATAAAAAACGATGTAAATGTTGGAATTGTAATGAAGAAGGACATATAAGCACTGAATGCCCAAAAAAGAAAGTTAGAGTACTAATTACAGATTTTGAACAAATTAGAGATGAATGTGAAGAAGTCAACTTTGAAGAAATAGAAACTGATGAAGAGATTTTTGAAGAAAAATCAGATTCGGATGAAATATATAGTGAAGAAGAATAGAAATAGAAAAAATAAAACTATTCTAAGTATGGAGACTAATTTTGCAATATAATACCTATTTCATTAAGGGTAAAATTGACTTTTTAACAAAAACCTAAAATTTTAAAAGTTGACAGACCATTTTTAATACTCCCCCAGTTTTTGAATTGGATAAAGTTTTGTTTTGGTTCAATTTTATGTGTGTAAGGGTATTTTGGGCATCCTAATTTCTTATGTTATTGCTCTTATATCCTTTAACTTTTTTTTTTTTTTTTTTTTTTATGACATTTAGCTATGCCAACGAATCGAGCTTGAGCTGAAAAAAAAAACTCGAGCCAAGCTCGAGTTTTTTTTGGACCGAGTTTTTTAGGCTCAAGCCAAGCTAAGCTCGGTAAAAAAAAAAAATGAGGTTCGGCCCGAACTTTCGACCTGAGCCAGCTCGTTTTCGTTTTTTTTTGGCACCTTATAGCCTAATGTCGAATAACATGTTAGATTTATAAATGAGTAATTATCTATTATAACAAAGTAAGAAATCTTTTTAATGATTAATTTGATTTTTCTTACAAATTTCAGTGGATATTGGTGAAATTAGCTCAATTTTTAAATGTAATCAATCAATATATATCACTAATAATTTCACTTAATATAGAATAATAAACGTTTGTGTAAACTAATAATACAATAAATATTAAACAAACAAATATCACATATTTTCCAAAATAATCTATGTGATAAATTATGAGATAAAATTGTGTCTTATAATTAGTTTATTGATTTCATGATGAGAAAAATAAGTTGGACAATTTTTTGTGATTTTTTTTACGGACTGACTCCTCAAAATGAGGCTCGGTGGAACGAGCCGTCCGAGCCGCCTAAGTTTTTTGCCATCCCTAATGACATTCTCATTTTTAACATGTTATCATAAAATCTTATCTTTAATCATAATTTTCGCCTAAAAATATTGTTAACATACTTAGAATGAGGGTCATTTATTTAATCGCATTTTTGTGTTATTATTTATTTTGGTTATTTAAAAATATAATGAGCAAATTAGTCTTTTTACTCTATCTTAAAGAAAATTTGGGAGAAAAACAATAGGGTAATTATATTTACATAACAAATTTTTTATATTTGCACCACAGTTTAATTACAAGAAATGTTTTCAATATTTGCTCACTTTTACTTTTATGTTCTCCGCTTTTTTCTCATCGTATTGTCATTTTTAAAATTCAATTAATTAATATATTTTGTCTCTAATCACGAGTTTCATCCAAATATTCTACTAAATTGTTGAAAAGATGGCAAATATTTTGTTTAACTTTTATATTAATGATTTATTTCGATTATTCAAAAATACGAGATAAATATGTCTTTTTGGCCCTCTCTCATAACAAATATTTTGGACGAAAATCATCTCTATAGACAAGATGTGAAAATTGAGGACTGATGATAAAAAAAAAAAAAAAAAAAGAATTTAAAAAAAAAGTTGAGAATGCAAGTGTAAAAATAAGAAAAGCTCAAGGATATTCATTGTAATTGAAATGTGGTGTAATTGACAAGAAATTGTGGTGTGAATATATTTACTCAAAATCATAATCAAGAATAATTTATCTTAATTTGAAAATAAAAATACAATGAAAAAAAGTTTGAAACATAAATGTGATAATTCGTAAAGGTTATGAATCTTCCAGGCAATTAAATATAGTCTACTTATTAAAAACTATAGTATGAATATATTTAACCAAGTTTTATTTTTGAAGGTGGCTACATTGAGTTTTTAGACAAATCAAACAATGGTTTAAATTTTTTCCCCCTAATTTACTAAAATAGCCATAAGTGATATTACATAGAATTATACTTATTTATCAGAAAAAGTTGAAATCATTGTTGATTTATACTCACATGGGTGTGAGATCCATGCGAGACCCATATAATAAAAAAGCTAAAAAAATCCTTCTCTATTGTGAGGTGTGCGTCGAGAAGGGTGTCAAACCCTCCTTGACAGCATAGCAGAATTGTATTACATAAGTAACTATCATGTTATTCGCTCGTATCACGTTCTTCCTCTATTTCTTTGTTGAGAAAACCACTAACCTCAAACATAAATACCCTATTTGAGGAAGCATCAACGGTGATTTCTTCAAAAGAGATAATGGTAAATCAGAAGAAAATGAACCCAATTGAGAACTCTTAGTCTCTTGATACCAAAATCAACCGGCAATCTTTTAGAATCAATAGCGAAAAACCAATGGGAGACATGGGTCTTGAATCTTCATCTTTGAACGAAAATATGACTATTCGACTTTCCAGTTTTCGATACATTCGACCCAGATTTCTCACCATCAATTAGGCTAAGACCAGCCCCTCATGAATCCAATTTCTCCCAAATATACTTTTTTGGGAGTGTTGGTTTAGATCCACAAGGATAATAATTTGTTAACGGGAATCAAAGAGTCAACAAAAAAGTAATTTGTTATTAAGAATTGAAGAGTCAACAAAAAATACACTTTCAGACAAAGGGATGAGCGTGGAATAGGTTGTGACGATTTCTGACCCAACCTAATTACAATCAAATTTCAATCAAGTTGGGTTGATTGATTTACAATAAAAACCATAAATTACACTATTAAGAAAATAGTTTGGTTAACAATAAACAAAAGCAAGATTTAAAAACTCAGTTTAAAAAAGAATTTAGAAACTCTGTTTAAAAAAGAATTATATCCCTAAGCACCGTTTGGTAGAGATTAAAATCAAATCAGATTTTTAGTAAATTTTGATAAAAGTTGATAAAATGTATAGTTAAAAAGTTGTGGATACCATGAAATATGTGGTTAAAATTAATTGTTAACTTTGATTCGAGATTTTAATTGAGTTTTAATCCAAACCAAAACCCGAAGCAAGGAAACCAAACACCACATGAATATACTTCCCCCAAAAAATTATAGAAACATGAACATGAAAACAAAAGCAGAATTTTGAAAGAAAAAAATACTGGCAGCTGTCATTTCATACTAACAAGTATCAAGCGAAAAATGAAAGGACGTGAATGAAAATACCTATAAAATCAGTAACTTTAACGAATTTGAGAAGTGCAGTGATTATAAAGAAGGAAAATTGATAACCCACCTGCAAAATTAAAAAAACAACAGCACCCACAACTCATTTCATCACTCACCTAACACTAAATCATAACATAACAATGATGTCTCTTTTGCGTGTGTAAGAAATCGCAGCATTCTTTAACATGAATTTTTGGTCAAGAAACTTACTTGAAATGATGAATTTCAAGATCTTTTGATGGTTGAATTACCTTACATTCCAAAACTTCAACAATCTGTATTTCTTGTTCTTCAATGGTCTCAATCCCGATCACAATGGAAGAGGATTATTATCCACAATCTAAGTGTCAAATTTTGTAAGATTTCATTCCAAAAATATGGTTCTAAGGACTTTCCAATTTAGGTGTAAAATTTCATACGAATTTTCACTCCATTTTTCATGTCCTCTTTCTTCCTCTATTTTCCAATGTATAAAATGAATGGAAGTTGTATTAGAGTTAAGGGTGGTTGTAGGGAGTTACATATTTGAACTTAAAATTCAAACCATTTCCTCCAACCTTTTTAATAACTTGTGGGCCGGGTTATCCCACATGGGCGACCCACGACCCGTATTTTATAACATCTCTCACTCGCACATGATGTGTTTGATCTGAATCACAAGGGACAACGAATGTCATACATTAGATCTTTCTCAAGATCTATCTTACAAAAATTCACACGACAAATTGATCGTGCGACCAGTGAGTAATATTAGATCTCACAGTATTATAAACCTGTTAGGTATATATAGTAGCTCTACTAGAGGAACATTACATCTTGCTATACCCTAAACTCATTTTCCAACATTAATTCAAGTATTTCCGATTCCTCGAATATTTATGGAACATACTTGAACCTCATACCATATAATTGTATTCACAATTATGTTCTATATCCTAAATGGTTAAACACAATTGTCCGGCCGGTGAATACAAATAGAAATGTTGGTCAAAATAGTTTTCCTTTCTTACTTGAATCCTTCATCTTTAAATCAGCTGCTTTCCTAGACATGTCCCATCAAACCGAATCAATCATAGTTATTGGCAGCATGCTAAAGTAGTAACACCGAAATAACAAGAATCAATCAAAAGTCATAAGAGGTTATATAAACATCAAGGTCTCACACAATGAGGAAGTAGGGATCCATTAACTCATTTACCTATTATTGGTCGTAAAAGCACACGTTGTATGAAACACGCACTACGATGTTTTCTCTCATTCTTAGGGCGTATGTCATATCCTTTATAAACAAATAACACTGTACGGATCCTAGTTTAAGCATTCCTTGATACCTAACTTGATCTTGATAGCTTATCAAAGGGACCATATCACATACACAACATGACCACTTTATCTTATCTCAGCACACCCCAAGTGTCTGAGGCGATTGCTCGTGTGTGTAAACCAATCTCAACCTGTTTGACATACTTTATATGTGCATACAACATATTATCTCGTAATCCCAACAATAGATTACACACGAACTCAAAATTGTTCATTTATGGGCACATAAAACTTAATCAAGAGTTTTCTGATACATAAGTATCATATTCTACATAATTTTAGAGATTCGACATTATCGACAAGTATATCTCTAAACATCTTTAGAGCATGATGATTACAGACCATTATTTACATAGATATATTGCAAAGACACTTTCTTGGCTAATGTCTCTTACATAAACACTATCGAGTGTTTAGTTCCATCATGATATTTGAGATCCTCATCAAATGAGATAATTTCATAACTATCATGGATCTCATATTCACAACTAATATCATTAGATGCCCAATACATCTATACCAAACAATCTCTTTAGCTGCCAAGTTATATACTACAAGATATGCTTCTTGCTACTCTATGTAGTAAGATTGCACAAGTCTAATAACTATTTATGCTCGAATAACTCTCATCGTTAGTCGATATTTGCATATCTATTCCAATCACAAGTTATTCACTCAACAACAAAATGGAATAATTGATAGCAATACCCTTCAAGTATCAAAATATCCTTTCTAAGGACAACAATGATACCTACTGACTAGATCCATTGCATGACAAATATTAGGGCAAGTATATATTATAGCACACTTGTAACTCCTAATCGTACTGAATATGGTTCTCTGTATTTCTTTGTACATTTATGGAGTCCTTGGATATACATGAAAACTCATATGGTCACCTTCCGACATAGGAATATCAATAGGGTAGCAATTCCACAATTAAAAAAATATTCTAGTATATTTATGATATGCTACTCTTGTAACAAAGAAAGAAGACTGGAATAACATTTTTAACAAAATATACAATTTGCTAAACCCATATCCTTCATCTCAAAAAATTAAGGACAACCATTTGAAAATGGTCTCAATATACTCATTCTCATGCTTAGCCAATATAGTATCATTATCATCAAAATTAGAATTACAACCTACCATCAGAGTTTTATATAAATACAGTAAACTTCATTCACATGATGAAATTTTGTACGAGACTTAAACCCTGTTAAAACTCAAGGACCAGTGTCAAGATAATTATATTAGGCTACAAGTGTAACTAAGAAATTACCACAATACTATAAAAGCCTTCAACATGAAACGTACAAATTGATTCATGTAGATCTCTTCAATCAATTCTTAATTGAGAATGAAAATACAGTCTCAAAGTCTATTTGGTGTAATCTAAACTTAAACACACTATCATGACTAGCATCAGCGTATAGAAGTGAATCTCACTGTTAAGAAAAAGGTTTATCAAACTCAATATACTCATATTGAGTATATATTTTCCCTAAAAAATGAGTTTTATTTATCATAAACTCATTAGTTTCTACTTAGTTTTTTTTAAGAACCCGAATGTTCTCAATAAACATAACGTCCAATTAGAACTTCCACCAAATCTCAAATTAGATTGGAATTATGTACTTCATATATACTCCCATCACTTTTCTTAAATTTCTCCACTGATTTTTTAAACCATGAAGTATTGAAATTGATTAGCTCTTAGCTCCCACTCGGAACCAAGATCCATTGGAATTAGTTAGTTCTTTGATAGCTTCCAATCGGATAGAGATGACTCACACTTGAATTAGAAGTTTAAGCCAACTCTTACGTATGCAAAAAAACTGATTCCTCGATACATATAATATCAATTTCAATAATATTATCCAAAATTTTCTCTCTTACCAAAAAAATAAAAATAAAAAATGTCAAATATCACATCTTGTGACCCAATATCCATCCAAAATCTCAATTAAGTACCTTTTTGGACTATTATGTGTATCTCAGAGATACATCTCGTTCTTAATAGACTAATGTTCCCAAACTCATTATCAAGAACTTACATAATTGATTATGAGTCTACGACAACCCATATTTGGTTGTCTTCGTGTCCAAAATTTATACAATCCTGAATGTACTAATTTAGAGAGAACTTCGTTAACTGATACATTTAAGTTAACCAACACTCTTCCAAAAGCAAATATTTAAATTTAACTGCATATCTAAAACCTCATCATATTCAGTTATATTCCGTCTTTCAACACAATACACCATATTATTGGTGATTAAGGAATAATCAATCAAATAAGGATATCTTTCATTACGTAGATCACTGATATCTCATGATAAAGATTTATGCTATTAAATAGTTCTCAAAGTCTTCACTTCCATAATTTGATTTTCTACTCCATTTCAGAGAAGTCTAAATCAATACAATATTTTCAATTTAACAAAATCAGAAGCACAACTGAGATGCAAGAATCCATCTATAAATGTAATGAAAATATAAAATACATTTCTATCTATCAAGAAATACCACATATAAGTTCAAGTAATAGACCACTTTTAGAAGAACAACTGAGATTAAGTTTAGTGGAGTCTTTGATACTATCTTAATATCAAATAGGAGGTAAGTTTCTCCACTTTGCAACACTAAGTTGCAGTATCAATCATATAAGTTTCTACTCCATCTTCATAATTTGTATATATCTATTTTGTATCAAGCCAAAGACTTGACAATAGAGTAAGATACTTCTTGGTCTCATATAAAGTGGGTTTCTAACCCTTGAATCCACTATCCACACAAGATAAGATCCAATATTTAACACTAAAAGGAATATATTCAAGTGCAATATCCTTTAACTCAACCACTTTCGAGCTAAAAGATTCAAACCGTATAGTTGAAACACTTGAACCTTTATAACATTAATCCTTTACCAAATCCACTTTTATTCACTTACTATCTGATATGTTCTTCTTGGTCCCCTTTCTAGCCTCTCCATCTATCCCGCATTTGTTCTAACTCATATAGTGCTTAAGATCCAAGTCTTATGCAAATTAGAACATTGCTACACAAGTGTATCCTCAACACTTAGCAACATCAAGTCGCACGTCTTTTAACTCACACAACGGGTAGTGTCAATAGAGAAAATTGACAGTTCAATTTATAAGCCACATTGACCTTCAAAATTTTCATCTATTAAGAAGATACTATTTGAACTTACTACTTGTCCCAAAAAAAAATGTGACCAATAAAAACTGTCAACTTTATGCTAACCATCTTAGTCAAGTCACATTAGAGAAAAAAAGATCATTTATAACAAAACTTAACAATTCAAATATTCAAGCACAAGAATCTATCTTTTCTCGTACTTAACAAAGTTTCAATCTTTATTCTCTAGAGTAATATGACCTACATAAGGTCTTCTGTTGCGTGGTTGATGCTTTCTAAACATCATGTCCTTCTAGTACACTCAAAATCTTATCATGCCAAATGTTATTGCATTTAATTCATCACCTCTATTAAAGTTAACTACTATAGATTTTGATCTCACGATCTATCAATTTTTAGAGACATTTTATTCTCAATCAATGTTCATTTATGCACATCCAATTTTGCATTAATGCAAATTAATGTCTACAATAGTTCAACGTTAGGTACAAGGTCGAAAGTTCAATATGTTCCCAATCATCGTCCGCAATCCTATTGTTTCAATATCATAAACTTAATTTTATAATGCAAAATTCTATTGGTTCTAATCGAGAATTACATTAATTCTTGCAACTTGAGAACTCTCATTCAGTTGGTGAATCAAATAGTTTTAGGTGAGATTTTCTCTAAATCTTCTAATCACCGAACTATCACTCAACTGGCAATCAATATGTCTAAGTAAGAATCTCACTAATTCTAATGATCTCGGCATTTATAACAATACATGAATTAACGGATATCATGTATTCAATTAGATAATTTCATAATATGAAATAAAAGCATAAATATCCACATTTATCCAATTATGACATATATCATGATATCGCAAATTAATTCTTTCAAAAATAAAATTAACATCATTTAAGTTTTATTTTAAAAATCTTTAAGCATATTTAAATCTCTATTGCAACAGTCCTTACAAATGGGAAGTGACATCAGAATTCTCATATTCTGCTTAACCAAAAATTTATGTCCCAAAATATTCCTGTATTCCACATTATGTCATGTTCCAGATTCATTTACTTATATCGATAAGCACTCAACATTTTAACAAGTTTTATGACACATACTTTTCTAGCATTCCCTTCAAAAAAGCTAAAAATGTGCATATATTCAGTCATATCTGATCGAGTACAAACTTGAAAAATAAGTTACAATGTATCACATAACCTAATCAAGACCCACACAACTCATGAACATATATAAAACGTGGTATTTTAAATACTTTCGTACTATTTTTCATTTTAAAAAAATGAAACACTTCAAAAATAATAATAATAATAATAACTCCCACTAGGAAAATACCACCTAACATATATTCTTAATTTTTATAAATTTTTTAGAATTTGCTTAAGTCCAAAAAAATATTTTTAATACCAATAATAAAATTGAAAAAAAAATATTTTTGATTTTCTGAAAATTAATTTTAATTACACATAAAAATTAAGAATATCTCAAGGATCCAGTAGCAATTTTTGAAATTGTTATTGGAATAATCAACTTCCAAAAAATAATTTTTGAGACCAATATACAATATGCAATTTTCCAAATTGCATTAGAATAATCAACATTAAAAAATGTGGGGATCAACATGCAATTTTCGAAATTGTATTTGGAATATTTAAGGAACCACTATACAGTTCTCTCAAAATTGAATTTGCAATCATTCACCTCCACGGCAACAATTCAAGTTTCTGTCAATTTTTTTTTCCAGATTTCTGTCAAAACTTTGGAAGGCCATAACTTCTTCAATTTAAGGCCAAAAATTATGTTCTTTATACCGTTGAAAAGGTATCGAGAAGATCTATCAAAACATATCAGATGGTTATCATGAAACACAGTGTGGAAGAAGTTATCATGTGATTAAGTTTCGATTTTTTCCAATTTTAATGCAAAAAATCATATTTTCATCCAAAACGAAACCTCATAACTTCTTCATTTTAAGTTTCTAACCATACTAATCTATTGCATGAAGATGAACGAGCAAATGGCTATAAATATTTAAAATTTCTACAATGTTATCTAGGTTTCGCTTTTCTCCACATTTATAAAATCAAAAAATTTCAAACTTTACAGATATGATCTACATCATATAAGGAATATGCTGTAAAAACTTTGTGAATTTATGTTGCATATTTCATGACATGCCATTAACAATCTTTCAAGTTTCAACAAAAATGACAATATGCACTTTTCAACATGATAATTCAATTAACATAAAGATAGTATGAAATGGAAACAACTTTTACGGCTATGATACCAATGTAAGAAATCGCAACATTCTTTAACACGAATTTCGGGTCAAGAAACTTACTTGAAATGATGAATTCCAAGATCTTTTGATGGTTGAACCACATTGTTTTCCAAAACTTCAACAATCTGCATTTCTTGTTCTCCAATGGTCTCAATCCCGATCACAATGGAAGGGGATTATTATCCACAATCTAATTGTCAAATTTTGTAAGATTTCATGCAAAAAATATGGTTCTAAGGACTTTCCAATTTATGTGTAAAATTTCATACGATTTTTCACTCCATTTTTCTTGTCCTCTTTCTCCCTCTATTTTCTAATGCATAAAATGAATGGAAGTTGTATTGGATTTAATGGTGGTTGTTGGGAGTTATATATTTGAACTTAAAATTCAAACCATTCCCTCTAACCCTTTTAATAACTTGTGGGTCGGGTCATCCCACATGGGCGATCCACGACCCGTATTTTCTAACAGCGCGTATTTTTGCATGTGTGTGTATGAGTTTTCATTTAAAGTGATGACTACAGTGAGTGCCAGAAGTGGAAATCAATAACAGTTCCCATGATTGCTCAATCCCAACCAAGAACTTAGAGAAATCAATTGTATCTTTGTCTATTGTTGGGTCCCTTGGGGTTGTTTGTTTTGACTTGTCAAAAAAGATATTTTTTGGGTGAGTGGTGATGTGTGGTACATAAAAAGAAATTGGAGGAGATTGAAGAATTGACGGGAATTAGCGTCAAGCCATAACCATCAACTGTGATTCAGTCAAAAATTAGAGTCGGGCTGAGTAAGAGAGAATGAGAGAGAGCCCCTAGCATTTAGGTTTAGGGATTGGGTGTTTGAGTGAAATGTTAAGTTTTTTCCTTTTTCAAATTTTTAAGCAGGCGGGCTGGGTTGAACAATTTTTATTGGTTTTGATTGGTCAATCCAAAACCTGACCGAATCCAATCGACCCATAAGAGATGCTTAAAAACTGACCCAAATTGATCGACTTAGTTTGGCTCAGGCGACTTTTTGTGGGTTGGTTCGATTTTGCCCACCCCACAAAAATACTAAAAATAGAGAAAATAGTGGTCAATGGTCGGGTAACCCGGCAAAATTTTTTTGGTTGGTTCGATTTAGGGCACATGTTTTAAATATTTGCAGGCTTAATTACTTGAGTCATAAAGGCTATGAAGAGACGTTTCACAATGAGATTATCATATTTGTCCTCATTAGGATCTTTTAGCATCACCAACCTATGAAAGTAGAGGAGGTTGAGCCGGTTGAGATGATTGAGAGGAGTTGGGCCTATCCCGATGCCCCGTGAGCTTATCCCAAAAGTCTCGCGTGAGTGCCTGCTTGGGATGTAACATTTCATTAGATTCATCCGTGGTAGCACCCCTATGTACATAGAGATCATGGAAGAAGGAGATGTGTACTAAACTACTAGAGGCTGACCCTGCCAGCATACATAAGATACTACTCTTAATGACCTCACCAATGTTAATAGTGTTAGCCCAAAAATAAATAACCAAGAGGATAGTGAATTGGTGTTTGAAACTTTTTCGACAATTAGTCTAAACAACTATTTAATACACAAGAAACAAATTCAAAGTGTAATAAGAGAGATAAATATGCAAACTCGATAACTTAATTCAAGTATGAATATAACACAATGTAAATGACAATATAAAGTAAAGTGCAATAATGTAAAGATAACAAACCAATTTAATGAGATTCGATACACAATGTGTTCTTGGTCCCCGTTACCAAGCTCTTCGTCACGAGTAAGGTCAAATGCACTATAATGGTAACTTACAACAAGGAGTATCATTCCTTAAGTGACTTAAAACAATGATCACTTATCTTTAGGTGACTTACAACAAGGAGCACCTACCCTTAAATGACTTACAACAATGAACATTTATCCTTAAATGACTTACAATAAGGAGCACTTATTCTTAGGCGACTTACAACAAGGAGCACCTATCCTTACAATCGAGTTTTCACAAGGCTCTCGAAACCGTCAAAGTGTAAGTGATAATTTTACAATTGAAGAAACTCTCTTAACCAATGATATAATCAAGTTAAATATTAGAGAGTTAATAAACATTTCAATAGATAGCAAATAATAAAGTTCAAGTGTTTGTATTGTAAACTTTGATGAATAATGAATAATGAAATAGTTTGTATCTTTGTATCAAAGTTTTCAACCAATGAACTTTCTTAACAAATAATACAAGTTAACTATGAAGAGAGATTTACATTTCAATATAAGTGTTGGCAAAGAAAAATTCTGACAAGAATGATGAATATTTGAGATTGAGAAAGTTTTTTTGCAAAAAAAAAAATTCTTGATGAGATAGATGAAAATTAGTTTGATCAATCAAGAAATTCTTTGTAATAAATGAAATAGAATTTAAAATCAAGTTCAATGATTTTCAATAAATATACTCTCTTAATTGCTCTTATAAAGTCTTGGAATTAAATGCAAAGAAGATGAATATTTAAAGAGCAAAAGATGAGGCTATAGAAACTTTCGGTTGAGCATTTCGGTCGATCGAAAGTGTGATATAGCTGTTGCAAAAATCAAACCATTGGAATTTTAGTTGACCGAAGTTGACTTTTGGTTGACCGAATGTTTAACTTTTTTTTTTTGGGAAATTTTTTTTTTTCAAAATCTATTTCATATTATGAATAAAAAGCATTTTTATGTAAGTAATGAATTATGAAAATAATTTGAGCTTTATGCACTTGCTAAGAATCGATGAGTTAATACCTTTACATTTAAGTGTATAATGTCTAATCGTCTTGACTTATCGTTCTATATACTTGTATCTTCATTTGCGTCTTTTGCGAGTCTTTAAGTTTCAATTCGATCGTCGCATGCAAATCACTATTGTCTCGAATGATTTGACTTGAATGCTTATCTTTCACTTTGTTCTTTATTTCTAGTCCGATTTATAATCTCAATAGTTTTGAAAGCTTAATCACTCAAATTCAAATGTTAGTAAATAAAATGGCTTGTTTGTTATAATCAAAACATTAGGTTATAATCAACTATATGTCAACAAATAGAGCAATCCATTTCAATTGCATAATTCAATAGAGCTTGTTCCTTTGTTATCTCACTGATGTAGCTGCTCAGAACTAGTTTGGCTAATATAAAGTGATGCCAAACTTTACAATTAATTGTCAAAATGGAGGCGGGAAAGTTAGTCACATCACTGACACACTGTTTGCATTCTTTCCCTTCGCAAGTGAGTGTACAATGTAATACGATGGGGCCAACCCCTCTTCATGTAACATGGAGTAGTCATTATCGGGTATATCTCGCTTGTGGTAAAATTTGTTGATTGGGTAACTCCATGTTTATCATGTTTTGGATTCGCCTGGAAGCCAAAACCAGAGGTTGCACCATTGATTCCTTTTGCCGTTGTTTTATACATTAACTTATGAGACCAAATTGTAAGATGCTAAATGAGGGCAAATAGCGTGAGACTCTATTGCATATTAAGGTGGCAAGTTAGAGCAGTTTGAATTGCTTAGTTCAACATGATCCTCCTCACTTACAAATATAGATTCTAATTAACTAATATTGTTCGAGACATCATATACATGGTTATGATTGAAAATGCTAAATTGTAAATAAGTAGAGATTATTCAAATTCATTATTTGGTAAACCTATTATCCGTTTGAATATATTTCTTCGGCCTCTAAATTTCTCTTACACTTTCATTAAAAAATCTACAATCATAGCTGTAATGAAAAGCTAATCGTATGTGAATTCATCTTCCAAAATAGTGCGGTGTTGTTCAAGTACTTGGGATCTAGAGATTATTATGACATGATTTTGTTGGGAAAAAAATCTAACAATAGAAAAATGGAGTTATAGGTTCATATTTGGCCCAAGGGCATACCCAGGAAGGAAGTTTAGTTGGGGGGGGGGGGGGTGGCAAACCAAAATACCTTGGAAAAAAAAAATCTGAAAACCTAAAAAAATCTGAACAAAAAAACTAAAAAATCTAAAAATGTGAAAAAAATCGAGAATCTAAAAATTGAGTGAGGACAGCGCCCCCATTAGTCCTCAAGTATGTCCACCCCTGAATTGACCTAAGTGGGGCCTCAAGTGGGTCCGCCCTGATTTGACCTAACATAGAACTAAGACCACAAATTTAATGGAACACCTCGTGTTGTGCATACATCAACATTGTGTAACTCGATTTTGTTAGATATTTAATGTAATTGGCAAGTCTGTGAACAAAAATGATTAAAGCTGATATATTGTAAAAAGTCAAGGAGTAATGCGCAATTACTGAAAGTTGTGATATTTTAGGTCTAGGGTTCGAGAATGGGAAAGAATGAAAAACGGCGTGGAATTTCGCTAGACTGCCGCAAAGGTTTGACTCGAGCGTCAGAAACAAAAACTTTATCGCTTGACTGTCGCCTTACCTTCGCTCGAGCGACAACATGTCGCTCGACTGTTGTTCAACCCTCGCTAGAGTGATAGTGTCAACTGAGAATTTTTTTAATTCATTTTTAAAGGCTTTTTATTCAGCATATTCATTCCCTAACCTATATATAAATACATGAATGCCTCTGAACATATTTTCAAAGGTTGATCATTGAGCAAACACTTGATTTTCATATTCTCTTCATCAGTTATCATTCAACCTTCATTATTCACATAGTGAATTGTTTTTTGTGGTGAGAAAAACATCAATTTCACAATCCAAATACCAAATCGTTGCTTCCTTCATATCTGTCGGAGTTTCTGAAGATCAAAGGAAGGTGACTGAATTTCCAGTTGTTGAAGAACGCAGTGTTCTTCGTGCATCCACATGAGATAGACGATCTCACAAAACTAGAAGTTGCTGCATAAGAACGCAATCCAGGAGAGCTTTGGAATCTACAGCTGAGAGTTGGTGCAGGAGCACAAACTCCATGAGAGCTGTTGAAATTGCAGTCAGGAGGTCGAATAGTATGTGTAGTCGTCTAGTATGGTAGACTGTAAGTTAAAAATTGTTTATAGTGAACTGTTGACTAGCAAAGTGCTCGAAATTTTCACCAGTTAGGTTTCTTCACGATCAATTCTTGTGTTAATTTATTGCTTACATAACTGTAGTATTTCAACATATGAATAATTGAATTGCATGATTAACCATAAAATAATTAATAGTGACTTGTTAAGTTATTTTAATTTCGCATAATCACCTATTTATCCCCCTCATGTGTAATTTGGGTCGAACTACATATTTTCAATTGGTATTAGAGATTTATTTCGATTATTGGCCCTTATTTAATTCTAGATGAGTTAGTCAATGTCCGTGCCTCCGTTTTTCGACGAAAGTAATTATGAAAAGTTCGAATGAGAGCCTTCCTTAAAGCATTGAATGAACGTATTTAGATTAACGTTCAAACTAGGTAGACTCTACCTTCAACTATTGTTGCTGGTATAGTTACATCCATTGATATTTCACTCTAGACTAAAGATAACTTAACTGAGTGTAACTGGAACAGTAAAGGCATTCATACCCTGTTCATGGCTGTATATGGCTGTCTACTGAAGAGTTTAAGAGAGCTTAGATGTGTGAGATTGCTAAAGAAGTTTGGGACATCTTAGAAACCACACATGAGGGAACTAAAATGGTAAAGAATTCTAAACTATAGATGTTAACCTCTAGTTTTGAAGAAATTAGAATGAAGGACGATGAATCGTTTGATGAATTCTATGCAAAACTGAATGACATAGTTAATTCGAGTTTTAACCTAGGTGAGAAGATTCCTGAGTCCAAGATTGTTAGAAAAGTCCTTAGATCCCTACATGAAAAGTTTAGGCCTAAAGTCACCGCAATTGAAGAAAGTAAGGACTTAGATGTAGTTAAGATAGAAGAACTCGTAGGATCCATTCAAACTTATGAACTCACCATTTCTTAACCTAAAAAGATTAAATCCATAACCATGAATACTATTAGAGAAGAAGAGAGTGAATCTACTGATATTGAGACACTTAGAGACGACGAAATAGCTTATTTCGTTAAAAAAATTTGGAAGGTGATGAGAAATAGGAGAAAGCCTCAAGAACGAAAAACTGAAGTCCCTTATAAATTCGTGAAAGATAAGTTGAAAAGAATAACTCTAAGACTGTTAATAAGAAAATACAATATGTTAGATACCATGAGTGTCAGAGTTATTATAACTATATGAATGAATGTCCTAACTTGAAAAAGAGTTCAAATAAAGAAAGACGTAATGCGTTAGCAATGACCTCGAGTGATGACGAATCAGATTCGAGTGATCATAGTGATACATCTGATGGTGAGGATGAACAAAACTTTACGACATTCACATCTATAGCTACGATTGAATCT
This sequence comes from Fraxinus excelsior, assembly GCA_019097785.1. Taxonomy (NCBI): domain Eukaryota; kingdom Viridiplantae; phylum Streptophyta; class Magnoliopsida; order Lamiales; family Oleaceae; genus Fraxinus; species Fraxinus excelsior. The sequence continues at coordinate 34,198,769 of CM032626.1, read as the reverse complement.
GATAAGGAAATTGAAAATATTGAAAATGACGAACAGTGTGAGAAATTTGAGGAAGAATCTGAGGATGAACCTGATATTCACGAATCTTATCGTGAACTATTTGAAAGGAGCCTTAAGATTAAAAAGGTCAATAAAGTTGTACTGAAAAAGGTAAATGATCTGAAAAGAGATAAAGAAAAACTCATAGGTGACCTTCAGGGCTTTACTAAAAATCTGAGTGAGTTGAAACTTGTTAATGAGAACTTGAAAGCCAAAATTTAATCCTTAACAAGTGATCTTGAGAAATCTAACACTCAACTCCGATCATTCCTGGGTTGTTCGTAGAAACTTGATAATATGTTGGAAATGAACAAGCCTGCTAAGAATAAGCATGGTCCATGTTATGTTCAAAATAATAATACTACTACTAGTACATCTAAGACCCATTTGTCCCGCCCACTAACAAAGCTTGAAAAATTGTTCACCCTGAACTAAAGGTAAAAAATGTCTTAAGATCAATACCTATTAGACAACGTAGGGTCAATCGTCCTACATATCAGCAACAACCTCCGAGCAGGTTTGAACTTAAGTTTATTCCCACTTCTCACCACTGTGGCGCGCTGGGACACACAATACCTAGGATTCGTAAACTTGTGACTAGAAGTAAAAGTCAGGATTTCTCTAGCAAAGTTAAATCTCTCACTAATCAGGTTAGCCACTTAATTGAGATGATGACTCGATTAATTAAAATCACTTTTACTTCTAAAAATGTTTGGGTATAGAAGAGCGACCTCCCTAGGTTTGATATGTTGCACACGTTGAATTGCTATGTTGCACACGTTGCACTTAAAGCTCAAAATAACTCTATGTGGTATCTTGATAGTGCATGTTCTAGACGTGTGTGATAAAAAACCCTTGGTCCCTTCTCTCGATGATTGGAATGGAGGTGTTGTTACTTTTGGGGATGGAGCTATTACACCTATTTTAGGAAAATGTGTCGTTAATATATATGGACTGCTTGCTATCTCAGATGTGCTTTATGTAAAAGGGTTGAAGTCCAACTTGTTAAGCATTAGTCAAATATGCGATGCTGATTTCGAGGTTAGCTTTGTCCAGAAAAGATGTATCTTGCATGATTCTACTGGTAAGATTGTCCTCGAAGGTGTAAGAACTTTAGATAATTATTATGGAGTTCTTCCTAATTCCAACTACGTGTGCACTAGCGCAAATATTGACGTAACTGAACTGTAGCATCAATGGCATGGTCATATGAACTATAAAAGTTTGTCTAAACTCGCCAAGAAGGAACTTGTTAATAGTTTACCTAAACTTGAAAATATTGATGACACTTTATGTGGGCTTTGTCAACAAGGTAAATAGTTTAGAGTAACTCATAAACAAACTTCTAAGATCTTGACAAGCAAGCCACTTTAATTACTCCATATAGACTTAATGGATCATCTAGGACCAAAAGTCTTGGTGGTAAACGCTATATCTTGGTTGTGGTTGACGATTTTTCTTGATATACATGGATTAAGTTGTTGAGAGATAAAACTGAGGTGTTTGAACTTATCATCTCATTGTGAAAAAGACTTAGGAATGAGAAGACTTTACTATATCAAGAATTCGTAGTGATCATGGAAAAGAGTTTGAAAACTCTAATCTTGAGAACTTGTTACTCAGATGAGAGAATCTAGTATGAGTTCTTCTCGCCGATCACTCTATAACAAATTGGGGTAGTTGAGAGGAAAAATTGTGTGCTTCAAGAGATGGCTAGAGTCATGCTTCATGGTAAGGGACTATCTATGCATTTCTGGGGTGAAGCCATCAACATTGCGTGTCACATAGTAAACATGGTTTATCTTAGACCTAAAATTGATATGACACCTTATGAGATTTGGAAAGGTAAACGGCATACTGTCAAGTACTTTCGTGTGTTTGGAAGCAAGCACTACATTCCGAGAGATAGAGATAACTTGGGAAGGTTTGATTCCAAAAGTGATGAGATAATCTTCCTAGGATACTCTAGAAATAGTCGAGCCTATCGGGTATATAATAATCGTACACGAGTTGTGATGGAGTCCATCAATGTAGTAGTGGATGATGTTTGTTGTGATGGGAAGATTGAAGGAAATTTAGGTGATCTGGAACCCTTGAGTGTTGATCTCAGCATAGTAACTGAACCTAGAGAAACTTCAGGTCTTGATCCCTCACACACGACTAAGGGTTTAGATACGTCTAATAAGGAGTCCACACCTGATGAAAATCCTAAACATCCTAAAGAAATTTCATCCAGAGTTAAGACGAATTATCCTAAAGTTAACATTATTGAAGATTTAGAAGAAGAGATGAGATTTTGTAAGAGAGTTTTGAACAACCTGACATATGCTAGATAAGTATCTCAAATTGAGCCTAAAAAGGTCGAAGAAGCCATTGGGAATGAATGTTGGGTAAACGCGATGCATGAAGATGTAAATCAGTTTGTGAGAAACAAAGTATGTGATTTAGTTCCTAGGCTTGATGATTGTAATGTTATAGGTACTAGTGAATATTTAAGAATAAAACTAATGATCAATATATTATAACTAGAATAAGGCTAAGGCTAGGTTAGTTGCTCAAGGATCTACTCAAGTTGAAGGTGTAGACTTTGATGAAACATTTGCCCGGTCACTAGATTTGAATCCATTAGAATTCTCCTGAATGTTGCCTGCACTTTAGGGTTCATATTATATCAAATGGATGTCAAGAGTACTTTTCTAAATGGAATACTTCAAGAAGAAGCATATGTTAAACAACCTAAAGGGTTTATTGCACATAATTATCCACATTATGTCTATAGGTTAAATAAAGTTTTATATGGGCTTAAACAAGCTTCTAGGGTTTGATCGATGGGCTTACTGCACATCTCATGGAACATGATTTCTCAAGAGGTGGTGCAGATAGAACCCTATTTATAAAACATATTGAGGAAACTATCACCATAGCTCAAATCTATGTTGATGACATCATTTTTTGTTCACCTGTTGATTTTCTTGCTCATGATCTTACTGAATGCATGAAGTAAGAATTTGAGATGAGCATGATTGGAGAATTAAATTACTTTCTTGGTCTCCAAGTCAAACAAACGAATGATGGATTATTCATATCTCAATCGAAATATGCAAAAAATATTGTCAAGTGTTTTGGCCTAGACAGCAAGAAACACACTAGAACCCCCATAAGCACCCGTGTCAAGTTAGGTCATGATCCTATATGTAAGAGTGTTGATCAGATATTGTACATGAGTATGATAAGTAGTTTACTCCATCTCACTGCTAGTAGACCTGGCATACCCTTTAGTGTAGGGGTTTGTGCGCGCTTTCAGGCTAATCCCAAGGAATCTCACTTGAGCGTCGTGCGACGTATCATTAGATATGTCAATGGAACTGTAGAATATGGGATCTTGTACTCTCGAGACTCTAATCTTGATCTTGCTGGTTATTCCGATATCGATTGGGCCGAAAATGCTGATGATAGAAAAAGTACTTCTGGAGCTTACTTTTATGTTGGTGCTAATCTTGTGGTTTGGGTGAGTAAGAAACAAAATTCTATCTCACTATCCACGGCCGAGACTAAGTATATAGCTGCATGAAGTTGCTGCACTCAACTGCTTTGGATGAAACAGATGTTGAGTGATTATGAAATTGAGCAAGGTACGATAACTGTGTTTTGTGATAACACTAGTACCATTAATATTTCCAAAAATCATGTTCAATACTCTTGAACCAAACATATTGATATACGACATCATTTTATTCGAGAGCTTGTGGAAACTCATGTTGTAACTCTTGAGCATATCTCTATAGAGAACCAATTAGCTGACTTATTTACCAAGCCATTAGATGATCTTCGATTTGAATCTCTTAGGACAGTTATTGGTGTTTGTGTGCCTCATTGATTATGTGTTTTTGGTGTATACTCGTATTTTACCACTGTGTGGTATTAATATATGCATGCATAATATTTGTTTGTTTATTTTCTACGAGAATACTTATGCATTTTTTTGTTATTATTATTTACTTCTATTTTTAATTTTATGTGTGTTTGGTGCATTCATGCTTTCAATTAAAAACATAAAAGAAATGCAAGATTTTTTTTACTGCTTAACATACATTAAACTTGATGTTGTTGGTTGTAATCAAGCATGAGTTTATTTGATGAGTTGTAACATAATTTTCATTGCCGACTTAGGTTATTTATGGAGTACTTAGTATAAGTCTTTTCATATACCATCTGCATTGCATACACTATGATCTTGTTAGTGGGACTTTACCGAGTGTATGAGATTTGAGATGACAGTCACATATTAGTAGGGTGACTTTGAACATGAATTGACCTTATTTATTAGGCCTAAGCTCAAGATTATCCCTGATATAAATAATATAAAAAATGCTCAATATCTTATATTTTTCTTCGAAACATATTTGATTCGAGCAATTAAGTCTGGGGGGTTTCTCATAACCTGGTGTCTAAGGTCAACTGACTTGGGTTAACCAGCATAAAATTCGCTACATGAGTTATTTTAGTCGCTTAATGGAGAAGAGCATGCACTTAAGATGTAAAAATAACTATGAGCTTCCACATTTAAGGTTGCAAAATAAAAAATATGCTAAAAGTCAGAGGGAGAAAATAAATAATCTCTGTAATATGAGCTTTTATGTATAGATTCTAATGTGCTTTACTTGGTTTGACTTTCATATGTAGAGGAATATCCTTGTTAGTAATGTTATGTAAGTTCTTTCTCACAAAATTAAGGTTTGGAGTCCTACTAACAGAAGATTAGTGACACTTTACACATATGAGTCGCTTATACAATTTACTCCATGATTAACTTGAGTCAAATGTGTGAGAAGATTTATTGTTGATAACACTTACTTTGTTGGATTAATGTATGTTATTTCTTGGTCCCTTGCCATTTTGTGACAAAAATGGGAAGTAGAAAAGAAAAGAAAAGACACTTTATTGCATATTGTATTAACATGATGTTTTGATTTAACATGATAAAATTTTTGACTCAAAAGGCATTAATTGATATACTTTCAGTTTTGCTATATTAAGTTTTGATGTTTTGTAGTATCAATATTTTGTTTTGGTATATTGGGTTGCATTGATGTTGCGTCTTAATTTAGCATATGATATGAAATTGAAAAGATGCATTATGTGTTTAACTAAAATCATTTTTTACAAGTAATACTGCTTGATGAACTGCTTGAAATGTTTTTACACTTGATACTGTTTCACATACATTTTACACTAAGTATTTGAATTGTCTGTTTCAGGAAACAAGTTGTGATAAATAAAATGCAGAATTTGTTTAAGACAGTTATTGATTGTTTTAGTTTTTGAGTATGTAATTTTACTTTACTACTGCCTTGACTTTAGGCTGTAGTTTTGTCATAGAATGCCAAAAGGGGAGCTTGTTAGGTATTTAATGTAATTGGCAAGTCTGTGAACAAAAAGAACTGAAATTGATATATTGTAAAAAGTCAAGGAATGATGTGCAATTATTGAAAGTTGAGATATTTTAGTTCTAGGGTTCGAGAATGGGAAAGAAGGAAAAATGACACAAAATTTCGCTAGACTATCGCTAAGGTTTGGCTCGAGCGTTAGAAACAGAAACTTCATCGTTCGAATGTCGCCTCGCCTTCGCTCGAGCAACAACATGTCGCTCGACTGTCGCTCAACCTTCGCTCGAGCGACAGTATCATCCAGAGATTTCTTAATTCGTTTTTTAAAGGCTTCTTATCTGGCTCATTCATTCCCTAACCTACATATAAATACCTGAACGCATCCGAACGATTTTTCTAAGGTTGATCATTAAGCAAACACTTGATTTTCATATTCTCTTCATCAATTATCATTCAACCTTCATTATTCACATAGTGAATTGTTCTTGGCGGTGAGAAAAACATCAATTTCACAATCGAAATACCAAATTGTTGATTCCTTCAATATATCAGAGTTTCTGAAGATCAAGGGAAGGTGACCGGAGTTCCAATCGTTGAAGAACACAGTGTTCTACGTTTATCCATAGGTGATAGATGATTTCACAAAGTTATAATTTGCTGCATGAAAGCGCAATCCGGAGAGCTTTGGAATCTGCAGCTGGGAGTTAGTGCAGGAGCACAAAATTCATGAGAGCTGTTGAAATTGCAGTCAGAAGGTCGGATAGTACGTATCGTCATCTAGTCTGGTAGACTGTAAGTTAAAAATCGTTTATAATGGATTGTTGACTGATAAAATGCCCGGAGTTTTCACCCAGTTAGGTTTCTCCGTGATCAATTCTTGTGTTAATTTATTGCTTATATAACTGCGTTATTTCAACATATGAATAATTGAATTGCATGATTAACCATCTACAAAATAACTAATAGTGACTTGTTGCTATCTAATTGTTAAGTTATTTTAATTCTGCGTAATCATCTATTCACCTCCTTCGAGGTGTAATTTGGGTTGAACTACATTTTTTTTTCAGGTTTTACAATGCATCTATCAAATAAATCATTTTTGGACAACAAATAAGATAGTTCATTAACTAACAATAGTAGGCCGACGCATTCAACGAGAATTCCACATTTAATTAGAACACCACACCTTTACAATAACCAGTACATGAATTTTTACAAAACTAGAATGTCAAACATATCTAAGGCCCGTTCGGTAGGGATTAAAATCAGATTCAAATTGAAAAACTAGCCATTATTGTTGACTTTTATTAGACGAGTGAAACCCAATAATGGCCATATTTTCAATTTTGATTGTATTTTAATCCCTACCGAACGGGCCTTAATTTACATCCATAATTGAAACATATCAACATCAGATATATAAAACAAAGAGATATCACTACTTTTTTATTATAATAAGGAACATACATGAATTGGGAAAAATAACATACTTTACTCTAGAAATGTGAATTGAGAATGATTTCACTCCCCATTTATATAACAAAGGAAGATTCATAAATTGAAAAAATAAAATATTTTTCACCAAAACGTATGAATCGAGAATCATCTGAAAACAATCTGAAGATAACGATTTCAATAAATCATAAGGTGATAGGTGTTATGAAGCTCTAGTTCAGATGCTTTGCATTTTCGTTGACAATTTCGAATCTCTCTTACACTTGCCTAGATGACACAATGGTAGTGGTTGCTTAGAGGTTCTTCTATTGTGCTTCCTTCTACCACACCATCCACATATTGTTGGATGTAAGCACTCCACCCTAGTCCGCCTTCTCGTTTTGTTAGGCCTACTTGGTTGTCTCTTGGATTTAGGATGAAATATTTCACTATGCCTTCAAGCTTTGTGTACACCCTCGCAGCCGTATTGAAAGGCCTGGCTATGTTCATATCACAATTACAGAAAGTGGATCTCAGGTTTTGTAAAATATGACATGCACAAAATCTATGTGTTGAGAAAATTGTTGTCAAACAATCTTTCAGGCGATAATGTAAAATCGGTATAATTTTATCAGTCAGCATCGACTAATTGACTGAACTAGAATATTGACTCCTAAATGAAACGAACTGAACCTAAAACTATTTGGGGGCCATTGGAAAGAATCTAATTAATTAGAGTTTCTCATGACCCACTTCCTTACTTATTGGACGGCTTGTTATTGTTGGCCCACTTATTGGTTTTGGGCTTGGCCCATTAATGCCATTGGTGATCAATCTTTCGTTTACATCTGGTATCAAAGTCATTGATGTGAGATTTTCTAACCAAAAATCGATCGAACCACCCACACTCTCAAACCTTTCATTTTGTTGCATTACGAAAACGAATGGAACTGTTAGTTGACCCAAAAAATAATGTTGACCAGATTATTAACTATCTTAATAAGTGTAAAATGGTAACATCGTAGTGCAATCACCACCACAATCTCAAATCACCAATCGCCATAGCACCCAAAGCTCGTTACAATTCAGTAATTCACCACATTCATAGCCACTGTCACCATCATTTTCAATCCATTGAATTCACCATCTCTCTCACACCCAACTCATTTCTTCACGGGATATCTTTAACTTGCCAAATTAGACTATTTAGTTGAGACCAACAGTGGCGGATCCAGCACCCAGCGAGCCCCGTCAGCTACACGTGCTTCGTCGAGAGTAGTTTTTTATTTTATTTACAATAAATAAATTTTTTAGGTTATATAACTAGTAACTCGTTTTACTTTCAAACATTTTTTATAGGTCAATTGGTTAGAATTTGCATATTCATATTGGAAGTCTCAATTTCGAATTCCTTTCCAATCAATTTATTATGAAATATTTTTAGTTCTACAATTTTTACCAAAATTAATGCAATATGGAGGAGATTCGAACATGTGACATCTCCTTAGAATTATTGAAAGGTTGTCATTATGACGCTTGTTGAATTTTTACACTAAATTTACCAGAATAATATATATTACATTTTAGCAATTTTAATGCAATTGAAAAAATTCGAACTCGTGATTTTCCTTTGAATTATACAAAACTTGGCCACAATATCATTCGATAAATATTGCTAATTTTTATAACAAAATTATATATGTTCAGTTTGAACAAAAATCTTTTTATTTTTTTAATTTTAAACCTTGTTTAATTTTTTTTTTTCAGAATATATTTTTTTCTATTCTTTTCCACAACACATTTTTCAATAAAAATAGTATTACATGCAAATTCAAAAAATTTCCTTATTTTTAACTATATATTCTCGTCAAATCACGGTTCCAAAATGCAATTTTTTTTTGTTTTGCGAAAAATGGGCATCAAAAGGATATTTTATTGCTGTCAATGGTCGGCAGTCTACAACCATTCTTGATAACTCAAAATCCTGGATCCACCGCCAAAGATCAACATCATCGGTGAATTTAGATTGTATCCATTTGCTAATATTGTTGCTGGGTCGGTATATATAGTAGCTGTTTATTTGGGGATTCACTCATTAACGTGGCGGAATTAGGGGGGAGCCTTCGGAGGACTCCATTGGGACGCCTAAAGAGGTGTAGGGTGGAGGCAGGGGACATGGGGGCGGGGGTGCAAGAGGTGCCTGAGGATGTGTGGGGCGGGGAAGCGTATTCTCAGAGGAAGAACAAGGGACAGGGATAGGATGGGAGGTTAGAGGTGGTAGACAGGTGAGAGTCTGATGTGAATTCGACGTTGGTGGGAAAAGAAGAGAACCCATTTCCATCTTCTCCAGTTTTTGAAGGAAATCTTGGTCAGGTAATGTATATGTGTATGTGTATGTGTATGTCTATGAGTGAGAGAGAGAGAGAGAGAGAGAGAGATTTTTGTGTTTCTCGGTGATGCAGTTGACCGTGGCCGATGGTTTCTTGGTTTGGTTTGGGTGTGAGGGAGTGGAGTGGAGAGAAGGTGTTTTTTTTTTTTTTAATACTCCCTTTAAAACAAAAAAAATTATTCCCATACTAATTTTCAACCATATATTTATACAATAAAACATTTTGCATGTAACCCCAAAATAATTTCTCACTTTTAAACACATATTTTCCACAAAAAAAAAAAAAAAAACTTCAAAATATTATTTCTACACAATAATAACCATCAAATGGGGGCTTACCTTTTAACTTATATTTGCATAAAATATAAAGTTACTTTTTTAACCACACATTCATGCAATAAAATATTTTACACATAATTCCAAAATATTTTCTCACTTTTAACTTTTTCTAAAAAGTCACCATTCAAAATATCATTTCTACACCATAATGACCATAAAAAAAGGGCTTAATTTTTAACTTATAAATGTATGAAATATAAAATTACCATTTTCAATCACACATTCATATAATAAAATATTTTCTCACTTTTAACCACACTTTTTATTTTTTTTCAAAAATATCATTTCTAAACAATAATTACATTCAAATAGGGGCTTAATTTTTAACTTATACATGTATAAAATGTAAAGTTACCCTCACTGAATTGAAATAGTCAATAATGTGGTCAAAATTATTTTTCGGGGTCAAATGGATGAAATTTTGTCCTTGTGCTGTAATAAGATGAAAGACTTGGGATTGCAACAACAATTCTCCCCTTCGATAACTTTAAAAGACATAAAATTCAGAGTGCCCCCAATTTCTAGGATATAGTTCTGCAAAGTTATTCTACATTTACTGAATGTATATACATTATGATTCTGACACAGTAGTACTACAGAAACAAATGTTGATTTCCTAACACGACTGATGAAAGTTTATAGAAAAACTTTAGTATAAATATTTGTACATCCAGCAAAACGCGAACAGTGATAACATAGTTTATGACAAGCAGAACTCAAGAGGCAAAATCTTCATCACTTACCAACGTGACATTGTAAATTAAAGCAAATAAGCACCCAAGAGCTACACGAGCAAAACCTCCAGGATCCAAGAGACATTCGAAGAAGACACTGGAAGTAAAAAACTAACCAAGGCCAGCTTATATCCATACAAATTATTCAATTCTGTAAGGACGCTCAAGTGAAAAACAAAACTATTATACCTGTTCATGTTTCTTCAAAGAACTAACATAAAACCAGCAGTCAGATACGTGGACATTCAACTCAAATTCAGCATATAGAATGTGCCATGAAAATCCAATTTTAATATCAAGTGACAGGATCAAAATAACCTTTTGAACCAATACTCAATAGATGAAGTATTTGCACGAGCACCTTAGGAAACAAGAAATTTAGAATCTGGAGAATATGGAGCAGTATTTAAATTTCCTTTGCAACAATCAATCTCCTGCATACCTTTAAACTTGCCATGATCTTGTCAAGTCATACACAACAAAGATATAAAAGGCAGGCCTTTGGTAGTTTTAAATGGGTATCGACTTTACAAGACAGGAAATGGAACAGAGGAGATGACTCGTCTGCACTATTTGATGGAAATAATAAAAATTCTTTTTCATCCATCAGCAACAAGATTGCATCTACTTTGGTCAGAAGCAAGTGCCTCAATCAGATTTTTATGCACATTTACCAGTCATGGTAAATAGTCAACTGTAAATTAAGCTGATACACAATTAAGTCCCCAAAAGAGAAAGGTGGTGACATGCAACATGAAACAAGATCTATCATAGTTCGAATGAAATTATACAAAATCAAGCCAAATAATTGTGTTCAGACTTTGTCATCTGAAACTTCATATGCAGATTAGTTATTGATTGTTAGCATTATTTATTCTTCTGATCATCTATTTATGTAAGAGCACAGCAAGAAAGTAAAAGCATACTTCAGGAGAGTGAAACTTAACCTGAAACAATAACGAAAGCAAGGTAAGCTGTATAGTATAATGCAGGAAAATGCTATGTAGTCTCAAGATAGATTTTTATTTAAATTTTGAGGGTTTATATTTTTTCATCTTCTTTCAGCAGTAATCTGTCAATTCATTTCCCAATCTCAAGACCATACAACACGCCAACATACATCTCGATTGAGCCTCGAAAGGAAGTCTCTCTTAACTTGACGAATGTAGAACAAGTTAGCAAACTATCAGAACCAGCTTGATGACAGGTGCCAACTCGCTTCACACCCAGGAGCTCTGCAATAGTGTTCAATCCGCCATAAAGGTTGTTGCAGAACCTGATCAGATACTTGATATCATAGATAATCGGGAAGTACATCTTGAGCAAATCATAGAACTCTGCTTGAGTATCAGGCAAACTCTTCCAAGTCAATAGCTTCAACAAGTACCCAAAATCATACGCACTATGAAAAGTCACCCAATGGACCTCGTCATTCAATACAACCCCGGATGCCATCAGAAGTTGGCTGAATTCATAAACATGGATACCGTCCTCGCTATTTTTCTTGAAATCAATGCCACTATTGCTTAATAGTTCGATAGAGTCATGCATGTAAACATCTTTGTCAAGGTTAAATTCGCGAAAATTAAACTGCCAAATGCAGTATTTATCAGTTCCACAAGTAGGGAGATTCCCATTTTCATCAGAGAAGGTTAGGCCCAATTGAATTACCTTCAGAAGATCCACATTAGCCTTAAGGGTCTTAAAATGTTTCTCAGCTCTAGTCTTAAAATCACCTACAGGCCAAATAACAATGCCCGGAAACTCAGTATCCATAGAAATGTACGGGTAATCATCTACAATATCTCGAATTAAAGCAAACTCGGCTTCAAGATTGTCATGCCACACCTCCCTTATATGTATTGTATCACTTGTGGGCGAAAAAACCATTTTCTCATTAAAACCGCGGCACATACGGACAAAAGAGAAACCAAGAAAAGCAGTTCAACAAAATCTGCATAAAGAATTCACCAAAAAACACACAAGAAAAACGTATAAATAAATAAATAAAAATCACATAAACACCCAGATCAAGAAAATTAGCAAAACATTGAGATCTGACCTTCAAGATGTAAACTTTACACTTATGGTTTAATATATCCTGTTTAATTTTTTTTGGGCTGTGAAAAAAGGAAAATGGTGTAGTTTAGGAATTCTTATCTCAAAATGGGATTAAATGGTGATTTTCTGGAGGAAAAAAAATACGAGTTCACGCACACAGAGAGACAAAGAGGGGGGAATTTGAAGTCCCCTCACCTCTCACATTGTAATAGCAAGTGAAGGGTTTGGGTTTTGCATGAAATAAGAGTAAAGAGAGAAAATCATAGTGTGGGGATGAATATATATACTAGAGCCTCCATGTATGTAATATGTATGTATGCATCTAGTCTAGAATTAAAAGTGGATTACAAGAATTTTGAGTAAGGCCCAAAGTTGATATAATTGCTTTTTTGGGTCTGAGTTTGGGTTGGATTTGAGTTAAGTGGACCGAAAAGTTTACTGCACAGATTCTATATTTTTGTCTAGTTGAACAAAATACTAAAATAGCACTAAATAGTAAACCGTACTAGATAGAAAAGAGGAGAAAAGAAATTAAAATTTTATCTACTATTCCTATGTTGAAATTACTTGAAAGGTTGTGCTACTTGTACATTAGCATGTATATAAGGGTGTCCATAATGGACACTCGGCGCTCTCCTATTGAAGGGAGTGTCGGACCCACAGGCACTTCCTCCAATAGGGGGGCGCCGGGTGTCCATTATGGACACCCTTATATACATGCTAATGTACAAGTAGCATTTTCCTTACTTGAATTAGTCAATTGCAACTATTTATTAGGAAACTTGAAATCACGGTATCAAACAATTCATTTAGTAGCAGACTTGACACAAACATTTTATTTGTATTATTCATGTTATCAAACTTTTCAAAAAAAATTACTAGAGTCCAAATGGATGGTTTCCGTTAGTTTGACCGTTAGATGACTAGAATAATAAAATTTGAGTATTTTGACCAATTTTTAAAAGGGTAACGTTGTAAATTTACATTTTTAACAAAAAAAAAAACATAACTATAATAATATTAAATAAAAAAAAACCACGAAAAAGAACTGGCAATAGCAACTCCCTCAAGCAACGTCGCCACACCCAACCATCACTGCTAGTCGCCACTGCCTCAACCTCCAAACTTATATCATAGAGAGGAACATACAATAGTGCTTGCCTATGAGTCAATTGTGTGGGGTACTTTTTAGTTTAGCTTTGCTAAACATGCCATTTTCCACATTGCCCAAATTTTTTTTTGACATTCACTATAATAGCCTTCCAAGGCTTAAAAGACGAAGCTACCCTTAAAATGTTAAACACTTACAAAAATATAGTATTGTTTAAAAGACAATAATACCATTTTAAGTTGTAAAGAATTCTAAACACTTCCTACTTAAAAATTCAAAACCAAATAAGTTTCTTTATCTGTTTATTCCAACACAGATAAAAATAATTTCATTTTTCATTTGCTTCAAACTTGAAAACAAATAAATTTATCAAACGTTCAACAACGAAATATTATTCATAGCCATTAGTGAAATCCGTAAGTATATTTATATATTTTTAATTTCGTTTCGGTTAAATTAGTATATTATTTTAATCTTTAAATCTTATTTCGTAATAGATATATGAAAATTTTACTATCTTAAATGGATTTATAATCCTTTTAACAAAAATGAAAAAAAAAATTCATCTGTATGTATAATATCAAACAAATTTACTATCTGCAAAATGCCATGATGGAAAAACTAGTGCGAGGCATCTGGGCCATCCTGGCTATTGGCCCGTCCGGGATCGGACGTGGGCCCGAACGGCCTACCGTCCGAGCCATTAGGACCATTTGCCCGTCTGGGCTTGGACGCTTGTACGAGTTTTTCCATTTAAATTTAATTTAATTTCCACCAAGTAAGCATTTTTCCCTTTAATTATAATTTTGTTTAACAAAGTATGCTTTCTAATGTAGTAGATATGGGATCGGTTGCAATCCTGGTTCTTTACTTTGGTGAATTTGAAGAAAATGGAAATGGTCGATGGGTTTGGAAATGGACAGGTGAAATACATGGCACAATTCCAATTGTAATGACATCGAATACATCGTATGCAGAAATGTACCGTCAGATACAGAACATGCTCAACGTCGATCCCTCTTAGTACGACATGGAATTAAGATTTCTATTCAACAACGAGTATACATCTATTCCAGTTCTACCTGCAAATGTTACTTTTGAAAATGACATCAAGGCTTTAATTGCATTGAACCAAATTCGCACGACTACTCTTCTTTGCGTAACTTTAGTGAAAAAGAATGTCCCCGATAGTGAACACGAAGATCTCGATGGAGGGGATCGTAATGTGAATGATTTTTGAAATACAATGAAGATAGCTTGTGAGATGATGTGGTTATTCTCGGTACAGTTGTTCCTCACCATGATTTCACCGTTATGCACAGAATTCCCTCAATAGTTCAAGACAACGGAATGAAAATGAATTTACGAATGAGGATTTGATTGCTTTATCCCGTCGAAGACATGGGTCGAGTTCACAAGCTGGGATGAGTACACGTACCTCTAATTATCCCCGTACTGTTCCTGATGATGAAGATTTATATGTCGAGCAAACAAAGAAAGATTTGCATAAAGTTGTGCATCAGATTGTTTTGAGACACAATTTTGAGTTTCAAGTTAAAAAATCGGATAAGTCAACGTACATAATTATCTACATTGACGACAGTTAAC
Organism: Fraxinus excelsior; assembly: GCA_019097785.1. Lineage (NCBI taxonomy): Eukaryota > Viridiplantae > Streptophyta > Magnoliopsida > Lamiales > Oleaceae > Fraxinus > Fraxinus excelsior. The sequence continues at coordinate 34,183,667 of CM032626.1, read as the reverse complement.
ATTGGCATTTGTGAGCGATGAAAATGGACACAGATGAATTCTTCGTAATTCGTAAGTATGCACGTGAACATACTTGCGAAGTGGGTATTCGTCGAAATGATCAAAGGCAAGATCGAGCATGGTTCATTGGTCGACAAATAATGTACAAGTTTCAGGACCCCACGAACGATCTACAGACATTCAGACATCATCAACGACGTCCGTCGAGAGTACGATATGGTCATGAGCTATCAGAAGGCCTGGAAGGCCAAAGAATGCGTATTGAATGACTTAATGGGTTCGGCCAAGGAAAGTTATGCTAAATTGGCCAGATATTGCTACAACATGGAGAAAACTAATCCTGGATCGGTATTTTATATTGATACGGAGGACGGGAATCGCTTCAAGTACTTCTTCATGACCCTTGGACAGTGCATTCAAGGATCTCGAAACGCAATACGACCCGTAATTCTAATCGATGGTACAATCCTTAAGGCTAGATACGAAGGCAAGTTGATTATTGCTACGTGTCAAGATCCCAACTTCCAACTTTACCATTTTGCATTCGGTATAGTCCATGAAGAGAATGATTTAGCAATGCGTTGGTTCTTCACGAAGCTAAGGGAAGTAATTGGAGACGTTGAGAACCTTGCATTCGTAACTGATCGGGGGCAGTCAAAAATAAATGGTATCGTCGAAGTCTTTCCTGAGGCACATCGCCGTTAGTGTATGCACCATATACATGGCAACCTCAAGACGAAGTTTCGGGGCAATGACATCATTGCATTGTTTAGGAGAGCTGCAGAGGCGTACAATTTTGAAGAGTTTGAAAAGTTCATGGTCAAAATAGAAAGTAAATCACATGCTGCATAAGTTTATCTAATAGAGATAGGGATCAAACATTGGGCACGATTACATTTTCCAAGACGTTGATACAACATGATGACGTTGAACAATGCTAATTGCTAAATGCGCTATTCAAGAAGGATCGAGAGTTATCAATTTTCGCAATGATTAAGCAAATTCGTAACAAGCTACAGCAGTAGTTTCATGACCGACATGAGGAATCATAAAATTGCACAAGTGTGCTGACTGTGGCTCAAGAAGATAAAATCTTCGAAACCCTAGAGGTTGCGAGGAAGGTATGAGTGGAGCCATTGGATCAGTTTCACTTTTCCGTGAGATGTGGAAGTAATATCGGATATATCGTGGACTTGAATGATAACACATGCACGTGTAGAAAGTTTCAGTTGTAGAGTTTCTCGTGTACGCATGCAGTGGCCATGCATAGAGGATTTCGGCCACACTTTATGCAGTAATTATTACATGGCTAATTATTGGAGAGCGGTGTATGCTGGAATGATATTTCCTCTACCAAATGAAGTCAAGTGGAAAGTTCCTGACCATATTCTCCCATTTAATAATTATTTGCCACCCGAAGTCAGACCACGTGCTCCGGGATGTAGACGTACGTCTAGAATACCATCAATCGTAGAATTTTTCCTACCTCGTAAGTATGGTAGGTGCGACGCAACAGAGCATGCTCGTAAATTTTGTACAAGTCAGATTCATCTACATAACAATTCAACGGATGTGTAATATTATGTAATCGTTTAATATTTATAACTAAATAATATGTTTTTATTTATTGTCGTTAAATATTTAATATAATTAAATTGCTTATTTTAATTGTTTATTTAATATTTCATTGTAAAAGAAGGATTTATAATTAATTTCCTTATTTTAATTGTTTATGTAATAGTTAATTATAATTAATAGAGTATTAAATAAACAATCGAATATTTAATATTTTATTATTTATAACTAAATACCATTTAATTATTTATTATTTTAATTATTAATTGATTAATTCGTTATTTTATATTTTAATTTTTAATTGAATATTAAATTATTTATTATTTTAATTGTTAATTGATTTAATATTTAAAATTAAATGTTCAATAAACAGTTTAATAAAATAGTTTAAATTTATTAAACAATATTACCAAATCCATAATTACACAATAGTGAATAGAAATTACATTTTAAAATAACAATACACAAATAACAAAGTACACAATATTTACATTTTGTACAATAAAATAATACACAATGTACTAAGGATTACATTTGTATTCATACAAATCACAAGCTCGCTTCAAGCTCCACATGTCTATTAAAGATTGGTTTATTGTATCAACCTTGCAACCAATGCTAAAAAATTCTATGTACTTTATCGTGAATATAGCACAGTCGTCCCTACAAGTAAATAATAATATATTAGTTCGATAACATATAGCTAAAAACTAAAATTCCAAATTAAAAACTTGTAAATTATTACAATAATCTGTGTCTCGCTGTCATCGTGTCCCGTAGAATGGCTAATATGTCATTTACTTCAATCATTGCATGTCTAGCCATCATGGGAATGATCACACCTATCGGCTCTAGTATCTGCTCCAGTTGGCCTTGGGTCAAACAACTATAGTCGATTCTACGAATACGATCTCAACTACAAAGCAGTGTGAGTTCGCGATAATTGAAATGTACATATGTGTACAATCCGTTCATGGCTTCCCATATGTCGGCTCCAACCCAATGACCTACTCCAACATGTATTCGGACACCACATATCCATTTCCTTGGAGTAGGAGTGTGCTATGCTCAATATCAAGGGCACGTGGGAACCTAGAACTAAGGATGACTCGGCCAGGAATGTCAAAAGATCTCAAGTGTCTCCGAGCTCGATCGCGCAACATTTCCATAGTCATGTCGATATGCTAACTGATAAGTGTGTTTTTACACACTTATTTCACTGTCAAAACATGAAAAATTATTGATTAATATGTTGGAATATAGCTTAATTCTATGGAATTTATGTTTTGCAGGACAAAGTGATGAATGTAGCTGAGATAAGGAGAAACAAGTGAAAAAAGATCAAAAGGAGGAAAACAAAAGTTCAGGGACTAAAGTGCAAATACTCTAAACTTGTTTCTAACCTTGTGATGAAGATTTGAGAGTGTTAGAGGTTAATTGGATGAATAAATGAGTAAATGGATGAAATATAGTCAAAACATTATCACATATCAACTTTCAAACTGAAAAGTTTTGCACCAGTTCTTAGTCTCATATTGAGATCAATTTTTGACACAGAAAATGATCGAATTGGAAGTTGACATTTGAAATAAAGTTGTATCCTTTTGAGTTAGCTTTTCAACGCATCTTGATTTACTTTAATCGGACATTGATAGAGAAAGTTATTACCAAAATACTAAAATCTGTCCGGCAGGAAAACGTTATAACCATGTGGTCGCATGGTTATAAATCAATGCGACCGCATGGAAGCCTTCAGGGAATCCAAGGGCAGAAGTTCTTTGTTCCGTGTGACCACATGGGTTTATACCTTGTGGTCACATAGGCCATTTCTGTGCCCGAATTTTCAAGTTTCCTTCTATGACTCAGACATTTATGGTAACTTATTTTGACACGATTATTCAACCTTAAAAGACCCTAAAACATCCCAAAACGCCGAATTCTTGATTATTCATCATTTTCCATTTATTTTGGGTCAAGAAATCCATGAACTAAAACTTTGATGAAGCTAGGGAGGAACTCTTTCGGAATTGGTGATTTCACATCTATTATTCACGCATTTTGGTATTCTCTCGTTGAACAACTCTATAATTTATAGTTTCTTTCCATGAATTTGTAATGAGATTGATTTAACTTTTATTAAATTAATCATAGATTCAGTCACGCTTTTTCTATTGACAAATTGAAATATTTGTTGAATTATAATCTTATGAATGTTATTGGTGGATCGTTTACTACTTTATGTTAGATGTATAAAGCCACTCTTCTGATCGTTTACTACTTTATGATAGAGTTACAATTGAAATTAAATTGATTTAATGGTTTATTTTTCTCATCTTGAATTAATTTTGAGATTGACTTAACATTTATTATATTGGTCTTAGAATTAGTCATGCTCTTTCTATGGATTGATTGAAATAATTTTCTAGGTTTTAATCTCAATTGTTTAAGTTTATTGGTATATTTTTCTACTGCTTTATGCTTTAATATATAGTCAATTTTGAATCTGATTTCGATAAACCAGGTGTGAACATTGCAATAGGAAGATTGACCATTAGGATCACGTTAGAATTAAACTGACTTTAAACGATATATCTTCTTATTAAGGTATCAGGATGAAAGCCTCTAATTGTGTTATAAAACTGGAATAATTGATGTGATTGATTCCATCCGATTGAGGGAATTTCGACGCTTCATTATCTCAAATTATTGATTTTAATTTCACATTTCAAACATTGAATTTCACTACACATTGAAGAGAATAATTCATCCATTTTGATCATTTGAGTATTTTCCCATCTCCCTGTGGATATGATACCCAAAAACTGCACTATAACTACCGCATTATTTTTTGGGAGTAATCAAATTTTGGCGCCGTTGCCCGGGAGACGGTACAAAATATGCAAGGATCGATTGAAAATGGTGACATTGTTCCTTTATTTTCGTTTTTAGTTAGTTTGATTTTCTTTATTGTATTTTTCTTATTTTCACTCTTTTTTTTACTTGTGTTTCATGAGCAGATATCGAGGAGAGCGAGAAAGATCTGTTGACATACCTAATTTAGAATTTAAATATCTTTTTAACCCTGCTTTTGATTCTGCATCTGTTAAAATTAACACTTCATCACATAATACCATGTCTGATAGTGAGCATGATGCGCCTTTTAGGACTTTACATGATTATCTTCATCCCACACACACATCCATACCAACATGTATTATTTTTCCACCTAATATGTCACGTATAGACCTTAAATTGGGAATGATTCAACTTCTTCTCACTTTTCATGGACTTGAAAATGAAAATTCATATGTGTATATTAGGGAATTTGAGGAGGTAGTCGCAACCTTCCACAATCAACATGGTACATCGGATGCATTCAAGCTTAAATTTTTCCCATTTTCACTTAAAGATAGAGCAAAAAGCTGGATGTATTCTCTAAGACCACGTTCAATTGGAACATAGTGTGAAATGACTCAAGCTTTCTTTAGCAAATATTTTCCCTATCATAAAACTAGTGCTTTGAAGAAACAAATTTCTCCATTCACTCAAAAAGACAGTGAAACCTTATACCAAGCATGAGAACGATTCAAAGAGTAACAAGCTTTTTGCCCCCATCATGGTTATAAGAGCTGGCGAATAGTAAGTTATTTTTATGAGGGACTAACGTCTAGAGAGCGTCAATTTATTGAGATGATGTGTAATGGTGAACAAGCCTTAGGCACGTATAACAAGCCTTATGTTCCATTTTCTGATCCCTATAATCAGGAGTGGCGGAATCATCCCAACTTCAGTTGGAAATCTAAAAACCAGCAACCTACCCAGCTACTTAGAGTTTTTAATACACCTTTATACCAATTCACGTCATCTAAGAATTTCTTAGAAGATACCCTACATGCATTCATAGAGGTACAAGGAAAAACAAACCAAAAGTCTTAGACTATGATTACCCATTCGAGATTATGATTATCCATATTGTTGAGGAAAACAAGGATTTGAACCTTAGGCATTATCAATGAATCTGATATTTGTAACTAAATCTATGCATGATTAAACTTAAAACACGTGAATTTTGTTGCTTCAAAACTCTTCGGTCTCTCTTGTGTTCACCGGAATCGATTGCATTCATTTTTGCCTATTCAGCTTCTTTCAATTGATCAGTGGAAAAATCGAAACTTGGTCGAGCTTACCGGTCGACCGAAAGTTATGTTTTGGTCGACCATCAACTCGATCGAAATTGCCTGCAACATCCTAAAATTTTCTTCTACAGAACTTCGGTCGACCGAAGTTCTTACCAGCCGACTGAAACTGTCGAATCTCAAATCCTTCTAAAATCAATTTCATTGCCCCAATTCTCATTTTAAGCCCTAAAACTTGCAATCTCTTCTTCTCCTCACTCCAAATCTAATACTTTTCACCAAATCTCTCAAATTTTTCAAGAAATCAAGCACAACCATCAATCTCCATCATCAAATTTCCAATTTTTGTTTTCCTCCATTTTCATCTAAGGTTTTTGAAATTTGGAGATTTCGCATCTCTACTCGAAAATTCCTTCTCTTCTTCAAAAACCCAAACAACACTTGCATTTAACCGGTATCTATTTCAATTTTTACAATCCCCTTACCTCCTCTACATTTGCTACTCCTTCTTTTCTCAAAAATTTGATAAATCCAACTTCCCATTCACCTCTTATTTAAGGTATACAGTCCACACAATGCCACCGAAGAAGAAAACAAAGAAAGGCCTAGCTCGTCCAACGTCGAGGTTGACACACCATTTCCCAATCGCTTCTCCGATTGCCCCATTTTAATCGGTAAGTCCATTGACGTTTTTGAATTCTATCTACAAGCCTCTTCTTTCAAAATAGAAGAATATTTTGAGGGCATCGGTTGGAAAATTGCTATTTCTATCTGCAAGATTGCATATCCTAGGTTAATTCGTGAATTATATCGCAATCTATCTTGCTATCCACTACATGCTACTTACACCATCGAAGGAAAACACTTTACTCTAGATAGAGCTACACTTCGCACTATACTTGAATTAGAAGATTGTGATAATTTAGCCTACACCCAAAATTATCTGGTTAGATTTGATGGTTATAATGAACTTGAAGCTTGTTGTCGGGTTACCGACCGACCACTAACTACCAAAATGGCCTTAAACCTAAACTATCTTACCATTCCTTACAAAGTTCTTCATCGTACGATTGCACATATTATTGTCCTCAGGAGTGGTCATTTTGAAGAAGTTCATCATCTAGATCTATTTATTCTCGACTCACTTCTTGTTGGCCGTAAATTGGATTTCCCGTACATTTTCTTGAAACACATTCAGAATGTCCAATTTACCTCTAACGATTTTCAGAATGCTATTGTGACCTTTGATTAGCTTCTTATTTCACCTATGCCTCCACTAAGGGATAATTTTCTCCTAAGCTTTGTTTTACCCCGTACTTTTTTGATGATGACAAAAGGGGAAAAATGATGTGATTGTAATTGTGAATTACTATTTGGTTATAAACTCTTGTTACTTTTTTGGTTATGAACTCTTGTTACTTATTTAAGTTATGAATTATGTGATATAGAATTTGTGAGTCGAATTTTTATACATTATTGATGACTTGTGGATGCGTAAAAGATAGGAGAAGTATTTTATATATTTTTACAAATCACATATTGTTTGTCATAATTAAAAATGGAGAAATTGTTGACCTATGATCTAATATAACTCCACTTGTTTTGATTATAACAAACAATACACATATATTTCTAACAAGTTCTGTTTGTTGAGCTTTTTCATGAATATATCCTTTTAAGCATTCAAAGACTCAAATCGTTATCAGTTGAAGATTGTACAATCAAAAGAGATTCGAGGAAAACAAGAAGAACCTTGAAGACTTGTATTTAGAAGTTATTTATCGAAATCTCGTTTACATGTAAAGGTATACTCGTTAATTCTTAGCAAAGAATATAAAGCTCGAACCACACTTCATACCTCATCACTTGCATAAAAACGTTTTAGAGATAAAAGTAATTTTGAAAAATGAATATCTCGTTATAAAATTTAATTCTTAAAACTTATAAACTTTCGGTTGACTGAAAGTTATACCGGTCGATCGGTATGCTCGACTGAAAGATGTTTTGGTCGACTGAAGTGTCAGCCAAAACTCTAACGGTTTGATTTTTACAACGGTTATATTACACTTCGATCAACTGAACTAACTCAACCGAAAATGACTAATTCTCAACCTTTTTCTCTATAAATATCCATCTCTTTTGCATTCAATAGTTACCAACTTACGAGAGATTTTTAAGAACTCATTTATTGAAAATCATTGAAATTACTTGAGTTTAAATTCCATTTCATTTAGTACAAAAAAACTTCTTGATTAATTCAACCTTCATTCATCTTATCAAGAAATCTTTTTAGCAAAGAATTTTTCACAAACTTCATTTATTCTTCATTCTTGATAAAAGTTGTCTTTGCCAACACTTTGATTTAAAGTGTAAATCTCTCTTTATACTTAACTTGTATTATATGTTAAGAGAGATCATAGATTGAGCACTTTAATACAAAGATACAAACTATTTCATTATCCATCATTTATTAAAGTTTACAACACAAACACTTGAGATTTATTAATTGCTATCTATTGAAATGTGTACTTAACTCGTTAATACTTGACTTGATTATATCATTTATTAAGAGAGTTCTTTCAATTGTAAAATTATCATTCATACTTTGGTAGTTTCGAGAACCTTGTGAAAACTCGATTGTTGTTAAAGATATGTGCTTCTTGTTGTAAGTCATTTAAGGATAAGTGCTCCTTGTTTGTAAGTCAATTAAGGATAAATACTCCTTGTTTGTAAGTCATGTAAGGATTGGTGCTCTTTGTTTGTAAGTTACCATTATATTGCATTTGGCCTTACTCGTGACGAAGAGCTTGGTAACGGGAACGTAGAACACATTGTGTATCAAACCCCATTAAATTGGTTTGTTATCTTTATATCATTGTACTTTACCTTACATTGCAAATTATATTGTGCTATATTTGTACTTGAATTAAGTTATCAAACTTGCATAATTAGTTCTCGTATCATACTATATCTTGTGTCTTGAATTGTTTTGAGATTAAGTGTAAAAAAGTTTCAATAACCAATTCACTCCCCTCTTGGTTAGTTATTATTGGGCTATCAATTGGTATCAGAGTCTAGGTGCACATTTTTTTTAAAGATTTCACTATCTTGTGTTATGGCTAATTCTAATGTTGAGGGGCATTCTACAAATCGTACTCCTTTGTTTGATGGTACACACTGTAATTATTAGAAAACTAGAATGATGATTTATATTTAATCTATTGATTATAATGTTTGGGATGTTATTGAATTTGGTCCTCATAAGCTTACTAAGGTTATTAAACTTGATGGAAAATCGGACCAAACTACTCACAAGCCTAGAGAAAAATATGATGAGGATGATAAAAGAAATTTGTCATTAAATACTAGAGCCAAAAATCTTCTTTATTGTGCTTTGAACATAAATGAATTTAATCATATTAGCACATGTGATTCTGCATATGATATTTGACATGCATTAGAAATCACACACATGGACACAAACAAAGTGAAAGAAACTAAAATAAATATCTTGTATAAAGACTTTGAAAATTTCTTTATGAAACAAGATGAACCCATTGCTAGCATGATTACTTGATTCACCGATATTGTTAATGGTTTTAAAGGTTTTGATCGAAAATTTACTGATGGTGAACTTGTGAGCAAAATTCTTTGGAAAATTGGGATTCATTAAGAATGTTAATAGAGAACACCAAAGATATCAACGCATATTCTTTGGAAGAGCTCTATGGAACCTTGATGACCTATGAGCTAAATCATGCCGAAATAAAGGAGAAATCAAGGTAAGCAAATGAGGAAGAAAAGAAGGATTCTCCTAGAAGGCAAATAGCCTTGAAATCATCAAATGATGAAGAAACCTCAAACTCAAACAAGAGTGATGAGGAACTTGATGATTTTGTTTTCCTTGTCAAAAAACAGAGAGACTTTGGAAACAACCGGTGATTCCAAAAGAAAGTAGACAAAGGTGAGGAAAAGAACAAGAAGGTTGTATGCTATGATTGCGACAAACTCGGTCTCAAAAGAACTGAATGTCTGAACAAGAGAAATTCTTCAAGAAGAAAACTCTACAAGCTACTTGGGATGACAGTGATGATGAGCAAGAAGAAGATGAAAGTCAATATGAAATTGCAAACATGTGCTTCATGACCATGGAGGATGAGGTAAACACAAATGAGACTTTTTCTTATAATGAACTATGTATTGAGATTTTAAAAGGACATACAATATAAATCGCAAAATGTATAATACGTACCTTAGGATCGTCGATAAGAGTTGATATTTGTTTTGCAAGTGGCTTGTCCTGTGCTTGCCATTGATAAATTCGAGGGCAGCACGTCTCCACTCTCCTCGCATACCGGCCAGCCAATATGGGGACGGTCTCGTACACCCATATCTGCAACAGTTACAATTATTATATATATAATTTCATAAAAAAATAGATAATTCATTATGTTGAACATTTACTTGCAAAGCCAATGGCAGGCCATATGCATCGTACTTGCGCTCGGATCTATCCATCTTAGGTATTGAATACCCCATCTTGAAGTGTCGTAAGGTATTCACAAAACATCTCTTCCCTAAGGATAGCTATTGAAGGCATCGATGTCATCAACAACCTCCAAATGACGCCTTCATGTGATGACACTCGAGTACGCTCTTGAAGATAAGCACCAAACCCAGCTTCAACCTGTCAAACATATCCTCGCATGCCCTGAATGCTTCTACCAACTACCCCGGAGTGACCGTCGTCTGCCCGTGAAAATATTCATTCAACAGCCTCTTGTTTCTGGGAATATGGGCCCGAGTTGCTTCTTCGCCCGTACACATCAATTCGGTGATGAGGGCAAACTCGAATATAGAAGATCTAACTACCCTGCCCCCAAGATCAAAACAGAGGGCATCCCTGTCAACTGGCTTAAGCAGCTGACATAGCAACGCATTGAGTAGTCGCCCATAAAACTGTATGTCGCGCAATGAATACAATGGCCATAAGCAGGATCGCCTCAATATGTCTGCATGTTCCTCGTCGAGCAAATCTAATACCACTATAAAGATGACAAAGTTACAGTTCAATAAACTTTGTCTGGGATTTGTCTGACCGCATCGTCCAAATGGTAATCCATTCGTAACATTTCAAATGTTAGAGTCTTATGCAAGATATAATAGATAAAACATAATATTAGAAAATTAAACTAACCAAAGGAAATTAACTACTATCCGCAAGAATCAATAGATTATGGAACAACATATAATGTAATAATGGAATAATCGAATGACATTAATTACTACACACTTTTTTGTAATTAAATATTAAACGAACTATTAAAATAAACAAATTAAATAAGCAATTAAATGAAATAATTTATTTTAATTGTTTACTTAATGCTTTATAAACAAATTATAGTTGTTTATATAATATTTAATTATAATTAATAGAATATTAAATAAATAATTCAAAGAAACAATTTATTTTGTTTATTTATTTTATTATTATTTATAACTAAACAATTAAATAAAATAATTTATTTTAATTGTTTATTTAATGTTTTTTGAACAATTTCAATATGTAATTTAAAATAAATTATTTTACTTGTTCACTTAATATTTCAAAGTAAAAGAAGAATTTATAATTAAATTCCTTATTTTAATTTTTTATATAATATTTAATTATAATTATTAGAATATTAAATAAAAAATTCAAAGAAACAATTTATTTTGTTTATTTAATTTTGTTTATTTAATTTTTTTATTTATAACTAAATAATATTTCATTTTTAAATAAGCGATTTTTTGTAACTAAATGTTGGGCAAACTATTAAAATATACAAATTAAATGAACAATTAAGTGAAATGATTTATTTGAAATTTTTTATTTTTTTTTTATTTAATTTTTTATAAACAATTTCAATAAGTAATTTAAAAAAATATTTTAAATCGTTTATTTTTATTGTTAATTTAATGGTTTGAAAAAAAATTAAATAAGTAATTTAAAATAAATATTTTAATTATTTACTTAATATTTCATTGTAAAAGAATAATTTATCATTGTTTATAATATTAATTATAATTAATAGAATAAATAAGCAATCGAATATTTAAAAATTTTATTATTTATAACTAAATAATATTTTATTATTTATAAACTCTTTTTTCTTGAATTTTTCAAGTTGTTTACAAAAAAAAAATAATTGTTTATGTAATATTTATATTAATTTTTCTAATTTAATTGTTAAATAAGTTAATTATTTATTTCAATTAAATATTAAATAAATAATTAAAAATTCAAGACAAAATTAAACTATAATTAATATTAAATAACATAATTTTAAATTAATCCTACATAAATGAAAGAGGGAGTTTTGAGTTACTATTCATAAGCCGAGTCGAGCCGAATGATTTTATGGCTCGGCACGGCTAAGCCGTTTAAGCCGTTTTTTATACATTTGAATCAGTATTTTAAGTTATAAATATTTGTTTTAAGCGATTTAAAATTTGTTGGAAATGTTGAAGTGCGATCATGATAAATATATGATCGATAAATATTAAATATAAAAAATAATTTTAGATTAATTGTAAAACGTAAAGTCGTGATTGTTTATATTTTTTTTTTCAATTCCAACCACATTCTAACTTCCTTTTTTCGAACTTTATTTTCCTACAATTTTTCATTTGATTCGATATTTCACGATATGAATATCCATTTAGACTGATTTATTTTGTTTTTTAAAAACTTAAAATGTGATGATAATAATAAATATACTGTCGATTAAGTTTAAATATAAAAATTATCTTAAATTATTAAACGTAAAATCATAATTCTTAATTTTTCTTTTCTACCACACCCTCAACCTCCATACTCACATCAATTTCTCTCAATTTCATTTTTCTTTAGTTTTTACGATTAAAAATGGTAAATTTATAGCGTCAAAATAGATATTGAAGGAACTCAATGATTTTCAGAAGAATCTTCTTACATCATGCAGTGCTGATAGACAAACATTTTCTATGAAGTGGATTATTTTGATTTTTATAAATGAATTTAATGTACAGTATCATTAGAACAGATTGAAAAGATATTCGACGGAATTTATGAAGTTAGGTGATCATTTGTCATTCTTTTTGCCTCTATGATGAAAGTTTTCGTTGTGTTGTAGTTTTATTACTGATAAAGACCATTGATTTTTCATAAATTTCGCACTGTATTATAATTAATTAATTAGTCTTGACTATATACGTCTTGTATAGGGTTTTGGTAAATAAATTAAATACTGGTGCAACTGATACATGTAATTGGATATTCTATGAACACGAGATGAATGAGACATAATGTCTTACCTCAATAGGTAGAAAAAGGAGGGCTAGGTTGAACTTCATCATCTCTTTAGCAGAGCACCAACACCTAATCATCTATGTCCTGTCTTTTTTTAAAAAGAATAGAGAGACCTTTAAACGCAAAGTCTATAAAATAAGCTTTGAATCAAGTCTCTTAATATTTTTTTTGTCACCTATCATCATTTCAAGTGTTCTAAGTTTAATATAACTAATGCTTAATATAAATAATTTTCTTTTTATATTTACGCTATCATATAGCCAACTATGTTATGGCACGTGCATTGCACGTGCGTCTTACTAGTATTAAAAAAAGCCCAGCATCTGGGCCCTGATGCCCATCTGAGCATCCATTTCGCCCAGACGACTGCTGCTCAGCAGCCGCGGCAAAGATCTCCATTTCCGACGATCTTCGCCTCCCAAATCACACCAAAACAAGCATTTTATTCCATAATTCGTAAATTTACAACAAATTCTACGAAGATAATCAACCAATCCTATATTTCATGCTTTATTTATTCGGTTAAATACAACCATGCTTTGTAAAAAAATACATATAATAGTTCCTAACGCTCACTTTCTTCAAGAGAAAATGGCGATCTCGGAGTCCAGGTCGTTGATTTTTTGTCGTGGTTAGTCAAATTGGTGGTCGTCGTCGATGAATCAACATGCTTTCTCTTCTCTTTCTTACTTTTCCAAGTTCACGTGAGGGTAAAATTGGAAAAGTCATTGCCTTTTATGTTTTTATTAGTTTTTCCCTTTTTTACATGGTCAAAGGTTATTGTGGAAAATGGTCGGGTCAACCGGGTATTTTCCACAATTTCCTCCATTTGTGTTCAACTTTAAGGCTGATTATCGTCTTAATCGAACAATCACACCACCGCCACCATCTCTCCTCCATTGCCTTTCCTCACCATCAACACCTCCATTCAATAACAATGGCAAAATCTCAAAAACAAATCTGATTTCAAAATCAGTTTTGAATTTCAAATCTGAAACACAAATATGACAACTTGAAACTGAAAAAATAGCTCAGCAATTTATAGAAAGAAGTTGAAAATAAAGTTTCCTAATAATCTAGAGTGTTTGATTTGGAGGAGTTGTTGAGAGCTTCGGCCGAGATTTTGGTGAAGGGAACAATCGAATTCTTTGCTATCTTCTGGTAAATCTTTGCTGTCTTCTTCCTTAATTTGAATTTGTTTAATAAAAGTGGTGGATTTGGAGAGAGAGAGAGAGAGAGAGAGAGAGAGAGAGAAGTTGGATGAATCTCGAATTTTTTTTTCTCTTTCCTTTGTTTAAATTAGGTGTATTAGAGACAATGGTGGTAGTGGACCTAGGTGGCGGTTGTGGTCGATGGCCTGGGTGGTGGTAGCTGTGGCAGCTCGTGCAGTTTCTATTTATAGATTCATTGTGAGAGTAATAATTTGAGCAAAAAAGATGTTGACGAAATCATCTGTCATTTTTTTACTCTGCAAATGGGGATGCATGGTTCAAAATCAAGATGCGGGGAATGTATTCTTCCCTAAATTCCATGTTTTATTGTTTTGGTTAACTAGTTATGGAACAGAAGTGGGAGTAATAATATGGATTTGAAAAACATATTGAAATGTCACGACTATGTACTCATGCATAATTATCAAAGCAGGATGTAGTGAATATATTCTCTACGGTACATGCACTATCACTGCCTCACTATTTAAGAATAGCAGACATGTGCAAATAGAAATGATTTCAAACTGAAACTACATATTAGAACATAAATTCGAATTTACTATCCAACATCAAGTTCAAGATACAAGGATACTTAAACGAAGGTCCAAAAAACATAAAATCATACGAATAAAATGAAAAAACATTAAATTGTAGAGCAAACAGCCGAACGGAGCGCTCACCCCTTACGGTGAAGTGACAGACTATCCCGCTCAAAACAGTACTCGATGAACTTAAATCTCAAATAAGGTGTCTTGGCAGCACATTACGAGTTACAATATTCTTTGTTCCGTAGGAACCATAAGGTAAAGAGGTGGAGCCTATCACCTTCCCGCACATGCCCAAAAGACAGAAGTTCATCAACACACTCGTCGATTGACATTCTTCCCTTATGATGAGATCTCGTAATTAAGGCAAGACTTGTTCCAACACTAACCAACTGGTCAAGTGAAGCTGAAACCTCTCAGGCACCGTACATTTTCTTTTTTCCTTTCACCTTCACGTGTTTGCATGTTCTTTTATCCTCACTATAGTTTTCGGATATATTCATGGAAGGGTTGGCTCTACCTCCGACAGGCTGCCACTAAAATCTGTTGGGTTATGCGATGAAGGATGAATGGGAAGGCAAGCAAAATATACATTCAATAGAACTGGTACTCACATATATCAAATAATTGAAAGATGCATTTTTATGCCGTTTATCATGTTCAATCAACACCAACACAATCAACATCTTCGTTAAACAGCAGCTGAAAAATGTGAAAATTATCACGAGCTTCCTAATTGGATCAAGTCCCGTGTGCATGTTTTGATGTACTTAGTTCAAGACTGTTTTGGTGCAAACAAAAGTGAAAGAATTTGATACCTTAATTTTTGCTTCCCACCAATGCTTTGGGGTGTGAATTCTTCTGGTACCCAAGCAGTACTCAATTCTAATGCATCACAGTAGCTCAAACAGGTGTTTGTGTTCCGTTCACAGTTTATTCCAATAGTTCTTCGTCTGTGATGTAATACAATCCTTTCCCGTTGAGGTGTTGAACATGTCTATTATATGATGCCATCCTTTCGGGGAAAAGCATTTGCCTTATCGGTGGCCTTCAGCTATGACAAGTTCGCAGATGTCGATGAAGACTTTGTGCTCTAACTGGTTCCATTTTGCGGTCTTACGCACCATGGCATGGGGTGCCTACGACTTGGAAGAAGCATAGTTCAAGTGGTCTGGACTCTCACTTATGTACCATTGCCAAGGGAAACACGGGGCTAAGAGTTACGCGATATTGGTGGAAACGGATAAATCATGGCGCAAAATCATTTTCCGTCTAAAGTTTCAGGGGAAAATGCCAATGGTGAGTATGCCAAAAAGGAAGTGAACGAAGATAAAATTTGAGTTCTCTCCATGTGCATAAAGTTACAGTTCATTGTATATTTGAAGCTAATGTACACATTGTGGTCGCTGAAAATTCTCGAATGAAGAATGACTTATCGTGTGGTCGGGGGAACAGTGCCACCGGGAGCTGTCATTATCCATTGTAGACGGTGACAATTTTCATGCAAGCCTCCGAATCTGTAGGCTCAGAACGTTCTGGATCGAAGTCGTTTTACAGAGACGACGAGAGAAAAATCCACTTTCTTGAAAAAACCAGAAGGCTTTCTGGTAGAAACAGTTTTGTGTCTTCACCGTGGACAATGAAATTTTGGCATTTTTCTATTGGATTTCCATTGCTGTTTGATTTTTCCCCTTGAATTGGTCCGGAAAATAATTCTCCAGTTGCGCATATGTCTGTCTATTTTCTATGAACGTTAGGTTGAAAAGGACGAGAGGTTTTGTGTACAATTACAATTAGAAAAGGATGGCAAAATCGGAAGAAATATACAACGGGGAATATTGTCATTAAATTGGCATTCAGACACATTTTCTTGACGGGTTACATGTTGTCTGATGTCACTGTAGAAAAATGAGTTTTCATAAAAAAAGAAAAAATGAGTTTCAAACAAACAGGGGTATATTAAATGCTCTTTCCCAAAATATACCAACTTATAGCTAACAGGAGACAACCATATTCCTAGTTCAAATTTATATGAGATTCATGCATATAGCTTAGATTATCAATAAAATTGCATGTGCGAGAGAGATTATTCCTAATTCTAACTACACATGTTGATTTTATCGCATTCTAGACTCATTATGAGTATTCCTACACTACAACAAGCAACTAACAACTTAATTAGTGATTAAACAATAAGTAGTGCAATGAGTATGTAAAATCAATCAATCAACAACATGAAATTCCTAGATTAAAGTTTTGAATTGAAATAAATGAAAAGGGGTTCAAACATTCATCCAATATAAAGGAAAAACCTAGACAATCATCATAATTATTAAATTATACAAGAAATAATGAAAAGAGATCACTCGGATCAAAGAAATATGGAAGAAAGTGGATAAATCTAATTTCTTGGCTTAAATCTTGACTTTGGATGAAGGAGCTTCAATGAACTTTTATAATTTGCCTTTGGTTGATGATTCCGCCTTTTCTTCGCCTCCAAAATACGTAAAATATATGATTTTTAGCTCTAAGGGAGGTTCTTTTTACGTTTAGGACGGATTTTGGGTTATAAAAGGTGCAAAGATTTCATACCAATATTTTTCGAAATAAGAAAAAGGAAAGAAAATCTTTTCTAGTCGGAAAGCTATAAGTACGCATAGTCTAAATTGAATGTACACATAGAAGAATAATTTTAGTTTCAGTCAGTTATAATGGAATCTCATGTACGCATGGTTTGCAAAGCCTATGCGTGCGCATAGCTTCACATTTTGGGGTCAATTATGTAAATTGGTTCATGAACTTTTCACAATGCATTTGATCCTTTTCACTTGTGATTTGGCCCCTTTAGCTTTCAAATGCCTCCAATTAAATCATTGGCATCTTCAATCTTTATTTTGAAGTCCGTCTCATCTATGAATTGTTTGCAGTTTAGTCCCCATCTTTTGGATTTCGCTATTTTTCACTATTTTTGCATTCTTTTTCTCTAATTTTTCATCAAATATCGAGTTTTATCTATAAAATGCAATATAACATAAGTTAAATAGTATTTTATCCAAATAACAATAAAATATCATAATTATGATATTGATTAAGTGTAGAAACTTCACTTATCATTTAAGAAGGGCGACAATGGCGGCGACAAAGGGATATAGAGACAAAGTGGTGGATTTGATTTAGGATTTGGGTAAATTGGTAGAGCGAGAAAGAAAAGTGAAGGAGTTTAATATTAGGGTTTTGGTGAGGGATGAAGGATTTGATGAGTTATTTTAGGATTTTTATTGGTAGTAATATAGATGTGTCAATCCGGGTGGTCCGGGTCGGGTCGGCCCGCCAACATGTGAGCTCGGTAACGACCCGCGTGAAAAAAAGCCCGTCCGCTACGGGTTCCGGGCCGATTATGGGTCGGTCCACAATTTTGAACTACAACCCAGGCCCGCCCATTGACCCATCCGAGTCGAGCCCATGCGGGTCACGGGTCGCGGTTCGTTCCGGTTTGACCTGTATGATTGTATAAATAAAATTATAAAAATATAGAATTTTTCATATTTATAGCAAAAAATATATATATATATATTTTAAATGTAAACTAAGAATTGAACAAAATAATAAATTTATAACTATATCAAAATTTTTTTACATATAATTCAAATTTAATATTACATGAATTATTTATAACTTTGCAAAGTTAAATTTAACTTAAACAAATAACAACTAAATGCATGTCTAATTACTATTATCAAATATTTATAACATAAATACATCCCAACTAGGTTGTCACCCGCTTTTACTATAATTTATAGTTTAAGTACATCCCAACTAGGTTGGCACCTTTTTTTTTTTTTTTTTTTTCACGGGCCAGCGGGTTAACCGCTGCCCGTGAAGTCTAAGCCCGCGCAACCCGCGGGTCACACCTCTTTGGTCCGTGAACCGCCAGCTCGGGTCACGGGTCGGCCCGCGGTCCCGGGTGGATCCGAGCCGATTTTTACGGGTCTGACCGGCCCGTCCGTCTTGATATCTCTATAGTAATACTTGGTTTTTCATAATTTTTTTGTATAACTTTTTTATAAAAAAAAAAAAAAAAAAAAGCACGAATGAGCCTGGTTTCCTGTTTTTTGGTGGGCTCGACCCAATAGTAAAGATGGACAGGCCATCTCTCTCAAGACTTATGGGCCTATTTAAGTTTGAATAATATTCGATTAATTTTTTTGAAAAATCAATCTTTGGTTTTTATTTTGTCTATCAAGAACATTTGCTTTGTCCGGTGGTAGTTAGTTAATTACAATTCTCGTGTTCAATTGATATATAATCCAAATTTTTCCTAGTTCGAAACCAAAAAAACCAACATTCTACCACTTTACTTGATCTTGTTGAATGTAATGAATTCATATTAACTTTTGTAAAATACTAAAAGAATACGCGATACGTAAGTTTATACTTTTAAAAAATCACTACTATTTTGTAACCTCAACAATACGTTTTAAAATTTATCATGTGATTCATTGGAAGATTTTTCTAGTTAACGTATAAAAATATTTTTACATTTATTTTGAAATAAAAAATTTCGAGTTCTAATATTCTTCAAGATTTATACAACAATAAACATATCATTCTTAAAGAATCAATTTAATCCTTTGATTTAGAAAAAAAAAAATCTAAATTTTTAGTTCATTATAATTCGAATCAAGTAGTGTAAATAAATGTATTACCTGAGAAATTGTGACTTTTGACTGATTTGCATTCTTACACCAGATCGTATGAGATCAAGTCATACTGTCAAGCATGATTCATGACTAGGAGATGGAGAGAAGTCCATTTCCTTATAGTGAAACCATAACACCAAAGAAAATAATGTAGAAGCATTAATCCAGGTCTCTATGTTGACTATTATAATTATCGGGAATATTTCATTTGCTAAGAAATTTGTTTATGGAGTGCCACTTCATAGAGATATTATTGAGACATATTTGATTCATGCCTCTAACAAGGTTTGGAATTGGATTCTTTGTGAGCACCAGTACGACAACTCTTGTATTTTGTCCTATTGAGGCACATCTCGTGATTGACCTCCTCTACGATGCTTTAGGGGTGGGGCGGTGGGGGGCCTCAAGATTGAAATTCAACTTTTTTTTATATATATTATTGTGACATACGTTAGTACTTATCAATATATATACAAACACACACACAAAAGAAATTGATCTCTTAAAACACCAATATTTAACTTATGTTAGGCACCGGATGATGTGGCACACTATAATAGATGGTGTAATTAGTTTTATAATGAATTATTATCTCCCACCATCTATTGTAATGTGCTACATCACCCGGTGCTTACGAGATCCTTCTTGTATATATATACACACACAATGGAGAATGAAAAATGAAAAAAAAAAAAAAAAAAAATCTATTTTTGTCATCACTTTAGGAAGAATATCCTCAGCGTACAATGGGTTATCATTCAATTGTGGTTAGCGGTCCTTGAAGTGGTAGGTATTTTTACAGTGATTGACCCAACTGAAAATGTTGAGTGTGGGCTCTATTACTTGTATGATTGATTTATCCACTTACACATGTGGCTCTCTTAAACTGCAAGATGGCTCGAATCAATATACACCAGAAATAGAAACAGATAGACATCTAAATTTAAGCCACACGTTTGTCAACTGCATCATTCAAATTACTAGAGTACACTCTTGTGAAGTTGATACATCACTTGAATGCAAGAAAATTAAAGTATTTTATGGTAAGATCAATAAAAACGTCACGAAAAATATTTTTGTAGCTTTTATGCACACAGCAAGAAATAAATAAATGTCTATAATATATGAAACTTATCGTATTCAATCCATGCGTGTTACCTCTTTTCGTGTAGGTGTTGTGAGTTTCTAATTGAGTGACGTTGTGAGTTATAAATATTAGATAATTTTCTAGACAAAAAGTCGACATATACCTACCCTAATTAATGATTTGGACGATACTCTCGATTATAATGTATTTTGAAAAATATAATTTCATAAAATATGTATGCCTTTGATTTATTGGGAAAAAGGAAAAGAAAAGAAAAGCCAAAACACTTGAGTAGTGTATTCTTTAGTGGGCACGCGAGAGGCGAGGGATGGACCATTTCCTTTGTCGAATGTCGGGCGTTTGCGTTATACAAGATTTGGATAGAAAATGAGGGGGAAATGTAATTAGAGTGGACGTTATTAGAAAATTACACCAAAATTTAATTTTCTATTTTTGAATTTCATATATTATGATCTTCTTTCCTTTCCATTGGAAAATATTTACCTAACTCCCATTTCATACATCAAAACAAGGGCAAACAACTTTCACCTAAAAAGTTTAGAAGCGTGTTGGCATGTGCTCAAAAGTCGATAAACAATTTATTCTACAAATAGGTATTAGCCCTTGTTTTAGTCCCCATTTTAAAAAAAACTCATTTTTTTTTATCCCAAACTAATTTTCAACCAAATATTCTCTTAAGAAAATAATTTTATATGTAAACTCATTATTTTAACTCATATAGAAACTACTTTTCTATGTTTTTTAACTCATTATTTTTCATAAAACTCAATTCTCAAAAAATCTATAATAACAAATAGGGGTGGGCGTGTGGTGGATTGGATTGGGTTGGGTCGGGTCGATTTTTTACCCAACCCAATATGGTCGATTTGATAAAAAAAATCAAACCAACACAATTCATTTATGCATTCCAACCCAACCCAATCAAGTTTTGGTCGGGTAGGGTTGGGATGGTCGGTTTGAACATTAAAAATCACAAAAGTATATTCCGACAATAAAAACCTATCAACCACATGAAACACATAAATAAAAAATACCAAAAAAAGAAAATAGAGGCATCTTGTACATGTAATTAAAAATGCATTGTAGACCGATTGTTGGCTCCGTGGTGAAAAAAAACTACAATAAGCTTACTCAAATTTTCTTTGTAGTCACTGAACAAGAAATAGTTATTCACTAAGAACTAGGAATAAATACTCGCAAGATATTTTGGCTAAAGGAAACGAGAATTAGAGATTCAAAACCAAGTTAAGTGCATTTAGGAGATAATAATCTTTAATTCAGTGACGAGATGATAAAAAGGATGAGAGAATTATTTAGACAAAGTAATTTGATAGAAAATTATGGGTCGGGTCGGGTCGGGTTAAATCGATTTTCTTGGATTAACCCGTGACCCAACCCGACCCGCCTTCTTCGCCCAAAACCTGAACCCAGCTATAAAATTTAAAAAAACCGACCCAACCCAGTCGGTTTGGATCGGTTCAGGCGATTTGATTTGGGTTTTGCCCACTCCTAATAATAAGGTGTTTAACGACTTTCAAGTCCTACCTCCGGTCTAGCAATATAGCATATTCGCTTAAACTCTAGGACTTCCATTCCCACCATAGAGAGAAAAAGTGTAAATATTTGCTTTTAGCCCTTCCCTTAAGCAGTTCCACCCTAGCAGTTGTTATAAGACTTGCATCTAAAGCAAAAGGAATTGGGGCTGTTTTGTCGTTTTAATATGCTTAAGAGTCCCATGTTGCTAAACCATGGACTTAACAAACAAAAACGGTGGATTTCCCTTTGATTTCTGGTTCGGTACCAAATTATTTATCTCTATCTTCTAGTTTGACTTTCTAAACATATTAACAATGATTTGAAAACCAACTCGGACATCAACTCGAAAAAGATAAATGGTTAATGGTCAAAAGATTCAACCGAGATCGAACTGAATGTAATAAATAAATAAAACGCACACACAAACATAAAATACTATGAAAACAATATTTAAATTTTTTAAACTTCCACATTACTAATTCAAAGTAATCTATGTTTGTTAATTACATCCATCATCCTACAATTAATCCCGACACTTCAAATACTAAAAATCAATAGATTAAAATAGTTTGTATTGTTAAAAATGAAATAATTTGATCCTATAGAAAATGATATCTAACATTATTATGCTAATAATGAAGTGCAATTTAAGTTAAATTTGAAATTTAAATAGATGAAAAGATGGAGGTGAATATTACTATTTAGTTAGTTGGGACCCAAAATCAAATTAGTCAATTAGATATGCATTTGAAAAATGATTTTGATAGACATTTTAACAATATTTTGCTATCACATTATCCTATGCACTGCCTAGGCTCGAATGCTGTGCAAAACGCATCGCTTCGCACTTAAGCCTTTTTTCCAATTTTTAACCAGTTTGATTTTTTCCTTCCACTCTTTCGTCTTTCCTAAGCGCTCTTTTTTAATTTTTAATTTTTTCTTTTTTTTAATTATTTTATTTGACTTTAGTTTATTAATTTTTAAAAAAACACTTTATTTGACTTTAATTTCTATTTTTCAAAAGACTTTATATGAGGAAAAGTAAAAAAAAAAACGACTTTATCCAATAAAGATTTAAATAAGAATTTAGTTACGATGTTATCTACATTATGTAATTATAGTTTTGAGCCTCATTATTTTGTTGAAAACTCCGAAAACATGTTTAAAGTTCCCATAAATCCATTAAGTAGGATTTGTCTAGTTGAAAATTGAAATTATGAAAAAAAGTCTAATATTTTCACCTCAAAAACTTGAAAATTGTATACTAATTATAGGAATTATTAAATAAATATAGTATTTTACAATTTTAGATGTTTTGTATGTATTGTTTTATTTATTAAATGATTTTTAGAATGATTAAAAATTTAAAATAATATTAAGAACAATAAAAAAATGCTTTTTTACGCCTAAGTCCCACTTAGGTTCATTTAAATTCTTAAAGTCTGAAATTTCATTTTCCCGCCTAATCACAATTTATGCTTTTTAGAACATTGGAGAAGCCTAATCACAATTTATGCTTTTTAGAACATTGGAGAAAAGTGCATTTATAAAAGAATCACGAATCCAATATTCCTTTTGGGTCATTGATTGTAGTGTATGAGCATATTAATGAAGTTAAAAACTTTTAAGTTAAAATAGGGAAAATTGGTAAAACTGTCACCAGTTCATTGATTTAGGGTTAAACTAGTCGATTCAACGACTTTTTAACGGGTTTTGTTAAAATCGATTAACCAGACATGATTGGCTCAATTCTTGACCGGATCCCCAGTCGGATTGGTCTGACCGAGTCGATTTTGATAACATTACATATTAGTGCTCGAAATTAAATAGTTGGTGCATACGTGTAGCTAACTTGCGAATTCCACATATGTTTAATATTGAAATATTAATCAATATACAAAAGGGCTTGTCTAATCGTGTTGACCATGTTGATGTTTTAAGATGAAACGTCAAGTCTTAATATTTTATATTATGTCAGATTAAGCTCAAACGAACTATTTGATCCGTTTAAAACTCAATTGGCACAACACATATTTCAAGATTTATATTAAGTAAACCTCATTAAATATCGATGAAATAGATACACGAGAAATAGAATAAGAATAAATTCAACCTGGATTTGATACCAAATGTTAACTAATGCATAAGGATTTTGTGGTACTTCTTCTAAAATGGTTGACCAAAATCATGCCAACTCCTAATATAACCCTATCACCTGCATTTATAAAAGAAGCATGAATCCAAGATTCCTTTTGGGTCATTGATGGTAGTGTATGAGCATATTAATGAAGTTAAAAACTTTTAGATTAAAATAGGGAAAATCGGTAAAATTGTCACCAGTTCATTGATTTACGGTTAAACTAGTCGATTCAACGACTTTTTAACGATTTTTGTTAAAATTGATTAACCAGACATGATTGGCTCAGTTCTTGATCTGATCCCAGTCGGATTGGTCTGACCGAGTCGATTTTGATAACATTACATATTAGTGCTCGAAATTAAATAGCTGGTGCATACATGTGTAGCTAACTTGCGAATTCCACATCTATTTAATACTAAAATATTAATCAATATACAAAAGTGCTTGTCTAATCTTGTTGACCATGTTGATGTTTTAAGATGGAACGTCAAGTCTTAATATTTTATACTAAGTTAGATTAAGCTCAAACGAACTATTTGATCCGCCTAAAACTCAATTTGCACAACACGTATTTCAAGATTTATATTAAGTAAACCTCATTAAATATCGAAGAAATAGATACACGAGAAATAGAATAAGAATAAACTCAACATTGATTTGATACCAAATGTTAACTAATACATAAGGATTTTGTGGTACTTCTTCTAAAATGGTTGACCAAAATCATGCCAACTCCTAATATAACCCTATCACCTGCATGTTTGCATTCAAGAAAAGCATTTACAGAAGCAGGGTCATAACTCTCATAAGGCATGGCTACTAGCCTACTTCTACCGGCCATATGCCATATTCTCCCATTTATCATCCCCATTAGGCAGGAAGGATGAGGATATATTCTTGTCTTTTAGTAGTGCATCAGATGCCCATACTAAGCACACTAAGTACAGTCCATACTGCATGGTCATGGCTGTTGCATATATAGTTCCAACCTCTTGGGGCCGCTGACATGATCTATTACATATTTGGCAGTGCTCAAACCCGAGGTACTTGATAGTATTGAGGAAGAAAAAATTACTATACAGTCATATTCAATATTGTATAGTAAGTATTATGTGTACGATGAAGGAAGAACCCTAGCACAGTGAAGATTTTGTGTACATTGTACGAGTATACTGAGTGTAAGAGGATAAGCGATGATAGGATCATCCTTTATCCGTTTTGATCTCCTCTTACCTAAAAGAACCAAGGACTATATAATGTTATATCGAGTCCTGCTAAGGCCAAGCAAATATAAATTGCCCGAGTCTTTTGTGGCATTATCTTCTAGGTTAATGCTATTTATATATAATTATTTATAGATTGATGTATATAGAAAGAGAAAAAAATTGAGAGATAGAGAAGGAGAAAAGGAAATGAATATTAATATAATATCATGTCATGTCATCAATCTGTAAATATTTATGTACATATAACATTACTATGTTTTCTAACCAAGCAATGTTATCAAAGCTTGTACTAAACGCTAGGGTATTGCTCTCGCCTAGCATTATGCTTGGAATTTAGGTTGCCCGTAAACTTAAAAATGTTAGAATTCTTATTTCGAACATATTGTGGATTATTTCCAAATCTCAATATAGGTTTTCCATTTTCTTTTTAAAAGTTTTATTAAGTTCCGAAACTTCGGAAAACTTTGACAAAAATATTTGAAACTTTGTTTAGGAATTGTAATTTTGTTATTGGTTTTGTTAGGAGTTTCAACTAAAAAATGACTTGCCTTGTTTTATTAATGGTTTTGCCTAAATTTGTTGATTTATATTATTAATTTAAGGTTTATATATCCCGTTAAAATTTTAGCATTAATGATGTTTTTAATTTTAATACAATGTTTCGTGTTTTATTCTTTTCAAAAAATAATATTTATAAGTGTCGGGTGAGCGTTTTATTTTAGTTGAAAATCTTGTATTCTTGATCAACTTAATTAATAGAATTTATCTACTTGTACACTACATCCCCTCGCAATAGGGAGGGTACGCTTCCAGAAAAAAAAAGTGCCCACCTATATGAGGGGCTTTCATTTGTATATCTAGCAAAGTTTTAATTGATATATGTGTATGTCCCACGCAATTACGATTTTCCTACAAGGCTGCAAATACAGTTCAATCTTTTCTTGCTTCCTTCTTAGCCTTTGATTCCCATTATTTTTAAAATACATTATTTCTCTCTTATTTTCAATCACATATTCTCAAATAAAATAATATTACATGTAAATTAAAAATTTTCTTTATTTTTTAGCTACACATTTTTTCATCAAATCATTATTTCAAAATACATTTTTTTTTTAAAAAAATGAGACTCAAACAGACTCTTAAGTCCCAGTTTGACAATTATTATTTTCAAACTATTTTGTTACGAACTTGTTTTCAATCATATATCTAAATAATAATAAAATTTGTATGCAAATTCTAATTTTTTCCTACTATTTAATCACATACTTTCTTAAAAATTACTATTCAAAATTCTATTTTTTTTTTTTTCAAATAACGATAGTCAAACATGTGTTAAAATGGCAAACAAGTAAAGAACACAAAAAAAAAATAAAAAATAAAAAATAAAATAAGAAACATACATTTCAGTTATTTGATTAAAAATTAAATTAGACTTGTACGCTGAAAGACGTTGAAAGTAAAATTTGTGTGTTTGAACCACATTATTTTGAAAGAATATATTTTGAAATAGTAGATTGATAAAAATGTCTGTTTGAAAAAGAATGAAAAATTATTGATGTTATGAAAAATATTATTTTATTGAAGAATGTAAGGTTTAAAATGAATAGAACAATGAAAATGAAAATTTTATTATGTACCAAACAGATGCTAAAATGAATTTTAATGAACTTTTGAAAGAACCAATTTCTCAATCGACAGGTATAAAAATTGATGTTTAAGAAAAAAAAAAAAGTCGGAATGGTTCTTGATAATTTTATGAATACGTAGGTGTTTTTATTTATTACAATTAAAAAATAAGAAAGTATTCACACGTGTAAGGTTTCTAACCAACAACGTGGCCAAAAAATTCCTTCTACTATATAACCAGTCATGCTCCATGTATACCGACGGTTGACAATATTTGTTAACAATTTTCATCACATTTGTTTATTTTAAAAAATTTTAAAATCTATTCAATAAACCATTATTATACAAGTATAATAATTCATTTATAACCACTAGTGACCAAACGACAAACTGGAGCTTCAGTGGCTACCTCGTAAAATACCGAAAAAACTGGTGTCAAATATCGAAAATAAATTTACGTCTGTAATCTTGACTTGAACAAGTGTGGTTCCCCTTCTTCCAATATTTATAGACTCACACACTTTGATTCTCTATCAGCCACACCAGTCCATTACCAGCAATTGAGCAAACACCATTCTTCACTTTCTTGCTCTGCAGTTTCCCTCTCTAAAACCTTGCAGAGAATTTGGGAGGAGTTTTAGAGCTTAAAAATGGCTGGAAGTGGAGTTTTTGCAGAGATAATTGATGGAGATGTGTTCAAATACTACGCTGATGGAGAGTGGAAAAAGTCTTCTTCTGGAAAATCTGTTTCGATCATTAATCCTACTACAAGAAAGGTTCAATACAAGGTCCAAGGTATTACAATTTATTATCACATGTTTCGTGTACATTGATGTTTCTTTGGGGAATCTGATGATTCTCCCTTGTTTATTTGTCACACTTGGATTAGTTTAAGTTAATTAGAAGTTTTGAGTGGGATTTCAAAAAGAAGTTTCATCGTGACCAGAGGTTATTTTTCAAAAGCGATTCCTTTTCTTTTGAGAGTAATAAAGATTTTGTGATAATATTAATTGGTACTGCTTTATGGAAAAACTAAAATATCCACGTTTTTCTTCTTCATATTAAAATTTTTGAAGTTCTTGAATTTAATTGAAGTGACTGAATTCTGAAAATGTGTGATATATCTTTTAGTGTCCTTATTGATCAGGGAAAAGGGCTAATTCGATGGCATGTTTGAATCTGCAGTTCTTGTTTTCATGCAAATCATAGAGTATAATTAATTTTAATTGATTAGGGAAAATTACTTATTTCTTGTTTATGATCATGGTCTTATCCAGCTTGTACACAAGAAGAGGTGAACAAAGCAATGGAAATAGCAAAAGTTGCACAAAAGGCATGGGCAAAAACTCCGCTCTGGAAGCGTGCCGAGCTTCTTCACAAAGCAGCTGCTATACTGAAAGAGCACAAAGTCCCAATTGGAGAGTGTTTAGTGAAGGAAATTGCAAAACCAGCAAAGGATTCTGTTACTGAGGTAGCTATTAACTTCTACTAAGTTAAAATGCATATTGGTCCTGGGATATGACACAAAAAGTGATCCTGATATTGTTGTCTTAATTAAGGTTGTGAGGTCTGGAGATCTGGTTTCGTATTGTGCTGAAGAAGGGGTTAGACTTTTGGGACAGGGCTCATTCCTAGTATCAGACAGTTTCCCGGGGAACGAAAGAACCAAATACTGTCTTACATCTAAGGTACATATATATTGTTCTTACATCTTACTTTTAACATTATTCTTTAGCACCAAGTTGATTAAATTTAAGTTGGCCACCACACTAGAGAATGTAAACTTTTGGATATATCCGTAGTTTGTGTAGGTCTGCCTGAAAATTTCCCCTTCATGTGAATTTCAGAAGTTTCTGTTTGCTCGTATTGAAATAACTGAAGAGAGTACATAAAACTGAACGTTTGAACATGCAAATTTTGACAGTACTCTGATTACTTTTCTTAAAATGTCATAGTTATGGATTCTAATTGAAATATACATTACAGGTTCCCTTGGGTGTGGTTTTAGCAATTCCTCCTTTTAACTATCCGGTCAACCTTGCTGTCTCAAAAATTGGACCGGCCCTGATTGCTGGAAACTCCCTTGTTCTCAAACCCCCAACTCAGGTACTATTTTATTAATCTCACGAGTAAACTTATTCTTTATGTTGTTAATATCTATACCACAAATTTACTAGTTACTGTTAATCAAATTCACGTGCCTGGTTCGGTTTGTGTGGAGAGAGAGAGAAAGAGAGAGAGAGGGAGAGGGAGAGGGAGATGGAGAGGGATAGTAAGCCTACCAGAAACAACTAGTGCGTGTTTGGTACGGAATAATGGACAGGACTGTAAAGTACAATGGACGAGATTTGAGCTTCTTGTTCTTCCTTAATAGTGTCCAATTTTGTATAATACCATACCAAACTGGCCATCTAAATCTAGTCCTGATTCTCGAACTAAACCATTGCCTCACAGGGTGCAGTGGCTTGCCTTCATATGGTACATTGCTTTCACTTAGCTGGTTTCCCCCAAGGACTTATCAGCTGTATCACCGGGAAGGGCTCTGAAATTGGTGATTTTTTGACAATGCATCCCGGGGTGAACTGCATAAGGTAGCCATCATTCGCTATTCATTAGATAGCATATGAGCTCCTCTTATGTTTCAATCGATATTGTGCTCGCTCCAAGAATACATAACATCTGTTTTCTCCTTCCAATTACAACAATCATTCTCTCCTTTTGTAACTGTGAACTTGTTTTTGTCAGCTTTACTGGTGGTGACACCGGAATTGCAATTTCGAAGAAAGCAGGCATGATCCCTCTGCAAATGGAACTGGGAGGAAAAGATGCTTGCATTGTGCTTGAGGATGCTGATTTAGATTTGGTAGCTTCAAACATCATTAAAGGAGGCTTTTCTTACAGGTCTGAATGAACTTTAATATTCTTTCATGCCTGATCACTTTGTCGTAGTACAGATAAGAATATTAATTCTCTAGCCATGAAGTTTATAATAACAAATTAAAACTTCTCTTAGAATAAGGAAAAGAATTATCTTTCATATACTCTTGAGTGTGAAGTTTCTACAATCCTAGTGCACCAGCAAAAACGGCTTGAAAAACTTTACACTGAACCTATTTCTTCATGCCAAAAGTACACAAATGCACAAAAGATTAACCAAAATAAGCAACGATGAAGACAAACTGGGCCTTGGAAAACAGAAAAGTTTGTAACTTTATGCAGTATTTATGCGGATGTACCAATGATAATTTGCTGGAGAATATAATGTGATTCATTTTATGAAATGCTGGAGAATATAATGTGATTCATTTTACGAAATGGGAGGTGGGATAACCTTATTGTGAAGTTCCGAATGAGACTAAGACATAAATTTTATGTCCATATCTGTAACAGTGGTCAAAGATGCACAGCCGTTAAGGTCGTCTTGGTGATGGAATCTGTTGCGGACGCCCTTGTTGAGAAAGTGAAGGCCAAAGTGGCAAAATTGACAGTCGGTCCACCCGAGGATAACTGTGATATCACTCCAGTCGTTTCTGAATCATCTGCAAACTTTATCGAGGGACTGGTTAACGACGCTAAACAGAAGGGAGCAACATTTTGCCAGGAGTACAAGAGAGACGGCAACCTCATCTCGCCTCTTTTGTTAGATAATGTGCGACCCGACATGAGAATAGCATGGGAGGAGCCATTTGGACCAGTCTTGCCAGTTATAAGAATTGGTTCTATTGAAGAAGGAATTCATCATTGCAATGCAAGCAACTTTGGACTCCAGGTAAATTTCAATCTGCCTTGATATGACAACAACGTCGTTACTAAGAATTTTTTTTCCTATTGTGTCTTTTGCAGAAAACAATATTTTCCATTTTGTTACATAAAGGCCACAATAGTGTTCCTTTTGATGTTCGATTTTTGTTGGCTAATTGATTTTACTTTGGTTTATCTTAACTCTAGGAACCTGGAACCAGTTGGAAAATATACTGGCAAATTTAACTCCAAAATTTCATGCTTAGTTAAAAATTTTACGACCCCAGTTAACTAAAATATTACCATAATCAAATGCTTTATGGTTACAGGGCTGCGTCTTCACAAAAGATATCAACAAGGCAATGCTGATAAGCGATGCCATGGAGACTGGAACGGTTCAGATTAACTCAGCTCCAGCACGTGGTCCTGATCATTTTCCATTCCAGGTATGCTAGAAATAAGATAAAACCGGAAAATTGTTGGAAAGAATACTGAATAATTCATTATTAACTTTGAAGGTTATTATCTCATTGGCCATTAAGCATTTAAAACCGGGTTTTACTACAGGGTCTTAAGGACAGTGGAATTGGATCACAAGGAATCACCAACAGCATTAACATGATGACAAAGGTGAAGAGCACTGTGATCAATTTGCCAACTCCTTCATACACTATGGGCTAAAAGGGAAACCATTGATTATTCTGGTAGAGTTGAGTTTTCAAGCAAAATAATTTGTTTATTAAAAGGGATCTAAATGACATTTGGAGTACTTGTTATTAGAGGATTTTAACCTATGTTATTTTATAATAAGTTTCATTCAGCTTATAATATATGTGATTGTCTATTTTCATCATCTACCATGCATCTTTTCACTGCAAACTTCCAATGCAATTTCGATTGCACATATGAAGGTTTCGAAGTGCTTGATTGTGTTGTTCTTGTTTCGCCTCTGGGAGCATGTAGCATACACATATCTACAGTTTTATGACGTTTTTGGTACTTTTGGACTAGAAGATTGATATACTATGCATCACATTTTTTTCTTCCTTAAAGTACCCCGACTGCTATGTAACGAATGATCCTTGAGTAGAATGATATGCAAGAGGAAATCTTGAAAATGAATATTAGAAAGTATTTTGTTTATAACATGTTTTCAAGAATGATGTTATCCATCATCACTCCTAATCCAAAAGTCCAATGAGACGAGAATCATTTTACTGACATTTTTATCCTAGCTAACTTTTATTTATTTGGTTGACTCGTAATACATTCGTTTAAACGGTGTATTGAACTCTACAATTTAATTGATAGGTAACATTCCATTTTCCTACGTTTGCGTAATTCATTTATTTATCGTGCACTATGCTTTCTAGATTTGTTGATGTATTTAAAGAGTGGTACGTCTATGGAAGAGGAATATATGTGCTTGTGGTTTAATGAAATTTAATTTATCGTACATTGTACTTCCTAGATTTGTTGATGTATTTAAAGAGTAGTACGTATAGGGAAGAAGAACGTATGTACTTGTGGTTTAATAAAATTTAATTTAAGAATTATCACGTACTTGGTTACTTTCGATGTAATAAAAAAAAGGATTTATAAGTATTTTTCACCAAAAGTTTTTAATATTTCATACCAAAAGAGCCTTGGTTCTAAAATTGAAGGAGGAGATTGGGGGATTGGGTTCCTTGTAAGAATCCTTAGAAGATTCCTCCCTCGTGGTTTTTGGAAGAGATAATTCGGATGTTTTAAATGAAACGAGCCGTGATTTTGGCGTGGAAGATGAAGCTATTGGAAATAACCAAGTTGATTCAGATATGAGTTAGCATGCAAATATTGACAATAATGAATTTTTATGAACGAATTCAACTAGTTTGACAACGTCAACATTTGTGCTTTGGAATAAGAATATTTTCCTAATTATGTTTTCTGATTTCAAATATAGTAATTTAATTGCAACTCTCATTTAGGCCTTGTTTGAGCCACATTTTTTTTTTCTTTCTCATTCTTCTACGCATTTTCAACCACACAATCTTCAATAAAATAATATTTTTCATCACATCAATAATATTTCCTTCTTTTTCAACCACATATTCTCTATCACATCAACAGTAAAAATGCATTTTTTTTTTTCAAAAATGTACATCAAACGGGGGCTTAGTATATTAACTAACACCACATAGTTTGAGACTATAATCTCTGTGGGCTAGATTGCATTATTCTTTCGAATAAGTATTGAAAATAAATTATAGAACCCCATATTATTGACTATATTGTGAGTTATTTAGCTCATGTTTGGCACTGATTAAAATTAGATTTTCAGTAGATTGTTTTGATAAAATGTAATGAGATTTGTGGTTGAAAAATTGTGATTTCCATGAAATATGTTGTCGAAATCAATTATAGATTTTGACTTAGATTAAAATTCATATTTTAATTTCCACCTAACGTGGCTTAATATATATTATAGTTGTAGGAATATATGTCAATAGTTTGTTAAACACAAATATTGAATTATTTATGATTTATCAATCTTTGAATAAGAAGGAAAAATAATTATTTTACAAGACTAAACAAAATTTAAATGTAGACTACGACTAGTTTTATATTATTAGTAGCCCGTCAATTTAGATATGCTAAACAATCGTTATATTTAGGTGTACTTTTTAATTTAGCCATGTCAAACATGTCATTTTTCACTTTGCCCAATTTTTTTTTTTACATTCACCACAATAGCATTTCAAGGCTTAAAAGACGAAACTACCCTTAAAATGATATACAATTACAAATATATAGTATTGTTTAAAAGACAGTAATACCCTTTTAATTTATAAAGAATTCCAAACACTTCACATTTAAAATTTCAAAACTAAATCACTTTATTTATTTGTTTACTCAAACACAGATAAAAACATTTTCATTTTTCATCTGTTTCAAACTTGAAAACAGATAAATTTATCAAATGCTCAACAAAAAAATATTATTCACAGGCATCAGTGAAATGAGTAAGTATATTTACGTATTTTTTATTTGATTTCAGTTAAATTAGTATATTATATTAATCTTTAAATCTTATTTCGACATATGCATATGAAAATTTTATGTTATTAAATGGATCTATAATTCTTTTTAACAAAAACGAGAAAAAAAATTTGCATGAGATTTTAAGACAAATTTACGATATAAAATGCTCGGATTCATAAAATCGTGTTGGTTGTCCGAGCCCATTGGCCCGAGTGACTAGCACGGGTTTTCCACTTAATTTAAATTAATTTTTCACCCGGCATGCATTTTTTCCTTTAATTATAATTTCTTTTACAAAATTTATTTTTTAACGCAGCAAATATGAGATCGGTTGCAGTTCCGGTTCTTTACTTTGGTGAATTTGAGGAGAATGGAAATAGTCGATGGATCTGAAAATGGACAAGAAATACATGGCACAATTTCAATTGTAATGACATCGAGTATATCGTATGTATGAATGTACCGTGAGATATAGAACATGCTCAACGTCGATCCCTCTCACTACGACATGGAATTGAGATTCCTATTCAACAACAAGCATACATCCATTCCAGTTACCTGCAAATGTTACTTCTGAAAATGGTATGAACGCTTTAATTACATTGAACCAAGTTCGTACGACTACTCCTCTTTGTGTAACTTTAGTGAAAAAGAATGTCCCCGATAGTGAACACGAAGATCTCGATGGAGAGGATCGTAATGTGAATGATTTTTTGAACATAGTGGCGATAGCTCGTAAGGATGATGTGGTTATTCCCGGTACAGTTATTCCTCGCCATGACTTCACCTATACACACAGAATTTTCTCTGTAGTTCAAGACAACGAGAATGAAAATGAATTTACGAATAAGGATTTGATTGTTTTATCCTGTCGAAGACATGGGCCGAGATCACAAATTGGGATAAGTACACGTACTTTTAATTGTTCCCATACAATTCTTGATGATGAAGATTTATATGCCGAGCAACTGTTCGAAATAAAGAAAAATTTGTAAGAAGCTGTGCACCAGATTGCTTTGAGACGCAATTTTGAGTTTAAAGTTAAAAAATTGGACAAGTCAACATACACAATTTTCTACATTGACAACAGCTGTCATTAGCGTTTGCGAGCAACGAAAATGGACATGAATGAGTGCTTTGTAATTCATAAGTATGCACGGGAACATACTTGCGAAGTGGGTACGTCGAAATGATCACAGGCAGGCCCGATCATGGTTCATTGGTCGACAAATAATGTACAAGTTTCGGGATCCACGAACGATCTACAGACCTTCGGACATTATCAACGACGTCCGTCGAGAGTACGAGGTGGTCATGAGCTATTAGAAGCCCTGGAAGGCCAAATAGTGCACATTGGAGGACTTAATGGGTTTGGTCGAGGAAAGTTAAGCTAAATTGGCTAGATATTGCCACAACATGGAGAACACTAATCTTGGATCGACATTTTATAATGATACGGAGGATGAGAATCGCTTCAAGTATTTCTTTATGGCCCTTGGACAGTGCATTCAAGGATTTCGAGACCCGATGCGACCCGTAATTCTAGTCGACGGGACAACCCTTAAGACTAGATACGAAGGCAAGTTGATTATTGCTACGTGTCAAGATCCTGACATCCAAATTTACCCTATTAATTTTGGTATAGTCGATGGAGAGAATGATTTGGCGATGGGTTCTTCACGAAGCTGAGGGAAGTAAATGGAGACGTTGAGAATCTTGCATTCGTAACTGACCGGGGGCAATCAATAATAAATAGTATCGTCGAAGTCATTCTCGATGCACATCATGGTTATTGTATGTACCATATACATGGTAACCTGATGTGATCCAGGATGTCGTTGCAACGAACTCAACCCGAACACAAGCCCAAAGAAAGATCCTTTGATTGTTGAAGCAGGACCGATAACTTGAGCGAGGGCAAGGCGAGTAAAAGAGGCGATGGCATTGCTTGTTCAAGCTATGGTCGGTGATATAGCGTTCGTCATGAAGCATGAAGCAAGTTCCATGTTGGGGTCGAGGTTGGAAGTCCAATGGATCATGCGGATCGAGGCAGAAGAAAGTGAGGCTAGAATTTATGCATATGCGGCCGCATAGACATAATAGCCTTGCGGTCGTGAAGGCATACACCGAAAACTCAGAATTGATTTTTGGTTGTTCTATGCGGCCGCATGGTACAAAGAATTGGGTGAAGTTTTCCTTTTTTCGAGAAAATTTTCTTATTTTGTTAGAATTCTATTAGATTACGAACTTTTGCTATTTTGGCAAGTTAATTTCATTTTTACCTATTTTCTAGGGTTTAGTATAAATACTTTACTTCATTTATTGTAACATTAACCATTATTACTATTGAATCGATTGTGATGCTTTATTGCTTTCAAACCCTTTATTTTTCATTGGACAATTTCAAACTCATCAAGAATTGGTGTTCTTGTGGCATTCAAACATCTGGGCTAGATTCATCAGGTGTGTGATCAAGAGGTCATCATATCGTCGGCGATTGTAGTGGTTGCTGGTTCATAATTCTTGGGTCGAATCCAAAGTCTCGATTCTATTGGCTTTCTTGGGTTGATTCTAATCTCATTGTTGGGTTGCGTAGCTACTATTGCTATGTGGGTCTCATCAGTTGGTATCAGAGCAAGACTCTAATAATCAAGGTTGTGTCATTTTTTATTTTTGAGTCTTGTTTTCTTGGTTCTTCACATTTTTCGAGTCAGTCCGTATTTTCTTAAGTCTTAATCTAAAAAAATTACAAAAAAAAAGAGTCAAAGTTGTTTTCTGGGCTATTTACAAGTCCAAATTCAATTTCGTTTGTTTTGCTGGATTTGTAATCACAATCCCGAGTTAAAAAAAATATTGTTCATCCGTACAGTTAAAAAAAATTATTGTTATAACCGGGATACTACCAGCAATCCAATTTCAATTCTTGAGTAAAAAAAGTGTCAAATTCCAGTCAAGAACCACTTTCTTGAATTAATATCTAGCTCATTTACTTCTACTTGTCCAATTCTTTTGTTGTCTTTTCAGTCCATAAATCTCTTGAGTCACACATCGCTCATAACCCAGTTTGAATTCTTCGAGAATAAGATTTGGTTGAGTTTGATTTTGACTTTGAAGCACTTGAGTAAAGCATCGAGTGGAAAAACGCAGAGTAATGAAATTAATAGAGAGAAAAAATCATATTGAGTGAAACATGAGTGATTCAGGTGAGGCATATAAATATTTTAGAATAAAGATGCCTATCAAAGACAGATCTACATCAAGAGGGAATCAAGACGGGGCTGGGGTGCCTAATGACACTTGTCAGCGATTTGAAAGATTGATTGGTCACATACAGGACGGAATGGCTAAACATGTTGTAGAAATTGTTGATTTACGTAGGGATCGCTCTCGGAGAAATCCTAATGCAAGGAGGCAAGGTAGGTAGGAGCGTAGGATGAATTTTGAAGATGAAATTGAAGCGGGAAGTGGAACGGATGAAGATACACTGGTGGATGTTGATTGGGGAAGAATAATAGGTATAGTAGATAGGTATGGAAGAAGGGGTCAGTACCGTAATGAGGATGATGGAAACATGGGCAACATCAAAATGACAATTCCAACATTCAAGGGCAGAAGTGATCCAGAGACGTATTTGGAGTGGGAAAAGAGGATTGAATTGATCTTTGATTGCCATAATTATTCAGAGATAAAGAAGGTAAAAATTGGAGTCTATGTCATTACTTGGTGTGATCAAATAGCTACTTCAAGGAGGAGGAATAGAGAACTACCTATTAGTAATTGGGGAAATTGAAAAATATCATGAGGAAGAGATTTGTGCCTAGTCATTACTATAGGGAGATTCACCATAGGTTGCAAGGTCTTTATCAAGGATCTCGGAGTGTGGAAGACTATCACAAAGAGATGAATATTTTGATGATTAGGGCGAATGTTGTGGAAGATGAGGAGGCTACCATGGCTAGGTTTATGAATGGTTTGAATAGGGAGATAGCTAATGTAGTAGAGCTACAAAATTATGTGGAGATAGATGAGCTACTACATGTGGCTATGATGGTGGAGAAACAAGTGAAGAGGAAGGGGAGAGCTAGGTATTCATCGGGTTCTAATCCTTCATGAAAATCGAGGTGGGATGGCAAAGGTGATGGGACAGTTCAAATTGGGAGAGATGAATTTCCAAAGAATAAAGAGGAGAATACTACCAAGGCTCCAACCAAGACGGGGGCCCAACCAACAAGGAATAAAGACATCCAATGCTTTAGGTGTTTGGATCTGGGCACATCGCTTCTCAATGCCCAAACAAGATGACAATGGTGGTACACAATGGAGAGGTGGTCAGTGAAGGTGAAAGTGATTATGATGACATGTCAGAATTGGAGGAAATTGTCAAAAAAACAAATACGGAGTATGCTGTAGGAGAGCTATTCGTCCGAGGCGAGCTCTTAGAGCTCAAATCAAGGCAGATGACTTGGAACAGCAGCGGGAGAAGATATTCCACACAAGGTATCACGTGAACAATACGATACGTAGTGTTATTATTGATAAGGGTAGTTGCACTAATGTAGCTAACACCACACTTATAGAGAAGCTAGGACTAACAATGTTAAAACATCCCAAACCTTATAGATTGCAATGGTTGAATGATATTGATGATATTAAGGTGATTAGTTTTTATATTGGGAGTTACCGAGATGATGTTATGTGTGACATATTTCCTATGCAAGCAGGGCATATATTGTTGGGAAGACCATAACAATATGATAGAAAGGTGATACATAATGGGTACAAAAATAGGTACATCTTTAGGAAGGATGTGAAGGTAATTACTCTTACACCATTGACACCACAATAAGTGTTTGAAGAACAAATGAAGTTAAAATGTGAGGAGGAAAGGAGAGTGAAAAAAAAAAGTAAGAGAGAAAATTGTAAGGTGACTAATCGAGAGGAAAAGAGAGTGGAGCCACATGAGGGGAAAAACAATGATATTGAGAGAAAAGAACGAGAGATTGAGAGAAAAGAAAGAGAGGAGGGAAAAGAAAATGAGAGGAGAGAAAAAACGAGAGGAAATTTCTTTGAAAAAGGAAGTGAGTTGAAAAGAGCTATAGTTGATAGGCAACCAATGATTCTTTTAGTATACAAAGAATCACTCCTCAATCATGATGAGCCTAACATATCCCTCCCTAGTTTGGCCACTTCTTTGTTGTAGGAGTTTCAAGATGTTTTCCGGGAGGATGTGCCTAATGGGTTGCCACCCATTCGAGGCATTGAACATCAAATTAATTTTGTGCTTGGAGCTGTTATTCCAAACCGACCAGCATATCATAGTAACCCCGAAGAGACTAAGGAGCTGCAAAGGCAAGTGGAGGAATTGTTGAGCAATGGGTATGTGCGGGAAAGCATGAGTCCATATACCGTGCCGATGTTACTTGTGCTAAAGAAAGATGGAAGCTGGAGGATGTATGTGGATTGCAGAGCTATCAACAATATTACTGTAAAGTATCGACATCCAATTCCTAGATTAGATGACATGTTAGATGAACTACACGGTGCATGCATATTTTCTAAAATTGATCTTAAAAGTGGATATCATCAAATTAGGATGCGAGAAGGGGATGAATGGAAAACTGCTTTTAAAACCAAATATAGATTGTATGAATGGTTGGTCATACCATTTGGTTTTACTAATGCACCTAGCACTTTCATGCATTTAATGAATCATGTTTTGCGTGCTTTCATAGGTAAGTTCGTGGTAGTATACTTCAATGATATCTTGATTTATAGTAAGAACTTGGATGAGCATGTAGAGCATTTTAGGTGTGTGCTTTTAGTTTTAAGAAATGAACAAATTTATGCTAATTTCAAAAAGTGTTCATTTTGCATGGAAAAAGTTGTCTTTCTTGGATATGTTGTTAGAGCTAAGGGGATAAAAGTTGATAAAGATAAAATCAAAGCTATTAAAGAATGACCAACACCTAGGAGTATCAATGAGGTTAGGCGTTTTCATGGCTTAGCTAGTTTTTATAGGCGATTTGTTAAGGACTTTAGCACACTTGCCACCCTACTCACGTAAGTCGTTAAAAAGAGTGTAAGATTTAAATGGGGTGTAGAACAAGAACTTGCATTTAAAGCTATTAAGGAGAAGTTATGTAAAGTACCTGTTTTAGCATTACCTAACTTTGATAAATCTTTTGACATTGAATGTGATGCGTTGGGAATATGTATTGGTGTTGTTTTGATGCAAGATGGAAAACCAATTGCATATTTCAGTGAGAAGCTAAGCGGGGCAACACTCAACTATCCTACATATAATAAGGAGTTGTATGCATTTGTTAGAGCTTTGGAAACTTGGCAACATTATCTATGGCCGAAAGAGTTCGTGATCCATTCCGACCATGAATCCTTGAAGCATCTACGGGGTCAAGGGAAGCTAAACTTGAGGCATGCACGCTAGATGGAATTCATTGAAACATTCCCACATGGTATTCGGTACAAACAAAGTAAAGAGAATATAGTAGCATATGTGTTGTCACGAAGGCATGTGCTCCTTACTTCTTTGAGTGTGAAATTACTTGGATTTGAATATGTGAAGGATATGTATACAAATGATGATGATTTTTCTGATATATATAGTTCATGTAGTAAGGGGGCCGTTGATAATTTCTTTAGGCATGATGGCTATTTATTTCGAGAAATAGATTGTGTTCCTAAATGTTCGATGAGGGAATTGTTGGTCCGAGAGTCACATAGCGTGGGTTTGATGGGTCATTTTGGGGTTAAGAAGACTTTAGAGATGTTTGGAGAATATTTTTATGGATTAAACTATATGTACTACAAATTTTACTACATGGCCAAGTGGCGGCCCCCTACCCCTCTAATAAGGGGCCGCCACTTGGCCATGTAGTCAACCATGTAGTACACCATGTAGTACTTGTAGCATGATCCTATTTTTATTGGCCTAAAATTAAAAGTGATGTGGAGAGGATTTGTAATCGATGCATAACATGTAAACAGGCTAAGTCTAAGGTTTTACCCCAAGGACTTTATACACATCTCCTTGTGCCTAGTGAAACTTGGGTTGATATCTCTATGAATTTTATTTTGGGTTTACCTAGGACTAAGAAATGACGTGATTCAATTTTTGTGGTTGTAGATAGATTTAGTAAAATGACACACTTCATTCCTTGTGTAAGATTGCTGATGTTATAAATATTACAAATTTGTTCTTTAAGGAGATAGTACGTTTGCATGGGGTTCATAAGAGTATTTTATCAGATAGGGATGTTAAGTTTATTAGTCACTTTTGGAGAGTTTTGTGGAATAAGCTAGGAACTAAGTTATTAGTTTCTACTATTTGTCACCCTCATACTGATGGATAAACCGAAGTAGTTAATAGGACTATGATCCAATTGCTACGTACTGTGATTAATAAGAATTTGAAGAGTTGGGAAGAGTGTTTACCTTTCATTGAGTTTGCATATAACATGGCTATACATTCTACTACTTCATTTTCTCCATTCAAAATTTTTTATGGTTTTAACCACTAACACCATTGGATTTGATTCATTTGCCTGTCAATGAACGTGGTAGTTTAGATGGAAAAA
The DNA here is from genome assembly GCA_019097785.1 of Fraxinus excelsior. Taxonomy (NCBI): domain Eukaryota; kingdom Viridiplantae; phylum Streptophyta; class Magnoliopsida; order Lamiales; family Oleaceae; genus Fraxinus; species Fraxinus excelsior. The sequence goes on along the minus strand of CM032626.1, from coordinate 34,142,174 downwards.
AAGGCGAAACTGATAAAGGCATTGCATAAGAAGATGAAGTTTCAAATTGAGCAGAAGAACAAACATTATGCTACACAAGCCAACACGGGGCGGAGAAGCGTTACATTTGAACCTGGTGATTGGGTTTGGTTACATTTGAGAAAAGAAAGTTTTCCAGAACAATGGAAGTCCAAGTTGCAGCCACATGGAGATGGACCTTTTCAAGTCCTTGAACGGATCAATGACAATGCTTACAAGCTAGATTTTTCGGGTGAGTATAATATTTTCGCTACTTTCAATGTGTTTGATCTCTCTCTATTTGATGCAGGTACAGATTCGAGGATGAATCTTTTTCACGAGGGAGGGGATGATGTGATCCAGGATGCCATTGCAACAAACATAAGCCCAATGAAAGATCCATTGATTGTTGAAGCAGGTCCGATGACTCGAACGAGGGCAAGGCAAGTAAAAGAGGCGATGACATTGCTTGGTCATGCTACGGTCGGCTATATGACGTTCGTCATGAAGAATGAAGTAAGTTCCATGTTGGGGTTAAGGTTGGAAGTCCAATGGATCATGTGGATCGAGGCAAAAGAAAGTGAGGCTGGAATTTATGCCTATGCGGCCGCATAGACATAATAGCATTTCGTCATGAAGAATGAAGCAAGTTCCATGTTGGGGTTAAGGTTGGAAGTCCAATGGATCATGCGGATCGAGGCAAAATAAAGTGAGGCTGAAATTTATGCCTATGCGGCCGCATAGACATAATAGCATTACGATCGCGAAGGCATATACCGAAAACTCAGAAGTGATTTTTGGTTGTTCCATGCGATCGCGACCGCATGGTACCAAAAATTGGGCGAAGTTTTACTTTTTTCGCAAATTTCGTTATTTTTTTATAATTCTATTAGATTACGAACTTTTGCTATTTTGGCAAGTTAATTTCGTTTTTATCTAGTTTCTAGGGTTTAGTATAAATACTTTACTTCATTCATTGTAAACATTAACCATTATTATTATTGAATCAATTGTGAGGCTTTATTGCTTTCAAACCATTTGTTCTTCATTGGACAATTTCGAACTCGTCAAGAATCAGTGTTCTTGTGGCGTTCAAACATCTGGGCTAGATTCATCAGGCGTGTGTGATCAAGAGGTCATCATATCGTCAACGATTGTGGTTGTTGCTTGGTTCATAATTCTTGTGTCGAATCCAAAACCTCGATTCTATTGGCTTTCTTGGGTTGATTATAATCTCGTTGTTAGGTTGTGTAGCTACTATTACTACGTAGGTCTCATCACAACCTTAAGACGAAGTTTCGCGACAGTAACATCATTCCATTGTTTAGGAGAGCAGCAGAGGCGTACAATTTTGAAGAGTTTGAAAAGTTGTTGGTCGAACTAGAAAGTAAAATACACTCTGCATGTATTTATCTAAAAGAGATGGGGATCGAACATTGGGCATGATCAGATTTTCCAGGATGTCGATACAACATGATGACGTCGAACAATGTTGAGTCGCTGAATGCGATATTCAAGAAGGATCGAGAGTTACCAATTCTCGCAATGATTGAGCAAATTCGTAACAAGTTGCAGCAGTGGTTTCATGACTGACATTAGGAATCACAAAATTGCACAAGTGTGCTGATTCTGGCTTAGGAAGATAAAATCTTCAAAACTCTAGAGGTTGCGAGGAAGGTATTGGTGGAACCACTGGATTAGTTTCGCTTCTCCTTGAGATGTGAAAGTAATATTGGATACATCGTGGACTTGAATGATAACACATGCACTGTAGAAAGTTTCAGTTGGAGAGTTTTCTGTGTACGCATGCAGTGGCAGTGACTATGTATAGATGATTTCCTCCGCACACCTTATGCAGTCATTATTACATGGTTGATTATTGGAGAGCACGTATTTGATATGATATTTCCTCTGCCAAAGGAAGCCGAGTGGGAAGTTCTCGACCATATTCTTCCACTTAATAATTTGTTAGCACCCTAAGTCGGACCACTTGCTCCGGGACGTAGACTTCATCTAGAATACCATCCACTGGAGAATTTCCCCGACCTTGTAAGTGCGGTGCAACAGAGCATATTCATAAATTTTGTTCAAATCAAATTCATCTACATAACAATTCAACGGATGTGTAATATTATGTAATAGTTTAATATTTATAACTAAATAATACGTTTTTATTTATTGTCGTTAAATATTCAATATAATTAATTGATTATTTTAATTGTTTACTTAATTTCCTTATTTTAATTGTTAATGTACTGGTTACTGATTTTAATAGAGTATTAAATAAACAATTGAATATTTAATATTTTATTATTTATAACTAAATAATATTTAATTATCTATTATTCTAATTGTTAATTCATTAATTCGTTATTTCCTATTTTAATTTTTAATTGAATATTAAATTATTTATCGTTAATGTAATATTTAATTGATTTAATATTTAAAATCAAATGTTCAATAAACATTTAAATAAAATAGTCCTTATTGATTAAACAATTAAATGTTACTAAAGCCATAATTACACAATAATGAATTGAAATTACATTTTAAAGTAACAATACACAAATAATAAAGTACACAATATTTACATTTCTTATAATAAAATAATACACAATGTACTAAGGATCACATTTGTATTCATAGAAATCACAAGCTAGCTTCAACCTCCACATGTCTATCAAAGATTGATTTATTGTATTAACCTTGCGACCAATGCTCAAAAATTCTATATATTTTACTGCTAATATAGTATAGTCGCCCCTGCAAGTAAATAATAATATATTAATTCGATAACATATATCTAAAAACTAAAATTTCAAATTAAAAACTTGTAAATTCTTAGGATACTCCTTGTCTCGCCGTCTTCGTGTCCCGTAGAATGACTAATATGTCATTTACTTGAATTATCACATGTATAGTCATCATGGAAATGATCACACTCATCAGCTCCAGTATCTGCTGCAATTGGCCTTGGGTCAAACAGCTATGGTCTAAGTCATACACATATATAGTCGAATCCGCGAATACGATCTCAACTGCGAAGTAGTGTGAGTTCGTGATCATTGGAATGTACATATGTGTACAACCCGTCCACGGCTTCCCATTTGTCAACTCCAGCCCAATGACCCACTCCAACATGTAGTCGGGCACCACGTATCCATTTCTATCGAGTAGGAGTGTGATGTACTCAATATTAATGGCATATACGAACCCGGAGCTAAGGATGAGTCGGCCAGAAATGTCAAAAGATCTTGGGTATCTCCGAGCTGATCGCGCAACTGTTCCATAGCCGCGTCTATATGCTAATACCAATAAAAAAGAGGTGATCATTAAATTGAATAAAACTACAAATAAGGAGATAATGCACTTACATCATCGGTGAGCGAAATACCACTCGTTAGTACATCGTAGAACCATTTCTTCGCGTTCGAGATGGTCCTCGTCCCTATCTTATGGATGTCCCTAAAAATGAAAAAGTGAAGTGTTACAAAAAACATAGATGATCTCGTATGTACTTTAGACTTACTCATAATTAAAGGATTTGAACCATTCATCGACTGCCTTATGCTGAACTGGGTCGACCTCGCGGAAGAGATTGGAGAACGTCCTGCCCAAGAATGTTCGTCTCTTCACCTCGATCGTAAAGGGGGAAACAATGTACTATGACAGCAATCTCGGTCTCTTACCAACCACTGGCAGTGTCATGTCAACAACACGCTTTGTACCCTTCCTCGCCTCCGTAGTCCCTCAAACACGAAAACTACGTCAGCCACCTTCGCCATCCCCTTCACCCACTTCATCGCCGCTGGTACCCCTCCGCCACTGCCGGTACCCCCTCTACCTCCACCTCCGTTGCTGGCGGTACCCCCACTCCGCCTCCACTGGTGCCCCCTCCTCCATTTCTTTTAATACTCCCTCAAAAAATGAGTCATAATTTCCTATCGACCAGGCAGATCATCATACCCCATCCGATTCGTTCCACCGTCACCCCTTCCATCCCGATAACTGCAGTCCCTCTTAGGGCTGCTATGTCACCACGTAACATACTAACCTCAGTCTGAAGGTCATCTATCTCGCTCTACAGATCTACCACGTGGTGATGTAGAGCTCCAACATCATTATATACATCGTCGATTTGTCCCCTGAGCTCTCGTCACATCTCGCCCATCTTCTCAGACAATCTGGCATACTGACCCGATATAAACTCAGTAAGACGGCCATACAGATTAGTGGACGTGAAGAAGGAGACCTGATCGACCGCGGTGATGTCATCGACGACGATGAGGCCCATATCGATGGTGGTGATACCATCGGCGACGACGATAGGGCCTTCGGAGGCGGAGGTGGTACTGGACGGCACTCCTGAAAAAATCAATAGTCGGAATTATTAATTTAATTAAAAAATCAAAACGATAATCAACATATTATATTCAATAAACATACCATATCCTGATCAACGATAGACTCGGGCATATGATCATCTAACACACATGTAACTCTGACCCTCATCCTCTATCGATGGGGTCAACTCAGCGAGGACTTCAACATAACATATTGACATTTTACAGAGTTAATGACCATGTATCGATATTTTAAAATGACATATAATATAAATCGCAAAATGTATAGTACGTACCTCAGGATCGTCGAGGAGAGTTGATATTTGTTTTGCAAGTGACTTGTCATGTGCTCGCCATTGATAAATCCAAGGGCAGTACATCTCTACTCTCCTCGCATACCGGCCAGCTAATTTGGGGACAGTCTCGTACATCCATATATGCAATAGTTACAATTATTATATATAGAATTTAATAAAAAAATAGATAATTCATAATATTAAACATTTACCTGCAAAGCTAACGACATGCCATATGCATTGTACTTACGCTTGGGTTTATTCTGTGTTGCTTCTTCTCCCGTACACATCAATCCGATGATGAGGGCATCTCCGTCAACTGGCTTGAGTAGTGGACATAGCAACACATCGAGCAGTTGCCCAGAAAACTATACACCGCGCAATAAATACAACAACCATAAGTAGGATCACCTCAATGTGTCTGCATGCTCCTCGTCGAGCAAATATAGTACTACTGTAAAGATGGCAAAGTTACAGTTCAATGTAACTTTGCATAGAATCTGCTCACTGTATCGTCCAAATGGTAATCCATCCTACAACATTTCAAATGTTAGAATCTTGTGCTAGATATAATAGATAAAACATAATATGATAAAATTAAACTAATCGAATGACATTAACTACTATCCGCAAGAATCAATAGATAATAAAACAACATATAATGCAATAATGGAACAACCGAATGACCAAATAATTTTTTATTTTAATTGTTAATTGATTATGTCAATATTTCTTATTTTAATCGTTCATTGAATATTTTATTAATTTTTATATAATATTTAATTATAATTAATAGAATATTAAATAAACAATCAAATATTTAATATTTTATTATTTACAACTAAATAAAATTTAATATTTTAATTTTAATTGAATATTTCATTATTTATGATTTTAATTGTTAATTGAATATTAATTTATTTTATATTTTATATAATATTTAATTATACTTAATAGAATATTGTATAAACAATCGAAATATAAAATTCAAATAAACAATTCAAAGAAACAATGTATTTTGTTTATTTAATATTTTATTATTTAGTTATTTCATTTTGAAATAAACTACTTCTTGTAACTAAATAGTAATCAAACTATTAAAATAAACAAATTAAATAAACTATTAAATGAAATAATTTATTTTAATTGTTCATAAAAAAATTCAATAAGTAGTTTAAAATAAATATTTTAAATCGTTTATTTTTATTCTTTGTAAAAAACTTAAATAAGTAATTTAAAATAAATTTTTTAATTGTTTACTTAATATTTCATTGTAAAAAAAATATTTATAACTGTTTATAATATTAATTATAATTAATAGAATATTAAATAAACAAACGAATATTTAATAGTTTATTATTTATAACTCAATAATATTTTGTATTTTACAAACTTTTTTTTCTTGAATTTCTCAAGTTGTTTACAAAATAGATTTAATTGTTTATGTAATATATAAATTAATTGTTTATTTAAATTTTTTTATTTTCATTGTTAAATAATTAATTATTTATTTAAATTAAACATTAAATAAATAATTAAAAACTGAAGACAAAATTAAACTATAATTAAAATTAAATAACAAAATTAGAAATTACTTTTAAATTAATTATTAAATGAAAAAAGAAAAAAAAAACATGGGGTCATCTGTAGTGGCCCAGTTAACTAGGCGCCGTGGCCCTGCCCAAACGCCCAATTAACTGGGCATCCTGGACCAGATGCCCAGAAAATGCCCAGATAAGTCTGGGCTGTCTAGGCCCAGATGCCCAAACGCGATCTGGTGGTCTCCTTCATTGCAGAGATAGCCGAAAAACACCATTTCCGACGATCTACGCCTCCCAAATCACATTTCATCCATTAATATTTGATCTGCAACAATTTCTTCAAAGATAATTAACAAAAATTCGAAAACATGTTTTATTTATTCAATGATTTCAATCATGCTTTGTAAAATAACATATAATGGTTTTCAAAACTCACCTTGTTCAAGAGAAATGACGATTTCGGTATGGGTCGTCGATTTTTTTGGTCGTCGGTGAATGAGAATTCTTTTTCTCTCCTAACTCTCTTCCAGTCACGTGTGAGGATAGAAATGAGAAAATGCTTAACTTTTAAGTTTTTATTAGTTTTTCCTTTTTTTTTATACACGGTCAAAGGCTATTGTGGAAAAGTGGCCGCGTCAACCGGGTATTTTTCACTATTTCCTCATTATATTTATAATTTATTAAATATCACATCAAGTGAAAATCATAGTGTGGACTATTATAGTCCTACTGCAATTTAATTATTTCAATAATATTTTACTTTTTCGTTTTTCAATATGTATTTAATTTTCAAATTGTAATAAATATAATAATTAATTTTCAATTAATTAACATTCACATTCATTTAAAGTATTAATTAGAATATCACATTTACATTCATATCCATATCCATGTTATTAATTTCAATGTTTTAAAAATCGATCCAACCATCTACCAAAAAAGAGAAAATGTCAATGGTCAAAAGGTTGAGTCGATGTCGAAATATGATCGAACTGTGGTTTATATATATATATATATATATATAAAAGTTGAATTAGTTAAACCATGAGTCGGACACAAGTTTTTTCAAAAATCGGTCAGTTTAATGGGTTTGGGGGTGGGTTTTTAATTAGAGGTTTTATAGCATTTCCAAGAGACTATTTAAACATGAAATGCTCTCTATTTTAAAGAGTCAACATTTAAAATCATGCTACAAAAGACTCTTTAAATTAACATTTTAATTTAGAGAGTGGCCAAACTCACTCTCTATAATTAAATGCATTAAAAAGTTTCAATTTTTAATGTAGGAAATCAATAGAATAATATAAAGAAAGTTAGATAAAATAAAAGATAAAAAAATAATAAATATTTGTTGGAAGTAGTAAAATTAAGCGTTAAATCTAAAGAGTTTGTTGAAGTACTTCAAGATTTTAACTCTTTAAATTTATAGATGTTTTTCAAATAATAGAATATACTCTTTAAAATTAGAGAATTTCTTGAAGATGCTCTTATAAGCCTAATTGGACCAATTTTGATCCCAGTTCCCAGTTTTCCCGATTGAACCTATCGGGCAAATCCGATTTTTAAAAATTATTTTGACCAAATCAACAAATGGTAAAATAGTAACTTCATGATTTTAACATAAAAAAAGGAAAAAAAAAAAAGTTAACACTATTCACCTTCTTCACAAACCACTCCCACTCCCACTCCAACTCCACTCAACTTCACTATGCATCGTCTAAAACTCAACTTTCTACTCTTCCTCAACAATGAGTTATCTGATCTAGATTCAAAATCCTCAGGCTCCGATTCAAATTCACTCTGATGAATCACTACTCAATTTTTTCGAACCGGGCTTTAATTTGTTGTCCTATTTGGTCTCTTTTTCTTCTTCAACTTTCTGGTAATTTCATCCTTAGGTTCCAAATCTCAGGTTCCTCAGGTTTTAACTTTCTACCATCAGACTAATAAACTACCTAAGAAAAAATCACAAAACCTGCACAAAACATAGAAAGCACATTCTGTTCCAATTGATGAAGACCCATGGCTGGATTAGTGGCGACACTTGTCAATCTATTATTGTCTTCCCTCATAAAGTTTGAAAACCCTCCATAAGGCAAGACACAACTGCCACCTGCCGGATTCCACAAGGATGGCATTTCCAGTCCCCCATAAATTCCTCTCTTTGCACTCATGATTCCAATGCAAAGATCCCCATTTTCAGCCCTTAGAAACACAATTGAATCACCTGCCACGAGCTTCTTGCGGTTTACAAAAGTACTTCATCATGTTGTCAAGAGATGGCACATTGGTGTCCCTCTATAAATGTGTCTGAATTTCCAAGTCTCCCCATGAACATCCTTTGCCAAAATGGTCTGAACATGAGGGTCAGCAAAGTAGTCCAGTCTAGGAAAAATTGTTTTCGCACAATATCTTGGTATAGAAAAACCTCCACCATTATTTGCACCAGATTGTGTTAATGTCTTAGCAAATGAATAGGGTTTATCAGGATTATCTGAATTGGTGCCGACGATGAGGTCGTGGTGCCATCGGCCGAGGATGGGTATCGGGAATATTGAAGATTGAAGAAGGGGATGGGGGATTGGGGAATATTGAAGAAGGGGATGGGTTTTGTTTTGTGGATTTTGTTTATTTTTTATATTAAAATTATAAAGTTACCATTTTACCCTTGTCTTATTTGGTCAAAATTATTAAAATTTTAATTTTTGAGGTCAACGGCGGGTTTTTGGGTTAAACTAACGGAAACTGTCCATTTGGACTCCGGGTGTGGATTGTTTAAAAGTTTGGTACCGTGGGTGGCATAAATGAAAGGTTTGGGCAAAGTCTGTAAAAAGTCGGAAGGTTTGGTATCGTGGCTGCAATTTTTCTTAAAAATAAACTCTGACAAGTAATATTAAACGGGATAGAAATTAGCGGTAATCACATAATGGATTTGGGCTGCATAGACCTTAACAGATTGTATCGAATCAAATGTGCCCAACAACCATTGTTCATATAAAAAGCCCAAAAGTCTTAATTAACATATCATTAATATGGAAATTACACCAGGACATATTTGTAAAGATTGTATTTCAAAAATGAGATATAAGTTTTACTTACCCGTAAATGGATAATATTTCAACAATTAATATTAATCATAATCCTAAATCCTAATCCTAAACAATATAAAAGAGACACTTTGAAAGGCACTGTTCACTATACACGTGGCAACAAATTATAGCGTCGACCAAAACGATTCGTTTGGATGTTGTGTGGTTTTTCCTTTCATTTCCCCTCACATTTTCTTCAGGTCTCTCTCTTCATCCATTTCTCTTCCTCCCGTCTCTCTCTCTCCTTCTTCAACCACAAGTTTGGCCTTCTTCCCACAGTAAGTGAACTGACTGGTGTAGATTCCTTCGACGACGATGAAAATTTCCTTCTGGTAGCCATTGCGTTAGCCGAAGTCGAGGGAATGGAATATGGCTAGACGCTTCTGGTGGTGGGTATGCAAATTTATCTCGTTATACAAAGAAAGGAGAAACTCATTTACTCATTTTGATTCTCGCATTTAGAACCCTAATTTCCTGTACTATCTTGATTCCTATTTGATTCTTCCAAATTTTTTCCCAAAATCTCGTGCCATCTGACTCTTCTTCTCCAGTTCTTGATTTAGGGTTCAAGTTGAACGCTTTGCTGTAAGTTTTTCATTGTTTGGTTTAGTTTTTCCATTTGGAGGTGTAGTAGAGGTTTTTGAAAGAAGGTTTACTCTATCCTATTTCGTGTTTCAAATTTTTCTCCAGTCTTGTACTCAAGTTTCCATCTTTGAGCTTTAATAAATGTCTCTGTTTGTTGCACCTTTTTGCTTTTTCCTCTATGGAGATATAAAAAAATTTTAGTTGGGGAAGCTCTGTTTCCATCAATGTCTCTTTCTGATTGAAGATTTTGTATCATTATCTTGGAATTGTTTTGGGTTTTACACTTTTAATTGTCTTAGTTTGCCATATGGTCTTGAAATTCTATTTGCAATGAGCTAATAGAATTGAGAAGAGACTAGAAGGTTGCGGCCACAAAGAATGCATTGGAGTGGAAGTTGCTGGTGCACATGCTGGGAAGTTAGAATAGATTCCAATTCTGTTATTTAGTGTAATGATTAGTGTACAATAGAATTTTGACACATGTATAGGTTTGTTACATTGCAATGTATATTTATATATATAGAGCTGTACTCTCAAATTATTATTTTTAAGAGAAAAATTATAGAATCAGATTTGATTCATCTAATCCGTGTTTCTTTAGCTTTCTTCCATTATCAATATAGTATGATATTTCTTATATGGTATCAGAGCAAGGATGGCTGAAAATGAAGAAAACAACGTTAGTTATGATATAAATCAAAATCAAACACCACTTCAAAACTCAAGCTCAAATCCAAATCCAAATACACATGATCTGTTTATACCTAACGGTCCATATTTCATAAGAGTAAATGAAAATTCTGGAGCATTGGTGGTCACTCAAATGCTAGATTCTACTAACTACCATTCTTGGGCCAGGTCCATGAAGAGGGCACTTAGAATTAAGAACAAATTGGGTTTCATTGATGGGAGCATTTGTGAACCAACTGATGTTGACAGCCCTTTGATGGAACATTAGCTTAAGTGTAATGATATAATCATCACATGGCTTCAAAACACAATGACAATGGACATCAAGGCAAGCACCCTGTATGCAGAGACGGCGCAATAGCTGTGCTGGAAATAGAGCAACGATTGGCTCAGAAAAATGCTCCCAATTTTTTTGAAGTGAAGCAATGGATTGCATCACTGATGCAGGGTCAGGACACCGCGAGTACTTATTTTCCAAAACTGAAAACGTTGCTTGATGAACTTATGAATTACAAGTGTATTCATAACTGCACCTGTGGAGGACTGAAGACAGTAGTTGGTAACTAAGAAAGAGATTGGGTTATGAAGTTCCTCATGGGACTCAATGACTCTTACAAAGGTCTTAAGGCTCAAATTCTACTGATAAAATCTTTTCCCAAACTGAATGAAGTGTATTCAATAATCCAACAAGAAGAAAAAAGAAGGGACATCTCCATTGATGAATCTGCCGCTGTAGGAATGGCATTGCTATCAAAGAATAATCCAAGGGAAGCAGAGATGAGAAGTCCTGGGTTCTAAATGAAGTATTATTGCACCTTTTGTAAGATAGCAGGTCATTCATTGGAGAGGTGTCTTAAGGCAAATAAGGATAAACCTGGATGCACACACTGCAAGAAGCCGGGCCATACCATTAACAATTGTTTCAAAATCCATGGATATCCATCAAGTCACAGGCTCTATGGAAGGACACAAGTCAATGTTACCTTCACAGATAATGATGCAGTCTTTATGGAACCAACACAGGAGCGGACTAATGATAGAAATCAAGTCGATTTGACCCAAGAGCAATAAGCTCAGCTGATTGCTTTACTCAAACAAACAACCATTGAATCTCATACACTCTCTTCCAAACAAGTGGACACATCCCAAAATTTCTGGTACTCACATGTCCTTATTTGCCTTCAACACAAAGAGTAAGAATGGATCTGTTGCACCTTGGGTTATTGACACCGGAGCAACAGACCATATGGTCTGCTCATTTTCATTTCTCACCATTGTTGAGTCTAAAGTCACTCAATCTGTCACTCTGCCTAATGGTGAAATAGCATTAGCAACTCATATAGGAAGTGTTAAAGTTACAAATAATCTGATTCTTCATGATGTTCTATGCGTCCCATCATTTTCTTTTAACCCGATATCTGCTAGAAAACTTGCTCAAACATCTAAATGTTGCCTCATATTTTCTTTTAATTTGTGTTATGTGCTGGACCTTTCAACTTGGAAGACGATTGGTCTGGGTGAAGTGAGGCAAGGCTTGTATCACTTGGTGCAAAAGGAAGTTTCCCTTGCCAGATTAATTCAGGATTTACCTAAGTTCGTTAACAAAACTACTCTATCAACTTCTACTGCTTTCATTCAAGATGATTTTGATCTGTGGCATTTCAGATTAGGACACCGTTCGGATTCCAAATTACATCTAATCAATTTGCATCACAATTTTAAGACAAAAAATATGAAGAAGCCCTGTTCCATCTGTCCCTTAGCTAAATTACAAAGACTGCCTTTTGATATTAGTCATCACATATCTGAAAATAGTTTCGATTTAATCCACTGTGATTTATGGGGGCCTTATACTGATGTTGCTTATGATGGATCAAAATATTTTCTTACTATTGTTGATGATCACAGCCGGTGCACTTGGATTTATTTGTTGAAACTAAAATCTGATGTGTCTGTTATTTTGCAAAGCTTTTATACCATGATTGAGACTCAATTTCTTTCCAAAGTTAAGGTTATGAGAACTGATAATGGAAGAGAGTACAATTTAAAACAATTTTACTCTGAAAAGGGCATCATACATCAAACTACATGTGTGGAAACTCCCTAACAAAATGCTATTATTGAGAGGAAACACCAACACATCTTGAATGTGGCTAGAGCACTAAGATTTCAAATTAGGCTGCCCATGTTATATTGGAGTGAGTGCGTCCTAACAGCAATTTACTTGATAAAGAGAACACATACCCCTACTCTTGACAATAAAATGCCATTTGAGGTTCTTTTTAAGGTTGAACCTCGTTATTCCAACCTTAGAGTCTTTGGATGTCTGACTTTTGCTACCACACTTGCACACAACAGACACAAATTTGATTCAAGGGCAATGAAATGTGTATTCTTGGGATATCCATTTGGAACTAAAGGTTACAAGTTACTAGACTTGGAAACCAACAAGATTTTTCTATCAAGAGATGTGATATTCCATGAAGACATATTTCCTTTCAAAAAATCGAATGCCAAGGCTAATAATGATATGTCAACTATCTTTCACAAACTACCCAGTCCTACAAACTTGGCCTTTCATAAACCAGGCCAAGTCAATCAAAATTATCCTACTGACTCCAACTTCCAATCATAAGTAGAGCCAGCACAAAACTCTAATCAAAACATAACATCTTTAGAAACTAATCAGCTCTCTGATGAAGCTGAAATATCACCCAATCTCCCAAGAAATTCACATATGCCTTGAAGATCTGACAGAAATAGGAAGGCACCAGCTTACTTTCAGGATTTTATTTGCCAACAAGCATCCCCACTCACCCATTCACAAGAGTCTTACAAATAGAAAGGTGTTGTGATTTCAAGTAGTCCTTTTCCATTATGTTCAACTCTTTCATATCATAGGATATCTGATAAACACAAAGTCTTTCTCGCATCCATACTAACACAACCAGAACCTGTTACCTACCAAGAAGCTGTCAAGCACTCTGAATGGTGTAAAGCAATGCAAGTTGAAATAGATGACCTTGAGTTGAACCAGACCTGGACTATGACAAATCTACCACCTGGAAAGGAACCTATAGGGTGTCGATGGGTTTATAAAGTGAATTTCAATGCTGATGGAACAGTTGAAAGATATAAGGCAAGGCTGGTGGAAAAGGGATACACGTAGTTGAAAGGGATTGATTATCACGAGACCTTCTCACCAGTGGCCAAATTACTAATAATGAGAACATTGTTTTCAGTAGCAGCAGTGAAAGGCTGGTACTTGCACCAATTTGATGTGAATAACGCCTTTTTACATGGAGACTTGGAGGATGACGTATATATGCAGGTTCTCCCTGGTTATTGTGTTGATGGAACCAAGTTTGCAACCTTAATAAGAGTTTGTATGGTTTAAAGCAAGCATCTAGACAATGGTATTCAAAATTGTCTATCTTCATCATTGGACAAGGATTTAATCAATCCAAGGCTGATCATAGTTTGTTCACAAAAAGCACTAGTGACTCATTCACAGCTATGTTAGTGTACGTAGATGACATAATAATTGCTAGGGATAATGTGAAAGTTATTAATTCACTTAAGGCCTCACTTGATGATAAATTCAAAGTTAAAGATCTGGGAAACTTGAGGTATTTTCTTGGAATAGAAGTGGCTAGATCAGCAAAGGGAATTCAAATTTGCCAAAGGAAATACGCATTGGATATTTTGGCAGATTCTGGAACTATTGGAGCTACTCCAACTAAGATATCACTTGATCAAAATATAAAGTTGTCAAGAGATGAAGGGGAAATTCTTTCTGACCCTGCAATGTACAGAAGACTGATAGGAAAATTGCTTTATTTAACGATTACCAGGCTTGATATCTCCTACTTGGTCCATTTGCTTAGTCAGCATATGCAGACACCTAGAATGCCACACCTAAATGCAGCACATAAGGTGCTTAGGTATATCAAGCAATCACCAGGCCAAGGATTATTGTTCTCTTCATCCTCTGATTTGCAAATTAAAGCCTACAATGATTCTGATTGGGAAGCATGTCCAGACTCTCGGAGATCAATAACTGGGTATTATGTATTCATTGGTTCATCATTGGTGTCTTGGAGATCAAAGAAACAAAACACCATATCTAGGTCTTCGGCAGAAGCAGAGTACAGAGCGATGGCTGCAGTTTGTTGCGAAATAACATGGCTTAAGTATGTTCTTGATGATTTACTACCAGCCAATTGAATTGTTTTGTGACAACCAAGCGGCCTTACACATAGCGGCCAATCATGTGTTTCATAAAATAACAAAACCCATTGAATTAGATTGCCACCTTGTGCGTGGAAAGTACAAGAAGGAAGTGTCATTCCTGAATAAAATAGGAAAACATAAAAAATCAAGTTATCCTTATTTACCTAAAAACAGTACAAATGAAAGTTTTGAAGATATACACAAAAGATAAGAAAATTCAGAATATAATCTACAAATAGGAAATGCTCTTTTAAATAATAATCTTAAAGGAAAAGACGGGATTATAATAAATCCACCTTTAGATTTTAGGATAACACAAAAAGATGAAAATAAGGGAAAAAAATCAAGAGATAAATCAATATATGATTACGGAAGTTGAAGAAATAGAACGAAAATTCTTAGAATCTACTGGCGAAGAATATAATGAGTATAAAAGACAGTTAGAAGAATTAACCGAAAAAATGGAAAATATAAAAATAAATACTAATCCAACATCTAGTTATAATATAAAACCAGAAGACTTTAGTAGTGATGAAGAATATGAGAAATGGCTTCCTCATCACCCAATACCTAATAAGGATGGTCTCAATCAATATAGGAAGACACAAAAAAGATATACTGGAAATATAAGAAAACAATCTGTAAAAGAAATAAGTCCTATGAAATCTTATAATGAACCAATCCACACAACAGGAATATGGTTAGATCTTGATTGTGTAGATAAAGATAAAGCTATAGATATATGGATAAAGAGTACAGATTTAGCTATACAATTTAATAAATGGGAAACATATACATCATTTGGATTTATAGAACATACATTCAGAGGAATTGCATCTGAATGGTGGAGAAAACTACCAGAAAATATTAAAAGAAGTGGAGAAAATACAACTGAAGTATTAGATAATAGAAATACTTTAAATGAACAAAATATACAAGAAATATTAAAAAGACTTGAAAGAGCCTTAAGAACAGAATTCTTAGGACATAGATTCAGTTCTGATGAAGAATCTAGAAAACAAGAAGAATATAATGCAGGAACAATAGCAATGGAAAATTTAAAAATATGTGATATGTGTGAATTAGATAGGTATACATGTAAGTTTGAAGAAATATATTACTTATTAAACCAAGGAGATTACCAAGAAAATAAACCAATGTTGAGAGCCTATTTTACAAAATTACCATTCCCCTGGGGAATTAAGTTACTAAAAGAATATGAAAAAAATATTACCAACTGGAGAAGAAGAAGGTATAAAAATAGATAGTCTTGGAACTAGAATTGAATTTACAAAGCGAATGATTAGTACTTGGTGTAGAGAAGCATTAGAAAATAAGAAAGCATATAAGATAAGAAAAAATGCTTTGTGTTGTTACAAAGATTTAGGCCAAATAGAACAATTTGGATGTTACAAAAAGAAATATAAACCTTATAAGAAATATAAAAGAAAATTCAAAAATTATAAAAGGTTTAAGAAAAGAAGTTTTAAACCAAATAAAAAATATTTTAAGAAAAGAAATTGGACTGTAAAGCCCAAGCCAAAATATATCAAAAAATGTAGATATTTCATATGTAATGAAGAAGGACATATTGCCCCTCAATGTCCTAAAAAGAAAGATAAACAGAATATAAAAACTCTTAGAATTTATGAAGAATTCAAAGATGATAGTGATATAGAACCAATTGAATATTTTGAAGATTTGAGTAGTGAATGTAGTAGTATTTATGAATTAGACACATCCTCATCAGAAGAAGATTCTGAAGAGATAGTGTATATGAATCAAGAAATACAAGAAATAGACCAAGAAATAGAAATGGAAACAACTGAGGAAGTTGAAGATTCAATAGAAGGTATAAAGCAAGAAATTACCTTTGATATTAAAAAATACAAAAGAATAACTAAGCAGATACTAGATTTACAAGAAAAAGATGTATTTCACCAAGGATTCTTAGGTATACTACAAAGAGTAAATAAAACAATTGTAAGTATGAATTATAAAGAAATACCTATTTATATAGAAGATATAATGGGAAAAACAAGAATTCCTATAATCACAAAAGAATGGGTAAAACAAAAGTTATCCAAAATACCAGAGAATGTAAGAAGCAAATTGAAATGTATTGAAATAGGAGGAATACAAGTTATGGTAAAAGGATACTTTAGAGAATGTATGAATATACCAATAGAAATATATTATATGGACAATAGAATCTTACAAGATCCTGTAGATGCTCTATTAGGAACTATTGTAGGAAATCTAATTTACCAAAAGATAATGTTCACAGTAAGACCAAATTATGCAGTGTCATTAATTGATGAAAATATAGATCAAAGTTTCAATCTATACTATAGAATTGGAAATTTAAAAATGCCACAAAAAAGTAAAGCTATTAGTATAAGCATAAAATCAATTTTTGCTTTCAGTACTAGCCATCATAATAATTTAAAAAAAATAACTGATAACATTATCATACATAAAGATTTTAAAGAATTGGCTGAATATATACCTCCTAGAAAATACCAAGAACATGAAGTAACCATACCAGAACAGATAATGCTTGATTTTCATAAACAAGCAAGAGAAATCAATTCTGAAGGGAAATTGATAAGAAAAAATAGTATTAGTCTAGAAGGAGATAATCTTATTGCAAGATTCCCCTCCAGACAAAACTCTAAGATAAGTCAACTTAGAAAATTAAGTATTTATGAACCAACAAGTTCACAATACTATATCAAAACTAGATATATTAATCAAGAAGGATACAAGAAGAATCTTCTTGTTCTTATAGATACTGGAGCAGATAAAAGTCATGTAAATGCTAAATTTGTTAGCCATTTAATAGACTTTGAATTACCCGAACCATATATGTTTAAGGATTATTTGGGAAATAATCTTGAAATAAGAAAATATGTGAAATTCCCTCTTATATTTATAGGAGATGATTAAAAAGAATTTACTAAAGAAATAATTTTATATAAAAATGAATTATATAGAGCCAATCGTTCACCTATAATACTAGGAATGAACTTCCTTGGAAAATTTAGTCCTTACAAAATTTGCCAAGGATACTTAAAAATAACAGTTGATGATAATCCAATCATCATATCAAGAATAGATGAAAATATGAAATCATTGTTGTCATGGAAAGAATAATAAGTACTAATCTCATGAGTCCATATATTGAAATAACACTTAATATAAGAAGTTACTGCAGAGTTAAATTTCATGCATACTTAGATACAGGAAGTACAATAAGTTTGTGCTTACCAAATGTACTACCATCTGAGTATTGGAAATATGATTCAAAAAAGGTCATCACCGCTACAACAGCAGGTGGAAACAAGATTATATACAGCAAATATACTACACAAGTACCTTTTCTTATATTCTTTAGAGAAGTATTTGTTGATACAATATATATGTCAACCACAATTGGATGTGATATTTTATTAGGACAAAATTTCCTACTAAAATATGTACCATTTACACAATATATTGATAAATATATGTTCACAACCCCTTGTGCACATAAGATATTTACACCAAAAATCACTAAAGCTATTAGCATAGCATATAAATAAATTAAACATCAGAGCTCCTCAACCCAGCGTGGTGGATGTTGGAATACAGAAAAATTCAAACCAATTACAGTTTTGAAAATGACAACAGAAAATAAGTTAGAAAAATTGAAAAAAGAAATCTCTGAAACCTATTCTGAAAATCCATTAGAAAAATGGAACACAGATAAGGTAAAAGTAAAGATAGAATTAATTAATTCAGACACTATAGTAAGAGTTAAATCAATGAGATATAATGTAGAAGACCAAAATGAATTTAAGGTCCAGATAAAAGAATTACTAGAAGTCAAACTAATTAGGCATAGTAAAAGCCCACATAGCAGCTCAGCTTTTATGATTAGAAAACATAGCGAAATAAAAAGAGGAAAAGCCAGAATGGTGATTAATTATAAAAAGCTAAATGAAGTTACTAAATTTGATGGATACTACTTGCCTAATAAGGACACCCTTATTAAACAAGTACAGAACAAAAAGATATTTTCAAAATTTGATTGTAAGTCAGGGTTTTGGCAAATCGTACTTACAGAAGAAAGTAAACCACTAACTGCATTTAGTACCCCTAATCCTTTGGGACAATATGAATGGAATGTAATGCCATTTGGATTGAAAAATGCACCACAGATATTTCAAAGGAGAATGGATGAGATAATCAAACCAATCACACATTTTTGTATTGCTTATGTTGATGATTTACTCATTCATTCAAATGATATAAATGAACAAATTGAACATCTTGAGAAATTTTGTTATATTATGAAAAAGCATGGTATTACACTTTCCCAAAACAGAAATAGAATTTCTTGGATTACACATAAAAGAAGGAGAATTGCAACTGCAATCTCATATTGGTGAAAAATTTCAAGAATTTCCTGAAGAAATCAAAGATAAAAAACAGTTACAAAGTTTCCTTGGTATATTGAATTATGTTGAAGGATTCATTGAAAATTGTGCCAAACTAAAAAATTATTTTCTTCCAAAATTAAGGAAAAATGTAATGTGGTCTTGGGAAGAACAAGATTGCAAAAATATAAGGAAAGTAAAAGAGGAATTGAAAGTTTTGCCTAAACTTGTAATTCCACAAGAAGAAGATTTCTTTATCCTTGAAACTGACGCTTCAGATAATTACTGGGGTGCAGTATTAAAGGTTAAAAAGAATCATAAAGAATATAACTGTGAAAAGAATTGTTCTTGTCCAGAGATACTTGCAGGATATACATCAGGAACATTCAAAAAAGTCGAAACAAGGTATGAAACAAATAGAAAAGAACTCATTGCTGTCAAGCGAGGAATACAAAAATATGAAGATTATTTATTGCCAAAGAAGTTCTTAATTAGAACTGATAATACTCAAGTTAAAGCATTCTTGAAAAATAATGTTGATCCATCTATTGCTAACAGATATATTATTAGAATTCAAATTTGGTTTTCTTATTTCAAATTTGATATTGAATATATAAGAGGAAAATCTAACTTTCTTCCTGATTATCTTAGCGGGGATGGAGCTAGAACAACTAAAGACGAAAATCCAAATTCTTGAAATAAAAGTTTCCTATTTGGAAGCACAAATGCAAAATATCCAAGATAGTCTTCGAGGCAAAAATATAGCCCTTGAGGCAGAAGTAACTTGTACCAAGTCTAGTATCCCTTCACCGGGACTTGTGAATACTAGCGCTCTTCCCGAGGATAAAGGGAAAGACAAGAAAACAATAGGAACCCCTTCACAGGGAATACTCAAACCTATTGTTAGTAAAGAAGAAATAAAAACCCCTCTCAGGGATTTACAAGATATCAAAATTAGCGATGGTAGCTCTTCATCAAGCCAGAAATTACCAAAGCTAACTATTGATCCAAAAGATGTTGTCAAGATATGCCATGGGATGAAGATACCCAAAAAGGATAACTATGAAGAAGTAATATTCTTTCTTGTTATTTTTAATATTTTATCTGATTGGTATCTTGAAATATGAAAGTGGATGAGAACTCTCCACTATGGAAAATACAAAAACACCAGCCAACTGGGTAAGAAATTGCTTTGAAATAGGAAATATACTCTGTATATATCCTAGCAAGGACCTCAGAGAGATAGCTCAACTCCCGGCAGATGTCAGGAAAGCAATTAAGAGATATACAAATGTTGTTAAAAGTACAAATATATATATATATATATATATATATATATATATATATATATATATATATATATGCGCCCATGGAATGTGATCCTATTCTTGAATATATGCATTCATCGTTCCATGTTATAAAATTGGAACTCACAAACCAACATTTTTTACCAACCAGTCAAAAGGTTGTGAAAAATGGATATCAAGATATCATTAATATGATGTCCTACAGAAGAGCAAAAGGGTATAAAGAAATATTCGAACATGTGACTCAGTTAATTATTGAGAAAGAAAAGATATGGATCTATTCTTCTGAAGAATATATAATTTATTCCAATGCAAGGATCTCTACAAAAGACGAAGACTTATATCTCCTTGACAATTTACTCTCTACCATAATTTCAAATCAAGTTAATGGATTAGAAGATATGTCCAAAGAACTGTGCAAAATACTCTGGGATTACAGTGATCATCATTGCGAGCACTGTGTTGTAGAAGATATGAGCCAAGGAGCATCCCTCAACAGTGAAGAATTCCCTGCTGAATTCTTTGAATCAAGGATGGAAAAATAATGGAGACAAGATAGTGACCCTTTATCACTACTTTAATAAAGAAAATTATTAAAGAAAAACTGTGGTCACTAGAAGACAGAAGATAATACGAAGAAGTCTTTGTGACAAATGATCATTCACCCACCATTAGGTCATATGTCACAATCCATGAAGCCAGCTAGCAAGAAATAATAAGAGAGATCCGTGAAGATAAGATTTCCCAAAGACTAAAGATACAAAAGGCCAGAAGATAGTGGCAGACAAAAGGTTATTTTCACTACCTAACAAAGGATAGTGGGATGATAGCTGTAAAGATAAGACTCCTTATCACTGAAGGAATGGCTCAAGACCTCTATAAAAGGAGGAATCAAGATCCAAAGAGGACATCTCGAAATATCTTGAAGAAAAACACATCTCAAATTCTCTTCTTTAATCTGTATACACCACTTGTATTCAGAAATATTGTTAGATAATTTGAAGATAGCAAAGCTTGTAATAAGGTAATCACTTATGGAGTTCTAAACTTCATAAGGTGAATACCAAAGGTATGTAAATATAGTGTGTAAGCATGTACTGTTTCAGTTTATGAATATAAATATGAAGTTTGTTATGTTCAACAAAGTTTTCATAAAAGGATTTCGTTAAGTTTCTCATGATTCCTCGGCAGTACAGATAGAGATTTTAAAAGATTTTCAAAACATTGTTTTTGAATGGATGTTAGTCATGCCAAAGTACCCGTCTTGGATTAATGTTTTGGAGGAAAAAGGCATATTTCTAACAAAATTGTAGCACCTTGTGTGTGAGTTTATCTTTTAAAATTTCGTTCCAAGTAAGAACTCGTTTTTGAAAAGAGTTTGGATAGAGGTGAAAACAAAGACTCTTAATACTGTGAGATAGCGTATGTGGAAACACGGCTAGTTCTTTAGAGTGAGAAATGCAACCTTAATTGAAAAGCCTTTTGCGGAAGCAGTTGTGGACCTAAACAATTTAAAAAACATTTTAAACATTCATCTAATTCAGAAGACTGGTTAAGCACATGCAAAACAACTATAAAGACATACTAGAGGGAAATCCTGATTATTTCCATTGATTACTGTAAGTCATTTACATCCTTTTATATGCTTATCTTTACATAATTATTCTCTGATTGTTATGAACACATCACAAACATCCACATCTAATAATGATAGCCTTAAACTTTACTTAAATAATGTAGATATTTCGTTTTTACTAAGATTAGTTAAAAAATCTGAAAAAGTATTTCCTGTTGGCCAAGAAAACCTTAAGAATATATATCTTGATATAGATTATGGTTGCAAACATAATATAAGATTTGATCATGTAGAAACTAGTAGAAGAATAAAAAAATATAAATGATACAATAATTGAATATAAAGATATTGATGAAGAAGTTTGAGAAGGAATTATTCTAGGATATATAACTAAAAAGGATCAACCAAAAGCCTTTGAAAAATTAACAAGATATAGAGAATATTTAGGACAAATTGAGAAATTTAAGAAAATGTTACATAATCCTGATTAAATTTACTGATCAAGAAGAAAGAAACAATCCTGAAAAATCCAATAACTAAAAAATAAAGGATATATCTTGCAAATATAAAGAAGAAGGGTAAAATAGTATTTTTATAGAATCAATTTTATATTATTAAAAATCTTTGTGAGTGTCTGTAAGACATCTGTCAACCAGTAGTCTGTAAGTGTAGCATGATCCTATAACGATAACTCTTTCTTTGACCTGGCATTTTGGAAAATCAAGAAGCCTTTTTTCTTTTTCTTTTTCTTTTTTTTTTTCCATTTTTGGTCTAAATATGGAAAATTGGCGAAAATAGTCCCAAAACTCTGCTCATATAGCTTAAATGGTCCAATCCTTTCGAAAGTAGTGCAAATGGTCCCTTTTAACGGATGCCGTCTAAAACGATAATTAGTTTGGTGTGGGGATTTCCACTATCTTTTAAGGAAAAATTGCATGTGTAGTCCCACCTTTGACGAAAGTATCAATCATTTTGTAAGCAATATTTTTTCTTATTTTTGTCCCCGACCTTTAAAAGATCAAAATTAAGCCCCTCTTATTAATACATATTTTTTAGAAGAAAAATTATCTTTATTTTTAAATAAACACAAAATCCGTCTCATTCTTCAACCAATCATTGAAAACCACCTCCACTCAATCGCCATAATTCAAATAAGAAATTTTGATAAGATGACAAAGTAAAAAATGGGATTATTCATTTTATACTTTATTTATTCAATTGATAGGAACAGAAGTTGATGAATCTGTAAACAACAAATCAAGCAATATCAAGATTCAAGAGAAGGACCATCAAAAAGTACAAAGCAAAAAGAAGAAGATAAACAAGAAAATAAAAAGTAGAAAGGGAAATAATAGGGACACAACACGAGGTGAGATTGGAACTTCAAGAAAAAAAATTCTACGCTAAAAGAGCATTTTGACTATCTCTATGCACCCATATCCATGGATGATTTACAGCTTAAACCTTCTTTTCACATATGTTCGTCATATTATTCTTAATTCAAGAAGCCTAGGCGGTGGCAACAAAGCTAGTTGAGCACGCTCGCGAGCCTGCCCATTAAGCTCAGCTCGACGTATTGATTATACGAGCCCAAGCTTTCGGGCTTGCAAGTCGAGCCTGGGTCAGCTCAGCTCGTTCTCTAAAAGTTGGGCTCATAACCTCATGAGTCGAGTTGAGTCAGCTTGAGGGTCATTTTTAAAGGAAAAGTGAAGATACATTATTTATTTTCTTTTAATACACTTTAGTTACGATCTTTTGACGAAAAAATAAAGTATACATTTGCTTTGATTCCAAGATTTAGATTAGTACTATTCATTTGAAAAATACACCAATACATTCATTTGGAAAAACAAAAATTAGGTGAGCCTCACAAGCCGGTTCGTGGCGGGCTTGACAACCGAGCTTGTGAGCCGACTCGCAAGACTCGCAAGCTTTTGGTGGCGTGTTCAGCTCGATTCGTGAAAAAAAAAAAATGAATCTTGGCTTGGCTCGGGGCCTGTCAAAAATTGGCTCGGGCCTCTCGTGAGCCAAATATCACAAGTCGAATCGAGGGGCTCACAAGCAGTCTGGCTCAATTGCCATCCCTAAAGAAGCCTACTTTTGACCACATGGCTGCAGCTGTAGTTAGATGGTGGTGGTTTTTCGTGGGTTGGTTGAAGGAGTTGAATTTTTTTTATATTTTATTTAAATATAAGGATAAGTTTGTCTTTATAAAAAAAGGTTCATGACAAAAATAAGATAATTAACTTCAAGAGGACAAGAACAATGAAATTACCATACCGCCTTATGCATATTCCAATGGATTTATATTCTAGCATCAGCATAAAGCGACTGTTAACTAATTAACTTGAAGTCACTATTTTTAAAAGATATTTTGTTTTTTGATTTGTGATTTTCCTGAAGAATCACAATTTCGAAAATTTATAATTATTCGTTTTAATTTTCAACTTTATCTATACTATGCCCCTGTTTGAGCCACTTTTTTTGAAAATGAGAATGAAAAATATAGCCGTTATTGGGGCCCACACAAGAGATAGAGAATTTGAATTTAAATGTTGATGTGATGGATAACGGTCATATTTTTCATTTTAGTAAGAAAAAAAGGTGGCTCAAACAGGGCCTATATTGTAGATGAATATTTTACTATTGCTTCTAAAGTAACATAACTTTATATTATGTTATTTTTCTTGTGTAACATTATCTGCTCCTAAAAGCATAATATTCTAATATCAAGTATATTATACTATTTTTATTAATGAGCTAGTTTAATATTTTGTATTAATAATTTTTTGTTGCTCCTGAAAAAAGCATAATTTATACCATTTCAAAGAATATTTCGTCATGCTCCCTAAGTAACACATATCCCGAAGAATATCACATCATCTAATCTCATAACAAATTATTATCTATATGCGTAGTTTATAAACAAAAACTCATCCCTAAATAAATGTAGAACAAAGCGGGTTGTACGAGGCCCAAGGCACAATTCATAAAAGTATACAATTCATGTCTGTGCTAGCATCGATATTGATTACATTAGTGGTATTAGTAGATTTCATTATCAGAGTTTCCTTATCGCATAGATGAAATCTAGTAGTGTGGAGAAATGGCACAATGACGATACTGGCTAATTGATGATTGGATTATTGTGTTGGGCTGGACTGTTGTTATTACTTGGATTATTTGGTGGCTTCTGTTTTCATCCGGTTGAAATCGTGTTTTACGTTATGCATTTTTCTTAAGGCTGGATGGATGAGATGTCGCCAAGTGTCGTCCCACGAACCGTTGGATAGGCCGACCTTGTGAAGACTTCTCATTTTACGCTTAGGGTTTAAGTTTGATGGGTTTTGATTCATTCTCCCGTACTCTCTGTGTTCTCTTTGTTCGTTTAATCTTCTCCGTTCTTCTACAATCTGAAATTTGGAAAGACTTTACTCAAAAGGAGAGAATAGATTTCAATGAAATCTTTTCTCCAGTTGTAAAATTTACAACTGTTAGAATAATATTAGCCTTAGCAGCTTAGTTTAACTAGGAATTGGATCTATTAGATGTTAAAATTGCATTTTTTAAATGGGAATCTTGATGAAACTATTTACATGGAACAACCAAAATGTTTTGAAGTAAACAAAAATTCAGACTTAGTATGTCTACTTAAAAAGTTCTTATATGGTTTAAAACAAATTTCAAGACAATGGTACAAGATGTTTGATACTTTTATGCTTGGACTTGGTTTTAAAATGAGTAATTTTGATACATGTCTTTATTGCAAAGTAAGTGGTGGTAAAAATTCACTCTATCTTCTTCTTTATGTTGATGATATGCTCTTGGCTAGTCATGACATAAAAGAAATAGAGTTAATTAAAAATAAATTGAAATCTGAATTTGAAATGAATGACTTAAGTCATGTTAGAAAGATTTTGGGTATTGAAATTAAAAGGAATAGAATGGAAGTGACACTTAGTCTCAGTAAAAAATCATATGTTTTGAAATTGTTGGAATAGTTTTCTATGTTTGATGCTAAAAGTTTGAGTTTACCTTTAGCAAATCATTCTAAACTCTTAAATGATCAATGTCCCAAATATGAAGATGAGTTCAAGAGAATGGTAAGAGTGCCATATTCTAATGTAGTTGGGCCTGTTATGTATCTAATGGTTTGTTCTAAACCTGATTTGGCATTCTCAATAAGTGTATTGAGTAGATACATGTCAAATCCAAGTGAAGCTCATTGGGAAACTATGAAATGGCTTCTTGGATACATTAAGGGAACTTGTGACGCGAGAATTCATTATAATAAATAATTTGAATGTGTTATCTTGAGGGGTTACAATAATTCTGACCATGCAGGTGATAGAGACAATAGGAAATCCACTTTTGCCTATATATATACTTTGTGTAATTCTTGCATAAGTTCGAAATCACAACTACAAAAAAATGTTGCATTATCTTCAACTGAAACTGAATATATAGCTGCAACAGATGCTATAAAAGATGGAGTTTGACTAAAAGGACTCTTAAATGAATTTGGTTTTGTTAAAGATGTTATTTTGTATTCTGATAGTCAATATGCCATTTATTTGAATAGAAATCCTATTTTGCATAATATATCAAAACATGTTGACATAAAATTTCATTTTATTAGAGATGTTATCTCACAATGTGTTGTAAAATTTGAAAAGATTTCTACTTATTTTAGTCCTGCTGATGATGGTATAAAAGTATTGTCTTTAAATAAGTTTTTGGACTGTTTAAACCAACTGAACATTAACACTTGCTGATTTGTGTATCAGGAATAAGAGCAAATGATGCCATGACGGAGAAATCACTATAGATGAAACTGAGATCATTGTACCAGGTGGAGATTGTGAAGAAATGGCACAATGATGATACTGGCTGATTGCTGATTGGATTATTGTGTATGGTCGATTTTTTGTTGGCATGGATTGTTGTTATTACTTAAATTATTTGGTGGTTTCTGTTTTTATCCTACTAAAATCGTGTTTTGCCTAATGTGTTTTTCTTAAGGCTGGATGGTTGAGATGTCGCCAAGTGTCATCCCATGAACAATTGGATAGGTTGACTTTCTGGAGACTTCCCACTTTATGCTTAGGGTTTGAGTTTGATGGGTTTTGATTCATTTTCTCATACTCTCTCGAACTCTCTATGTTCTTTCTGTTCGTTTCATCTTCTCCGTTCTTCTGCACTTTAAAATTTGGAAAGCTTTTTTTGATCTTATAAGACGTGTAGTTTTTTGTATAGATCTTGAGTGATTTGTAAAGGGCTATGGTTGTGCCCTTGAGTGGATCGCTGTTTCGATCAGTTTGCTGGCTTTCATTTCTTCCGGTTGGCGGAAGCTCAAAAGAGTATTAGGAACTCCTGTTCTTTACTTATTTTCTGTTGATTTGTGCATTTTTATTTTGGATTTTGTTGATTGAAAGTGGCTGATAATTTGAACTTAATCATTACAAGTAGTTTTCATTATTAAAGTTTCTATATCACTTAAATGAAATTTTGCAAATTTAATACCATTTAAATTGGAAATTCTGTCCGTGGTTTCTACTACTAAAGATCACATAGAGTATATTTGGTAAGCTTATCATATCTTTTAAAATATATATATATATATATATATATATATATATATATATATATATATATATATATATATATTTACACATCCAAAATTATTTCCAATCACATCTTTTAAAGCACACTAAATATATTGTACGTTGAATCATTAATGCGTATGAGATCAATTGCTCATCATCAATGCTTAGATCTATCGTATATAAGATCACGATTGGGCTTAGGAGTGATCATCCCCTAGAATTCTCAATTGAATAAGAGAAGACCGCGAGGAAAGGTTTCAAAACTTGTCCACTTGCATTTGATAAATCTAATATTTCTCACATACGAGTTTTCGATTGTGTTGTTCAAGTCCCAAATTCACACTCACAATGCACCGAAAATAGGTTCCTAATGAAGATTGTGGATTTATATTTACTTTGGTTTACCATCCATTAATAGGTACTATGCTTTAACGGATGATTTATTTACAGGATATTTGCAATATGTTAGAAGCGTAGTCAATCAATTAATATCAAAAACTTTGTTCTTCGAAAAAGAAAGGTAAAATAGAAAATCCAATTAAAAAATTGTAAAAAATAATTGTAAAAAATAGTGATCAATCCAATGTTGATCAAAAATAATGATATTTCAATAAATTATTCATTATCTTATAGATTATGGGAATGAAACAATATTGCCATGGCCAATATCACCATCTTTAATGTGGCCCTTGATATCATGCAAAACAAGGATCTTAAATCACAGTCTGTTAAAGACTATTAAAATCGAAATGATTAAGAAGTCACATAGGCTGGGTTGATTTTCTTCGAGAAAAGTGAAGTGTTTGAACTTGTAATTCAAACTCCTAAAAATATAATCATTGTTGGATGCAAGTAGGTCTTTGTAAGGAAAATATATGAAAACAACGAAATTACAAGATACAAAATCCAACTCTTAGCATAAGGTTTTTCAAAAAGGCCTAGAATTGATTATGAGAAAAGTATTCTCCAATAATGGACTCCATAAAATTTAGCTCATGTTGGCCCTCAATAAAATTTTAATATATTTTTCTCCATCTTCTTTTCAGCCACACTTTCCAATAAAATAATATTACATGTAAATAAAAAAACTCCTTATTTTTTAACTATACATTCTTCCAAAAATTACTATTTCAAAATACATTATTTCCAAAAATCTCATTATAATGGGGACCAAACAAGGGTTTCGATTTTTTATTAGCTTGATTGAATTACAAAGGCAGACACCTGCCACATGGATGATAGTAATTGTCTATCTATATAGTTCACTTGATAATAATATCTAAATGAAAATTCCTGAAGGACTTAAAGTGCCAGAAGCAAATAATACATGCCCCAAAATTATGTTATCAATTAAATTACAAAGATCATTATAAGGATTAAAATAATCTGGACGTATATTGTATAATCACCTCAGCAATATTTCTGAAAAAGTGTTGTCAAAATAATGACCTCTCTACATGTTTTCATGAAGAAAAAAATATAGAATTTATATTTATGAAAATCATGTTGATAATTTAAATCTTATTAGAACTCTTGAAGAGTTCAACAAAACTTTAAAATATATGAAAAATAAAATTGAGATGAATGATTTTATTTTTAAAAAAATCCTTTTTAGGTGCAAATTGAATATTTCTAGAAATGATAATGATTTGCTATTTAGTCTTTATATATATGAAATGTATTAAAACGTCTTTACATGAATAACGCACATCCATTAGTATCGTCCATGATTGTCCGTTCACTTGATGTGAAAAATATCCCTTTTGCCCACTTGAAGTTGGAAAAATATTGTTGGCCCTATAGTACAATACTAAAGTGCAATTGGGACGTAGGATTTTTAGTAAATCTTCTTACAAGATAAAGACCTATAACAATTCAAAGATATTTGAATAGTATTTAGCGCATTCTTCGTTATCTAAGACTTGCTATTAACATGGGATTATTTTATTCACAAAATTGGGAGCTTTTTTCAGTGGAATATGCAGATGCATGTTATCTCTGTAATCTACATAAAATTAAATTACAAACAAGATATGCATTTATATGTGGAGGAACGACTATATCATGGAGACTTGTGAAATAAATCTTGACAACAACATTTTCAAATCATTCTAAAATTATAGCAATACTTGAAGAAAGTCGTATAGTTGAGGAATGTGGTCTATCATATCCAAGATCATGTAGAGTTTCAACAAAGGATATTCCAACAATATTTTATAAAGATATTGCAATTTGTATCGTACAACTCAAGGGAAGTTGTATAAAAGGAGACAAGAAATTTCTTCAGAATTCTTTCACACATATAATTAGCTTTAAAACACTGGTGACATCGATGAGTGATAATGTTGCCGACTTATTCAAAAAAACATTATCAATATTTATATTCTAGAAATTAGTACATTGAATTGGAATACGTCGACTCTAAAATTTTTAGTGATAAACATCAGAATGGAATCGTTGTACTCTTTTTCTTTATCCAGGTTTTGTCCCATATGATTTTCATGAAGAGGTTTTACTGGAACGATACTTCTATATTCTAAATTCATTTACAATTGAATATAAATATAGAACTTTGATTCTCAATAAAATACACACAAATTTATTGATTTTCTCTATTTTCTCCTCTTTTTTGTCTAACATTTAATTGTATTAAGTGTTTTATTCCATATACTTCTCGGTTTAGAGTTTGAAAGTAAATACTCTCGTGGCATAATTGGCAGTGGTGGATTTAGTGGGGGTTGGCCCAGATTAGTCCCTAGCCTACGAGATTTTTCCTACATAAAAATATTTTTTTATATGTAATTTTTTTAAGGATGAAGGGATAGTATATTGAAAAGAAAAAAAATAAATAATGGTGTGTATTATTATACTTGTTTATCTTTTATTGGCAAGTAAAGAGGGAGATGGTGAACTGCCTAAAAAATAAAAATCTACCACTCCCTAAAAAAATATTTTCCTTATTTTTAAGGAAAATATGGCCACGTGATCAACTTTTAAAAAATATTTTTCATGGAAAAAATATCAATCAAATACCTAAAAATAGGAATTTATGTGAAAAAAATGACATTTTTCGTGGAAAATAAAGTCAATCAAACACACTCTTAAAGTCATCTTAGTTATATATTATGAAGTTCTGTCTAATTCTGAAATGTGGAAATTACACTCAAACATGATTTTTAACTTCACAATTCAAAATCAGGTTTAAAAGTTCTTTGTTCAAAAATCAAGTGATAATTCAATATTTTAATATTAATAACAACATTATAAAATTAAATTACACCCTAACTCCCACCCATCCAAATTTTACTCCCAAACCCTAAATCATTTTCTTTTCTTTCTCACCTTTCCCTTATCTCTCTATCATCTTCCCACCCCCACCCCCACCTACCGTGGCCACGACGTCATTGTGGCACGATGATTGCTCGGCACAACGGCACTATGTGGGATTAGCACCGCTACATGACGCTTAGCGTTGAGTGACACTGCTCGCGGAGCTATGAACACTGTGCGCGTACCGCAAAGGGTTGCTGCAGCGATGTCATTCTTGTGTATGCAATGGGTCGAGAATTTCGTTTATTTGATCTATTTTTGAGGAAGTGCTGGTGCCAGAAATTTCATCCCTTTGAATGCAATTGTGTTATTGTGAGATGATGCTGGTGCGGTGGTAGTGGGGTGACTTGATATTCGACTGGTGACACTAGGTGGTTTAGGTAGGATGAACAACATATGTGACCAACTATTTGTGGTTAGGTGTTTGTGACCAACTGT
The DNA here is from genome assembly GCA_019097785.1 of Fraxinus excelsior. Classification (NCBI taxonomy): domain Eukaryota; kingdom Viridiplantae; phylum Streptophyta; class Magnoliopsida; order Lamiales; family Oleaceae; genus Fraxinus; species Fraxinus excelsior. The sequence goes on along the minus strand of CM032626.1, from coordinate 34,110,722 downwards.
TTAGTTAATTTATGATCAACTATTGTATCGATGGTGGGGCTAAGATGAAATGTGTTTGTGACAAACTATTCATGTGTTTGTGACCAACTATTGAGAGTGAGGTAGGATGAAGAGTGTTTGTAATCGAAAAATAAATTGTAACCAATTAATTTGATAATTTGTAATCATGAAATAAGTCATGACTTATAAAATTTGTGATTTGTGACTGATAAATAATACGTTATCTATTAATTTGATAATTTATGATCGATAAATAAATTGTGACATATAAAATTTGTGATTTATGAGCGAAAAATAATGTGTGATCAATTAATTTGATAATTTGTGATTGATAATAGATCATGATCTATAAAATTTTGTGATTTGTGATCGAAACATTCAGCAATTGTGACTAATAAGTAACTGTGATAATAAATTGTATAGTTTTGTGACCTTAATATATATAATTAATAAAATATTTTTCATTATTTATTTAATTATTAAAAATTAATTATGACCTAATTTTTGAAGTTTTAGAACTTTTTTTTTTTTTTTAAATTTTGAAATTGTATATTTTAACCACCTTAAATATGTAATGTTCCTTTCTAAAATACCTTTATTAATTTTGATCGTCAAGGGCAGAGCTTACTTAGGCCTAGAGGTGTCAAGACGGACAGACCAGTCAGACCCGTGAAAATCGGCTTGAATCGACTCGGGATCGCGAGCCGACCAAGGAGGTGTGACCCGCAGACTTCGCGGGTTACACATTCACGATCGTGAAAAAAAAAATTAAATATTATAATTAAGTATGTGCAAACCTAGTTGGGATGTACTTAAACTATAAATTATAGTAAAAGTAGGTACCAACTTAGTTGGTATGTACTTATGCTATAAATATTTGATAATAGTAATTAGAAATACATTTAGTTGTTATTTATTTAAATTAAATTTAATTTTGCAAAGTTATAAATAATTCATGTAACATTAAATTTGAATTCTATGTAAACATTTCTTGGTATAAATATGAATTTATCATTTTGTTCAATTATTAGTTTACATTTAACAAAAAAAATATTTTTTTGCTATAAATATGAAAAATTCTATATTTTTATAATTTTATTTGTACAATCATACGGGTCAAATCGCTATCCGTATGGGCTCAAGTCGGATAGGTCAGCAGGCAGGCCTGGATTGTAGTCCAACATTATGGGTCGACCCGGAATCTGCCCGGAACCCATAGCGGGCGGACTTTTTTCACGCGGGTCGTTACCGAGCTCATATGTTAGCGGGCCGACCCAACCCAAACCACCCAGATTGACACCTCTACTTAGGCCCAGTTAGGGCTATGGCCCTCACTGATCTTTTGTAACCTTTTTTTTTTTTAATTTTCAACATTTAAAAAACATGATTTAAACCGAATTTATAAATATTTTTTTATTTAATGTGAGATTTATTTCTAACAGTATTACACATTGTAACTTTTTTTTAAAAAAAAAAATTTCAACATTTAAAAAACATGATTTAAACCGAATTTATAAATATTTTTTTATTTAATGTGAGATTTATTTCTAACAGTATTACACAATATTTTCCCTTAGCAATAACCTAGAGTTGCATCTTCGTAGATTTCATATGCTAAAAACTTCCTTCTCCTTCGGCTTTCTTTTGTAATGGTAAATTTTAGTTGATTGGAATATTTTTGTAATCTCTTTTCCTCGTTTCACTTTTCCCAGTTTTATCTGCAAATTTATATCGTATCTATATGTCATTTTATGCAATATTATTTCTCTTTTCGATCATTATAAAATAAATTTTGTTAGAGCATCTTCAAGAGACTCGTTAAACATTAGATGCTCTTTATTTTAAAGAGTCGACATTTAAAATCATGTTTCAAAAGACTTTTTAAATTAACATTTTAATTTAGAGAGTGAGATTGACTCTCCCAATTTGAAGAGTCTAACCCGCTCTCTATAATTAAATGCATTCAAAAAATTTCAATTTTCAATGTAGGAAAATAATAAAATAATCTAAATAAAAGTTAGTTAAAATAAAAGATAAAGAAAAATAATAAATATTTTTTTGGAGTAGTAAAATTAAATATTAAATATAAAGAGTTTGTTGGAGTACTTCAAAATTTTAACTCTCTAAATTTATAGATGCTCTCCAAATGATAGAATACACTCTTTAAAAATAGAGAGCCTTTTGGAGATACTCTTATATTCGTATTTGGATAATGTCTATTTGGATCTCTAAGTCAGCTATTTTAAATGTAATAAGCAATCTTGGGATCGTTTGATAGGATTTTTGAAAAGTAAAAAAAATTGATTTTAAGATAAAGAAATTGTTTTTGGGCATGTTTGAATATATAGTTTTTTGGAAGTGTATTGTCTGTAAAAAGAGCTTTTAGAGAAAGTTAGTCTAAAGTAACTATGTCACAAATCTCTTCCACCAAAAGTAAAAGAAAAACAAAAATCCTATTAAATGGACCCTTTATTATTTTGTTGTCGTTAATAAAAATTCTTATTCAGTTGCAATTTTATGACGTGTGAGATTATAAAAATGAAATTAGATAAGTTTAACCGTGCTTTATGTTATATAGAGATCACCTAACGGGTTTGTTTGGCGCTTTTCATGCCATAAAGTAATCGAATAAATTATTAATTTTTTTGACCTATTTAAAGGTTGTGGCAACTAGGGCGGTTCGTGGGTCGGTTCGGTTCGGTTCGGTTCGGTTCTGCTCGGTTCCAAAATTTTCGGGTATTTAATAAGTGGATCCATCGGGTCCAAATATAATTATGGTACCATTCGATTCCATACCATAATTAAGTTTTTTAACATTTACAGCAACATTACATAAATATAACTAATGACATTTCATTCGTAACTTTTACAAATTAACGTAGTCCAATTCAAAAATATATAAGTAACTAGTTGTCGAATAACATTAATTCAATGCATACAAATACCAAAAAGTAGATATTAATATTAAAATATCGGTGATCTATATTAAAAAATTGACGCCCAAGGCTTAAAATTATGAAATGATCTGATTTATTTAATTAATTTGTTAATTTATTTTAAAAAAATAAAATAATTTAATTAATTCAATAAAAAAAATAACAAAATTATTTAGTTTCGGTTCTTCGATTCTTGGTCTAGACCCGACCCATACTCATCGATTCTCGATTCGGGTACCCGTTCGAATATTTAACTTATGAAAAATCGCTCGATTCGATTCGATCCAGAACTTTTGGACACCCCTAGTGGCAACCGCTTATTGGAACTTTTCTATATATCCATTTATCAAAAGGCAACAAGTGAAAAACAAAATAATTGTAACATTCTTTATATCAATGTGTTTTTTTCCTTCACTTAACCAAATTTCTAGTTCGGCCAATGTTAATCGTCATTTAGGGATGACAGGAATTAACATATTCTTATTTATCATCTCATTTAATTAATTAATTATTTTTAAATATGATTTCAATTGAAATATATAAAAAATAATTTTAGATTAAAGATTAAGGACGGAGACAAGGGCCGAGCCATGACACACAAACCTAAATTCTCAAGCACAAATAACAGTGGAAACAATAAGATGTTAATAAATACATAATAGGGTAGAAATGAAGAACCTTTCGATTTATTCTTTTTAATTTAAAAAAAAAAATCAGATTTTTTGGATGCTCAGTGGATAACCCTTGCCCAAGTGTAACTCCGCCCCTACCGGAGACTATATTTTCCATCCCGTCCCTATTTAGCTAAAGGAGCAGGAATTTGCGCCTCATTTAGGACGAGGTGAAATTGGATAAGTTGGGAGCGAGGACTTTTGATAGCCTTATTGTCATTTAATGCAATACTAACATGGAGGATAAATGAGAAAAAAAAATTGGTGTGCATAATGTTGGAGATTGGATAGAACATGGCCTTAGATATATCAATTCGGCTCGTCGACTCATTTTTGAGTATTGGCCTAAGCTGGCCCTTATGGCTCGACGAGCCACACAGACCGACCCGTGTCAGCCATATCAACACAGACCAAAATGGCCCGTGTCTTGGAAATAAGGCAGCTATGACTGCCTTTTTTTAAGGCAGTAGCTGACTTTTAAAATAACAAAAATAAAATAAAATCTTAGGAAAAATTAAAAAAAAATCGGTCGGCTTTGCTCGAAAGGCCCAAGTTTAAAGCCCGAGTCGAGCACCATTTTTTTGGTCGAGCTTTTGCTCGGCTCTGCTCAAGTAAAAAAAAGTTTGATCCGTTTTTACCCTAGCCATGAACTTTGACTAGCGAGCCGATTCGACTCGATTCGTTTACATCCATAGATGACTTGCAAAGTTAGTTAACAATTGAAACTTGTATCAATATAATAGTTCCATTCGTATATATATGAGTTGGAGAAAATGTTTAATTTCTTTTATTTACTTCTGTCAAGTTATTTTATATGAAAAGAGCTGTTATATGTTGGTGGTAACAAGCAAATAGAAAATCTCTCAAAATTAAACCTATAGGGGCAACTGAAAAAATATATATATATATATAAAGAGATGTAAATCCCTAAAAGATGAAGAAAATAATTAATAAATATGTTCATCACATTTTACTAGTATGTTGTATAAGTAATTTAGTTAGGAAGTGTATCGTGAATAAATCATTTTACGGTTGTAGATCACGTGACAATGTAATATATACTAGAGAGGGAATTAAAAGTTCGGAATATTTGGCAAACTTATATGACTTGGACTCATCAATCCGTCATAAGCTTGTGGCATGAGCTATTTTATTGGAACAATGCTAAGTGTACGAAGTGAGGATGATCTCGATGTGATGTGACAGGCAATATGAGGTGAAATGATAATCAGAGTTGTGGGTATGAAATTCATTTTATTGATTTTTTTATTTAATGTCACAATATGGCTCTATTGACTTTATTAATTAGTTTGGATTATGCTGTAATTATTGACTAATTCTTTAATTGATCATTCATGCAACTATTACAATTTTAATTAGGCACCAGCAAAATCTTTTTGTTTAATTAGGTCCCCTAAATTAATTAAACCTGCTTGCCCCAAATCATAATCGTGTAGGCATGATTATTGCACGAGAATACTAATTAAACTATTCGATTTCTCCCCTTTTAATCTTTTATATTAGTAAGACTAAGGCATTATTTGAATATAAATGTAAATTGAGAAAAGGAAGTACAAGCACCCGAATTCGTATGGAAGTTTTAACATGGAGAAAACACGAATAACACGGCTTATTTGAATAATTCGATGACCTACCCAATCGTAGAAGTAGGATTTTTGGCATATCACACAACTACAAGTCCTCTTCAAGATAGAATTTGTACTATAAATGTCGAATGAAAAGATAAGACGGACTATGGGTCGGCCCATATCACGGGAGAGATGAGGCTATTTAATTTAATAGTTTTTAGAGAAGTAGCTACAAAATTTATCGACCTGATCATGATTGTGTTAGGCCTCCCTTTTTCGACGATCAAGACAATAATTCAATCTTACTGACATGATTGCATTTAGTCCAAAAATGATTGGTTCGTCGATTTAAATACGACCTTTTTTTTATTATTTTATGTTATTTTTTTATAATCACTAAATAAAAAAAAGGGTCATCTTCTAACACCTAGCTACTTTCCACACTTTATTTAAACCAGCTTGGATTCCAAAATATTAAATTAAAAGGTAAAAATATTAATTTAATAAACTGCATCTTCATCAAATCCATTGAAAAATTAATTTAAGTCCCTGTGAAGTACCTGTACTTAAAAGAAAATGCTGCTTTGTTCTTCATTAGATGCCCATACAATATTTCCATGCGATCCTCTTGCATTTTAATAAGAATGAGAAAGTCTAAAAGAGTTGACTAGAACATGTCTATATTGATGATTTTCTGTTTATCTAACATTCCTAATTATTTTTTATTGGTCTTTTCATATTAAATAAAAGTTGATTGTAATTATTATGAAAACCAATGTTAAATTATTATAGAATAACAAAAAGTAGAAACTTAATATTTTAGTTAATCTTATCTCACCATGCTAACACGATGTTTAAGTACTTTAACATCTGTGATTACTTAAGATCGCTTATGAATGATTTCAAAATTATTATACTCCTTTCTCAAGATGAATCGCATATGTTTGACTTTGATTGAATCTAAATTTAATAATTTTGAACTTGATTCTTTATATATAGACCGAGTTGACTTAGTGAAAGGAAGGGGACAACAAGAAATTAAGAATTATATTACCTTAAATACAATTTACAAATAAATAGATAATTTTATCTAACCAGGAAGCAATAGGATTATACCTCTTCATTAATCACAACATGTATATTTTCACAAAATATATGCGAAAATCTAATAACCTTAGGGGAAAAGATTGTGCAAGTTTAGGTGTTACACGATGAGAATGTTTATCTCCCCAGTCGGCACGGCAGGATCGCCAATAGCTAGGTGTGTGGCCTATTTTACCAAAGAGTCCACTAATGATATGATCATATGCACATATTTCCCTAACATCCCACTGGTCATAGCGTGTGTGCATCCTAATTGCTCGAGCTTACTGGTCTAAGAATGAGGGGAAAACTGCCTTGAGGGATGGAACCTCTGGAGTCAAACCTGTGGTCCATTAAAATAGGGGTAGACACTTGAACCAAACTCTATTATAATAATTTGGTCAGCTCACATCGATTTCAGTTAAATTTAAGTGATTATTACCATTTTGAAACTTTAATTTTTGCTTAGCCAAATTAACACACTTGTGGAATCCTAGTTATCATTTTTATATTATTTTACATGGTAATTAAGTAAGAAACTAAGGATCCGTTTGATAGGCAAAGGTGGAAATGAAAACAAATTCTATATTAGTTGGAAAATAAAAATTCACAAAACTCATAGGAATTCCTTTTCCATGAAAACAAAGAAAATGCAGTTTAAAGTTGTTGTACCTTGAAATTCGGTTTCCATTTTCACGTTTCTATCAAACGATTAAAATGAAATTCGTTTTCCTCAAATGTGACATTTTCAATCGAAAATGTGACAATCAAACATGGCCTAAGATACACATAATTTTCCGCCAATCAGAGCAAATGATTCTGAACTTCTTATTATTATTATTATTATTATTATTATTATTATTATTATTATTATTATTATTATTTCATATCAACTCCGTATAGACTTAATTGATTTCTTTCGTATGATTCTATGTCTTATGGATACAATGAACATGGTCCAAAACATATGCATCAATATGTCCAAATATTTTATGGCGATTTGTAGAAACTATAGAAGTACAAACATTATATCCATCGTATAGTACCTTGGTCCGAGTTTATGTAAGCAGATTTCGATCCCAAGGAATTAATATTCCAACGTAATCTAATAATATAAGCTCCCAAAATATTACACGATTCTCATTTAAGGCTTCCCAATCACTATTATAATATTATTACATTACAGCTCGTAAATGACCTATCATGAATAACTAGTTCTCAAATTGTAAACCTTCTTGTAATATAGTTTCTAACTTGCATTCCTTGACAATACTGCCATCAATCTTTTCCAGTAGTATTATTGGTCCTCAATAGATGGATAGAACTAGTTTAGCTATTGGACAGTACCTTGACTCTTGAGAACTAAAATAGGACTCACTATACTTAATGAAAAGTGCTATGTTGCACCCATGGTGCTTAATATTAGTGATGCAACCAAAAATCGTATCAAGGGTTTGTCCAGTCTCAAGCTGGGAAAATACGAGGGATGAGCTTGAACAAGACTTTCGAATGACATGTAAAAAGTCTAGGGTAAATGTTCTCATAGCCCCTCCAATACTTAAATCAAAAAGCAGTGGGAGATAATATATATGTGTGTGAGGATGTAGTGTAAATAATGATTGTGTACTTGAATAATGAATTAGGCATGAATATAGATTATTTTATTGAAAAATTGTGGTTTAAAATAAAAAAGGAAAAAAAATGCATTAAAATTAAAATTGAGCCCAAACAGAGGCATAATGTTTGTAAGAGGTTTAGTCTTGTAAGGATTGAAACACTTGTGAAATAACAACTAGCAAATCAGATATGATTGAATTTCTGATGGCTTCAAAATTTCATTAGAACTCGAGTGTAGGAGATGTGATAGAATAGGACTCATTGCCACAATATAACAATGGAACTTGGGTAGACCTACAGAAGGTCGAGGATCACCAAGGTGAAACAGGATCGACTCATAGGGGTATGGGTCCTTGACCCTGGGGATGAGGCGTTGCCCCAAGGCATAAAACTAACCTAAGATGAGACATCAAGCTAGGAAGTTATAATACCATCAATGGCCCCCGGGCTAGGAAGTTATAAACCATCAAGGCCATGCTCAAAGTTAGGAGCACCCTTCCCAGTAGCGTAGGCATCACGCATGTAGCGATCAAATCATTTTGAAGGGATATGCGTCGCCACTTTGTATATTATCATGTAATAATGAGGTGTCGGACATGCATCATCATGTCAGAGTAATCCCTTATAAATATCCCTCGTTGTTTTAATATTTCACTTTCATTTTCACCAAATCCTAGTAAGCAAATAGCTCTAGCACCCGACTTAGAGGTAAGGAATTAACTTTTTCTTAATCTATTCCTAGTCTTAGTTGCATTCTTATAGAGCATATGGATCAAAGTGTAGAGACGGTAGAAAGGGATAGGTTAGCCGCAACCCTCAAGTCATTGGACTCTAGTGATGAGAGTATAAAGAAGACCAGAAAGAGTGACCAGGATGGGATGAGAACTATTACCCCAAGGGAAGTGACTAAGATGAGGCTGAGGCTGAGGACACTGAGCTGAGTGATCATGTTGAAGGCATCGGGCACACACATGTAGGAATACCATTCAGACCGAAGAATAGCGGTCATCTAGAGGTGTCCGCCATACCTTGATCATATAAAAAGCACGTGGTGGTAGCCATGGCCTGAGACTTCTAGCTTTCAAAGAGGTACAAGGTAAGGGTCATTGGTTAGAGATGGCAAAAAAACCCGCCCCGCCCCAAATGGGGCAAAAAAACCGCCTCGACGGGTTGGCGGGGCGGGGTGGGGATTGCCGCCCCGCCTCGGGTCGCAAGGCGGCGCGGGGCAGGGCGAGGGTGCCCGCCCTGAACCCGCCCCGCGAAGATTAAAAAAAAATTGAACATTGTTTGTTTAATTTTGGACATTGTTTATTTTCATTGCTTGGTTTGGATATTGATGAAGTTAATTTAAGTGTTGTTTGTTTTGGATTATAAAATTTTGAATTTGTATTTAATTGCAAATTTTTTATTTAAAAAAAAAACGGGGCAAGGCTCTGCCCCGCCCCGCCCCGTCTAAGGCGGGGCGGGGTGGGGGATTGGCGGGGCGGGGAACCCGTCCTGTTGCCATCACTATCCTTGGTGTGAGGACAAGAAGCACCATTACTAATCTTTTTAGATAGTTGTCTTTAGGGATCCTCTCAAATGAGGCTTTAGGTGGCCTACACACCTCGTTATCATCGAGCTCCTAACCACCTTCAAGCTTACCCAGGGATAGATAGCCTCGAACGATTGCAGGCTGTTGACCTATTTTTCAATATCTTACCATTATTTGTCCTTGACCCCGGTTTGAAACCTTTATAGATAGGTGCTTGACCTAAAATAATTACTAGAGATGAATAGCTTCTAATATCTATTTTTGAAAAAAAAAAAAAAAAGGTTCAACTTTCCCAAAAGCTCAAGCTCACTACAGGAAAGGCCTTTTTTTTTCTAATCAGGCCTCAAGAGGCGAAGCTCGACCACCAATTTAGAATGGAATTGGCCATGCCTAAGAATGAACTATAGTGAGACATGTCTGTTTTTAGACCATAACCAAGTGCACAGATTGCACAAGCGATAGGTCTTGGCCACTAACGTCAATCACTTATTGACGAAGGATGTGCTCGGGGTAGATGTTCTAGGATCTAATTGAGGTGGCGATCTAAATTTCTATACATTTTTTGCATTTAAGTTAAAGGTCGTGCTAATCAATTATTTTATTTTGCAAAAATGTCTTTGAGCCTACTATATCAATGGCCACTAGCAATAGGAAAGCAACTTTCCATGCCATTCATGTCAGAACCCAGACTAAAAAGGGCAAGAAATGTCCTAAGTAGACTAATACCAAAGTGAAGACATCGACCTAGAGTAGTCATTAGGTTGTCTGTGTTCCATGGCCGAAGATGGGACTTCTCTTTCATGTCTTGGAGACTGAAATCACCTTTGCAGACTTTTCTCAAAATTTAATAGGACGCTTTCCATTTAGTCCCAAGCTTCCCATGTTTGCATTTTGTTGTTTCTACCTTCCGTAACACTAGGACTTTAGTACATAACTCTCGCTGCTTGACTTAGTTGCTGAAGTATTTGGGCAATTTTTTGCTAGTAGGAGGTGATTTTAAGAATTATGCTTTCTCGTATCTCTTCGAAGAGGTCGAGCTCCTTATGATCGATAGCCTTTGTGCTCATGATACATAGGCTAAGGATGTTGGCCTCGATGCCTAAAGCCAGCACGAAAGGGGTCTTTTCCATGTCTATATTGTAACTGGTCAAGTAGGCCTATGAGACTGTTGGAATATGATCGTGCCAATTTCCACTGGCCTTCCTACCTTGCTGTGGAGGTCCTATAGTATGATTTTGTTTATAACTTCTGCCAACCTATTATTATGGGTAATAGACTAAGGTCATATGGAGCTCGATGTTGAACCTTTTGCAAAATCTTGGGAGGTTAAATTGCAAAATTGTCAAAGATTATTGACGTCAGGCTTGATCTCAAGCCATTTGCCGAAGTACTCCAAAGCTATGATTAGGCATTTGAGTTGTCCTCGGGATTGACAGAAGAGCTCAGAGATGTCAACTCCTAATTACTGATAATGTTAGGCTAGGTTATTGAAGTCGGCTCTTCAATAGAGCGTGTATGAGGCTCCTAAATCTTTGATACTTGTCACACTTCTTGCAATATTATGAAGCGTCATTTCTTATATTATGTCAATATTATATGTATTTGAGAATTTTTTTTGTTAAAGTGAGAGCATTCTGGTGGTTATCACATATGCCCTATGGACAACTTGGGTAGTTTCGAAGGGTCTCAGGCACCTAAGATAAGACAAGTAAAGCTTCGTTATAAAAATGTATACTGAAGGATAAAAATGTATACTGGAGGATGCAGTACCTGAAAGCCCAAGCACTGATGCTTCTGAAAACTCTAAGATCCTCGAGGAGCCTGCCATCATAAAGATACGTAATGATTGGGTAGAGTTAGTAGGGCTCAAGGTCAATGTCCAAGATTTCAGACGAATGTGTTACGATAGGTTCCACCATGATCTTGGCGTGAATGTTTCTTCTTAGACCATCAATGTTCATGAAAATAAGGCACGAGAATGCATCGGTGTTGATATTTTTCTTCATGGGGTATTTGAGTATTTCACAAGTTCTGAATCATCTCTTGAGGCCATGGACTTTGAGGTTATACATGCCCGTTTCTTCTTCCTACTTATCAAAAGTCCTATAGATTTGATTAACGGCTAGCTATGAGTGGTTGGAAATCCTGACATAAACCATGACATACTCGATGCCTATGTTAGAGCGAGCTCAAGTCCAATGACAACTACCCCATACTTTACTTGGTTATTTGTGGCCGAAAACCTAAATCAGAGTGCACATTGTAGTTCTGCTAATTTTCCTTAGCTGGTCAAGATAATACTCGCATATGATCCAGAGGCTTTGGATATCCCTTCTACAATAAATATCTGTTGAATATCTTAGGCCTCTGCACTACTAGTAGTCATTGAACCCTGAGGTCTTGGGGTGGTCCCATTAAGACCTAAGCTTTAGTAGTAGGTAGGCTTATACTCAATGTCAAACTTTCCTAGTTCAATAGTCTATTTTAACGATCATCCGAAGAGTTCGGCCTCTGGAAGATTTATCGTAAGGGATAATTTGTAAGGACAATAATGGGGCGAGTTTGGAACTAGGGCCTTAGTTTTCTTGTTGCCTTGAAGAATTCAAGAGCTAACTATTCTACCAAGGTATACCAAATTTCTACATTAATGATGACCTTGCTCATCTAATAGATATGGTGCTTCTACTTATTACCTCTTTCACTAGTACTACACTTCATGTGTGATCTGAATGGCAATGTAAAGAAAGATATATCATCTGGCTCGAGTTTAACAAATTTGGGTAGGGATATAATGTATGTTTTCAACTCTTGGATAGCATTCTCACACTCTTTACTCCAACTAAAGTCCTTTTTGCCTCTAAGTATCTGGAATAAATAGTTACATTTATCTACTAAGTGTAACATGAATCAGTCAAGTGTTACTACTCACCTTGTTAGTCTCTACACCTCTTTCCTATTTTTAGGTGACTCCATGATCGCTATAGCTTTTATCTTGTCAGGATTCACAGAAGTATCTCTTCTTGTATGAAACCTAGGAACTTGTCAAAAATACCTCAAAAGAACTTTTTGTTGGGTTGAGCTTCATCTGATAATGCATGAGAGTGTTAAAGACCTCCACGATGTAAAATATATGGTCTAATAAGTTAAGGATCTTGATGACCATATCATCAAAGTAGACCTCGATGGTCTTTTCGATAAGGTCATCAAATACCTTATTGACCAACCTTTGTTATATTGTCCTTGTGTTCAAATCAAAGAAATGATTTCATAGTAGATGATGCATAAATATGTCATGAATGAAGCATTTTCCTTACCTTCTTCTGTCATTCTAATTTGGTTAATACATTTTGTCATTCTAAACTAGTGAGGCTATTGTTGATCTGAATTGACTTTTCTTCATCCAGCTCGTCTATTTGGGAAAGTCTTTACTTGAAGTCAGGGTCAAGGGTGATGGGAAAGACGTTGGACCCGATGCCCTTGATGATGTTGACATAGCAGGATAGAGCCATATTATGGTATTCTTGTACAACATCAATCCCTGTAATTGGAAGGAACTTAACATCCAAGTGAAGGAAAGACCTTACGAGCATGGCATTATAGGCTATTGGGATATTTACCACTAAAAGAAAACGTGATCTGTTGGTGTCGATGTTGAAGGTTATACGTAGGTCAGTGATGCCTTCTGGTTAGACTATGCTCCATGCAAAGACTTTAGTAGGGTATGGATAGGGTGTAGCTTGTTCCTTGGTGAGTTCATCTTATGGAAACCTTCCAAAGTTAGGACATCAACTGCCTTTCAGACATGTTTGACATGACTTTTGAAAAGTCAGAAGGAGATTTTGAAACTTAAAAGTTGCTTTTGGACCTATTTATTTTATTTTATGAAAGTGCATCATGTAGTTAGAAGAGCGTTTAGAGGAAACTGGTTCAATGTGGCTCCCTCTAAAAGTACTTCTGGAATATGAAGCGCTTAAAAATTAGTTTCCAAACAAAAATTAAAGTAGCTTCCTTCAAAAACTCTTTTATAGAAAGTAAAAGTAAACGTAAAAGTTATGACAAACGGACCATTCATTATCAACCAATATCCTCTTTACCTTAAAATTAGTTATGACGACTGAAATAACCATGATGTCACATTGCGAAGTGATGATACCTTACATATCTTTATTGTTGAACACAATGTCATCATTGGTAGTCTACAAAGAAATGGTGGAGGAAGAAGCTCAAGTATAATACTTTTAACTATCACCTGATTTCTGCTAGAAGCTATCCTCCCAATGATAATGTTGATTGTGTCAATCATAGACGTATGTCGAGGTCTGTTCCAAGACCATGAGGTTAATTCCCAAGGAATTTTTTCTTGATCAACGTCAATATCTCTTTCTGTAACTTCTTGCATTCATCTATAGTGTCGTCGTGATCTTTAAGAAAGTCGTCATAATTATGTTTATCTTTGATTCGAGAGGCCAAGTAAGTTCTTTTTCTTTATAAGGATGTTAAATTTCAAGATAATGACGTACGTAAAGCCTAAGAAATCACTAAGATGAGCGTCAGAATTGTCAGCTTGGGATCAACATCACAAGATGGATAGTTGATCATACTTTTTAGTGCTGGGGCTCAATTTTCTAAGCAAGCTCGTAAGCCTCTTTACCTCCTATCTATCGTATTTTTTGCTCATCTTGAAGAGCTCAATTACCTTATTAGGGGACTTTTGACACCCCTTACTTAATGATTGGAGTTAATTGATCTAGCATTAACATGACAAGCTTGTAGTATGCTCGGGATCATTGTCAAATGGTATCATTGAGGACTTGTAAGTACTGAGGTTGAATTGAAAGATCAAGTTCTTACACTTTTTAAAGAGTGTATATGAGGAATATATGGAGAGCATATGTTGGTACTGGATGAACTTAAGGAGACATGTGATAGTTTCGAGAATGGAGTGGAATATGTAGGCGGATACATTGGGTATACAAGAAAAGGTATCGAATAATGTTGGACGAACTTAGATGCTGTGAAGGTAAACCTAAATGCTATAGGGGCTAAGTTGGAGACAAAATGTATTGGCCTAAGGATTAGGACAAGGTACCAACCTAGTTCATGGGGTCATTGAACGCATATAACATTACTAGCGGTGGAGGTACCATGAGAGCTGGGGGTACTCTTCGACGTGATGGCTTGGTGTATCCTCAAGGAAGTTATCCTCATGTTGATCCCAAAATGAGTACGGGATTCTCCCCCAACAACAAAGGGTCCTTGGGAACGAAAACGCAAAATTAAGCCTTGTGTAGAGCAGCTAATAAGTGTATTTTGTATACTTATATATGTCATTAAATTAGAGTATTTGTTACTAATCTAGATGAGTTAAAGTTTAATTTTGTGTTAATTATATTTGTTAGGTTGAACTTAATGAAAATTAGTGGATTTGGAAGAAATGAGCGAAAAACGTGCGAAAATAAAGGAAATTCAAAGTTTAGGGATCAAAGTGTAAACATCCAATAGTTGATTCGAAACACAAAATGATGATTGAAGATCATATAAGATGCAATTGGAGGTCAAATGAGTGAGATATTGTGGAAGTATTTTCAGAATTCCAGCCAAAGAAGTTATGCTATGGATTTTTAGGCTCAATTTGAGATCCATTTTTAGGATAACAAACATTTGAATTGGAAAATTTTTATGAAGAATTGTATCCCTTAAAATTAACTTCCCAACGCATTTTGAATCAACTCAATTGAATATCTGTGAAGAAAGTCATGGCCAAAATACCGAAAGTTGCTTAGGGACGAATCGAAGCGAACCTACGCACGCGCGGGGTAATTCATGGCGAACGCGGCACCCTATTTTCCCCAACTCGATAGCCATTTGATTCTACGGCGTGCGCGTGGTAGTTATGTCAATGCGCTAGTGTGGGCCATTTCTGTAGACGAATCTTTAGTTTCCTTTCGCGATTCAAACTCTTTTGGAAATCAAATTGGCCGCGATTTGACTTATTTTCTGGCTCTTATGAATAAAGAATGAGGGCTACACATTAAAAAAAAACCTCTCTTGCCTCCTCATACACAATAATATTATCAAATTCATCAAGAAAAGATGCTAGTTGCTATATTTTGAGAGAGGAGATCAAGCCATTGCAAAGAATTGAAGGTCAATTACATCAAAATTTTGAAGAATTTAACCTTGGGTTAGAATATCAACATCTTTTGATTTATTTCATGATATTTTTCTATTATTCTTCTTATAATTTATATATTAACATGTTAGGCTATATCCGCTTTTGTATTTGATGAAGATGAACCTTATTTGTTTATTTGTTTTAATTCAATACTAGTAGTTTAGTTTATTTCTTGCGTTTCTTGATTAACTTTGCATACACATTGCATTATTTAATTAATTGGCCAACAATCAGATAATTAGTTGCTTATTGTAGTGTTGTGAGACTCACAATAAGTTTAAAACGCGGCTATTGAACATATGTTAATTTTACCAATTTGCATTGAGTTTAATTTAACAAACATAATTGACACAAAATTAAGCTATAACTCATCCAAATTACTAACAAATACTCTAATTTGATGGTCAAGATAAGTGTACAAAATACACTTATCAGCAACCTAAAGTATGACGTCTTGATCGTGTATACCAAGACTTTCAGTAGCTCTTCCCATAAACAGCACCAATGATGCTACTAAAATTGTACCTAGGATGGCTTGACCTCGAGCTGAAAAAATATGAGGGATAAGCACTAACAAGACCTTTGAACAACCTACTTAAACGGCTAAGTGAATTGTTCACATAACCCCCTAATGCTTAAGTCAGAAAGCTGATGGAGAGAATATAAGTGGGTGAAGTTATAATGTATTTAATGATTGTATACCTAAACAATTAATTAGGGATACTGCATAAGAGGTGTTGTCCTGCAAAGATTGAAACGCGTGAGATAACCACGTTCAAATTAGTTATGATTGGACTCCCAGTTGCTTTTGAATTCCTATTGGGACTAGAGTGTAGGAGACGACGGAATAAGACTCCTTACAATAGCCAGAAAGTGAAACTCATGGTGGACTTGTGCAAGGTCGAGGGTCACCGAAGTAAAATGGGACCGACTCACGGGCCAATAGTGAGGTTGTCCTTGACCCCAAGAACGAGGCACCTCTCCAAAAGGGATAAAGCCAGTGGCGGAGCCACGTATGGCCCAGTGTGGGCACAGGCCCACACTGAACTTTGGTAGTTTTTTTTTTTAAGTTAAAGGAGAAGAAAGACTTTCCATTTCTAAAATTGAAGAAGAAGAGATGGTCTTCAATTGTCCCTAATCAACTCCAATTTGATTTATTCTTAGTTATATCACCACTCGAAATGGACATAAAACTATGTAGTAATTTGTTTCTATCCTTTACCTAAAGTGGATTTTGCTAAAATGCATTGATAATAAAATATTTCCGTGGAGAATGTCGTAAATACGTTCTTAGGTTGGAAATGACGTATACAAAGAATGAATTAATAACGTATTCAAAAAAAAAATTTCGGGGGCACTGCCCCCGAACCCCCGTGGCCTCCCACCCCTTTACCTCTAGGCCCCCCCTAGTCCGACAAGCTGGCTCCACCCCTGTAAGCTAACCCAAGGTGTGATGTGCATTGGATTGGTTACTCGAGCAACTCTAGGTCGGACATGGAAGTTAAGATACCATAAACCAATATAAGGTGTAGTGTGATCATTGTCACCTGGACTGTGTTAAATACCACTAACAAATAATAAGTTAAAGAAAAATGTAAAATGAGGAAGATAGCAAAACCAATACCACCATGTTATCTTTCTACCACGCTCGAGCCCACAAACTCCTCGAGTTAATTAAATGAATAATCACCACATTTACATTTGGTTACTACTTGCCCTCTCAAAAATAAAAGGTTATTGGTTACTCATTCACTTTTACACAATGTTACCCATCTTAATTATGTTCAACTGTTGAAAGAAGGAGCAGAAGGATCATCGAATCAGCATGATGATCTGGCGCCTAACTCACCAATTCAGCCTACATCAGCAGCTGAGGATGATGATGCATAAGAAGGACCTAGAAGATGGTGTGCTGGATGTATTGGTTGGCTGATCACGTGAATTCTGTTATAGGATAGAATATTATCTTTTTATTGGTTCATTCTTGTAACTAACTGTACTATTTCCCTTCACATGATGTATATATATATTGTAATATGGGTTGTAATTAATTAAGAAGAAAACTTTCAGCCATTACTCTTCTTCACATCAGATTTCTTATACTCCAAAATTTATATGGTATCAGAGAAATATGGCCGAATCAGATAATGAATCTTCAAATCTTCCGCCAAACATTAATCAAACTCAAACTCAAAATAACAATCCTACAGTCCATGATCCAATACACTTCAGTTGTCCTTACTACATTGGCAACAATGACGGTACTGGAAGTATTCTGGTCACACATACATTAGATGCAAACAACTACCATTCTTGGGCCAGATCGATGAAGAGGGCTCTTAGGATAAAGAATAAACTGGGTTTTATAGATGGCAGCCTGTGTGAGCCACAAGATCCAAACGATCCAATGATAGAGCATTGGCTTAGATGCAATGATATTATTATCACTTGGCTTCAAAATACCATGGCTATCGACATCAAGTGCAGTACAACATACGCTGAAACTGCACACCAGTTATGGCTGGAGCTGGAACAATGTTTTTCTCAACAGAATGCTCCTCGAATTTTTGAAATCAAGCAGGCCATTGCGACATTAGCTCAGAACCAAGATGTTGTAAGTGTGTATTTTTCCAAGCTCAAGACTCTTCTTGATGAATTGTTGAACTATGAGTCCATCCCCAATTGCACGTGTGGAGGACTGAAGGTAGTAGTGGAATATCAGAATCGAGACTGGGTGATGAAGTTCTTAATGGGATTAGATGAATCCTACAAGGCAATTAATGCTCAAGTTCTTTTGAACAAACCATTTCCTTCCTTGAATGAAGTTTACTCTGTTATTCAACAAGAGGAAAAGAGGAGACAGATCTCAAATGATGGATTTACCAATGAGACAATGTCATTGTTGGCTAAAGGTAATTTCAAGAACAACGGCAGGCTAAGTTCACCACCACTAAGGAAGGATAGATACTATTGTTCCTACTGTAAAATGGCAGGTCATTCGCTTGAAAGATGTCTTAAGGACCCCAATAAACCTGTATGTTCCTACTGTAAAATGCCAGGACACACTGCAAGTAAATGTTTCAGGCTGAATGGCTACCCATCAAGTCACAAACTGGAAGGAAGAAATCGATACACACCAGTAGCAAATCAGACATCTATTCTGTTACCTGTGAATCAGGAGCAACCAATCGACAAAACCAATGTATCACTCACTCAAGAGGAATATTCTCGCCTAATGGCCATCCTCAAATCACCAACAAACCAAGCTCAATGTGCTGTTGCTTCAAGTTCTGACAATGCACTTCCAAAAGTTTCTGGTATATCACTCTGCTTATCTATTTTTAACACTACAAACACCGATAATTTTGCAGTTCCTTGGATCCTGGACACAGGGGCAACAGATCATATGATCTGTAGCCCATCCTATTTTTCCTCTGTCAAAGCAAAAGGAACCTGCTCAGTAACCTTACCAAATGGAGCTGTTGCTCCAGTTAGTGATGTTGGGACTGCTCATGTCACAGACACATTAACCCTCCAAAATACCTTATGTGTTCCATCATTTTCTTTTAACCTTATTTCTGTTAGAAAACTGACTCAAGCACTAAATTGTTGTGTCGTTTTTCTTCCTGATGTTTGCTTCATACAGGACCTTTTGACTTGGACAACGACTGGAATGGGTGAAGTAAAAGCCGGGCTCTATCATATCCTACCTTCAAAAGTCTCTCCCATGGCACTACAGGAAAGATTAAGTAGTCTGATTACCACATCTCCTATTTCAGCATCTGTTATCACTCACATTGAAGAATCTGATCTTTGGCATTACAGAATGGGACATCCAGCCCATTCTGTCCTTCCTTTTGAGGATAAGACATCTAAGTTAACCTCTCTTAAGAAACCTTGTTCAGTCTGCCCTCTGGCAAAATTACATAAACTTCCTTTCCCTGTCAGTCAGCACAAATCAGTGAAGTGTTTCGATTTAATACATTGTGATATCTGGGGACCTTGCAATGAAATTAGTTATGATGGATCTCGTTATTTTCTCACTATAGTGGATGATTTTAGTAGATGTACTTGGGTATATATGCTCAAATTAAAATCTGAAGCAACAAGCTCTTTACAAAATTTCTGCAAACTGGTAGAAACTCAATTTCAAGCCAAAATTAAAGTCATCCGTAGTGACAATGGAGGTGAATTTAACATGAAGCAATTCTATCTTGAAAGAGGCATTATCCATCAGAAAACATGTGTTGAAACCCCTCAACAAAATGCGATCGTGGAGAGGAAACATCAACACATTTTAAACGTTGCAAGAGCCTTGAGATTTCAAAGTAATGTTTCATTGAGATATTGGAATGATTGTGTGTTGACAGCCGTTTACCTAATTAATAGAACACCCTCAACTCTTCTAAATCACAAGAGCCCCTTTGAGATACTATTTCAGACCAAACCTACATATTTACATCTAAAAGTGTTTGGATGCCTCGCTGTTGCCACCACTCTTACCAATGGCAGACATAAGTTCGATTCTAGAGCCAGGAGATGTGTTTTTCTAGGCTATCCCTTTGGTATTAAAGGATACAAACTTCTTGATTTAGGAACCAATAAAGTTTTTATATCAAGAAACGTTGTGTTTCATGAGACGATCTTCTCTTACAAAGAAGTTAAATCATCGAACATACATGTTCCACCAAGTCCTGATGACCTGTGCTTTCCTCTAGATCCTTTCATTTCTATTCCAACTAACCTTTCCAAAGAACAAGAAAACCAGTATACACTTACCCCCAATTCTGTAGAGAGCACAGACCAAACTCACATAAGCAACCATCACGTTGATCAAACTAAACAACTATCAGGACAATGCTTGCCTGATAGAGAAGAAAACAGGAACATACCTCACTTGCCTAGAAGATCTGCCAGGATTCGAAGAGCTCCTCCACGCCTGCAGGATTTTATATGCCAACAGGCTACTTTACTTCCCCCATTGCAGCTATTGAACAAGAAAGAAGGTCCTCTTGATTCAGGTAATCCTTACCCCCTTAGTTCTAGCATCTCATATGACAAACTATCTACTACTCATAAAGCTTTTACATCTTCTGTCACTATACAAAATGAGCCTAGAACTTACCAAGAAGCTGTGAAATTCCCTGAATGGCGTGAGGCTATGAAGAATGAGATCATGGCTCTTGAGTTGAATGATACATGGGTCGTTGTTGATTTGCCGATTCATAAAAGGGCAATAGGAAGTAAATGGGTCTACAAAATCAAGTTTAATGTTGATGGAAGTGTGGAAAGATACAAAGCTAGACTAGTAGCGAAAGGTTATACTCAGCTGGAAGGCCTGGATTACCATGAAACCTTCTCACCTGTGGCAAAACTTGTCACCGTTCGAACCTTACTCGCTATTGCAGCCATAAAAGGTTGGTTCTTATACCAATTAGATGTGAACAACGCTTTCTTGCATGGAGATTTAGAAGAAGAGGTGTTTATGGAGCTGCCTCCAGGTTGCAACAATGCTAATGGATCGAAAGTCTGTAAACTCCTCAAAAGCATATATGGACTCAAACAGGCTTCACGCCAATGGTATTCGAAGTTGTCAAATTTCATTCTTCAGCATGGTTTTACTCAATCCAAAGCAGATTATAGCTTGTTTGTTAAGTCCACCGGAAGCTCCTTCGTAGCAGTTTTGGTCTACGTTGATGACATAATTATGGCAGGAAATTGTTTAAAAACTATCAACAACCTGAAAACTGCCTTTGATGATCAATTCAAAATCAAGGATTTAGGTAAACTAAAATACTTTCTAGGCATTGAGGTTGCTAGATCAAAACAAGGGATACATATTTGCCAGAGAAAATACGCCCTTGATATTTTGGCTGATTCTGGGACCATAGGATCGACACCTGCCAAGGTTCCTCTTGATCAAAACATCAAATTATCCAAGGGAGAAGGAAAACTACTTGCTGATCCATCTATCTACAGAAGATTAATTGGGCGTCTATTATATATGACGATTACCAGACCAGACATATCTTATTCGGTGCAGCTTTTAAGTCAGTACATGGATCAGCCCAGAATACCTCATCTCAACGCGGCACATAAGGTGTTGAGATATCTTAAGAGAGCCCCAGGTCAAGGGCTATTCTACCCATCTAGTTCTGAATTACAGTTAAAAGGGTATTCAGATTCAGATTGGGGAAGTTGTCCAGATACGAGAAGATCAATAACAGGTTATTGCGTGTTCATTGGGGCATCTCTAGTGTCCTGGAAGTCGAAGAAACAAAATGTAGTATCACGATCCTCCTCTGAGGCCGAATATAGAGCAATGGCTAGTGCTTGCTGTGAATTAACTTGGCTGAGGTACTTGTTTGAAGACTTACAGATCGAACATAATCAAGCAGCTAGCCTACATTGTGATAACAAGTCAGCTATGTACATTGCCACAAATCCTATCTTTCATGAGAGAACTAAACATATAGAGATTGATTGTCATCTCATTCGGGATAAAATTCAAGCTGGAAGTATTGTTACTGAATATGTGCATACTAGTTCTCAAGTGGCAGATATTTTGACTAAGGCTTTAAAATCTACAAGTTTTTATCTTCACATGGCCAAGATGGGAGTAATGGATATCTACTCTCCATCTTGCGGGCGGTTGTTGAAAGAAGGAGCAGAAGGATCATCGAATCAGCATGATGATCTGGCGCCTAACTCACCAATTCAGCCTACATCAGCAGCTGAGGATGATGATGCATAAGAAGGACCTAGAAGATGGTGTGCTGGATGTATTGGTTGGCTGATCACGTGAATTCTGTTATAGGATAGAATATTATCTTTTTATTGGTTCATTCTTGTAACTAACTGTACTATTTCCCTTCACATGATGTATATATATATTGTAATATGGGTTGTAATTAATTAAGAAGAAAACTTTCAGCCATTACTCTTCTTCACATCAGATTTCTTATACTCCAAAATTTATATCAACCAACTGGGCAAAAAAGTTCACGTCACGATAAAAATTCTACTTGAAAATAAACAATATTAAAATTTGAGAGTTAATTAATGTGTAATCATCAACATTTACCTCAGGTTACTACTTGCTTAATCAAAACAAATGGTTATTGGTTGCTTACTCACTTTTACATAATGTTACCCGCTCATCATCCATCTCGATTCCGTTCGTTCACATGGGGCAAAAAATCCACGTAGCAGATGAGAGTAAGGGCGAGTGAGAAAATTCGAGACAATGGATACCTAATGCTTCAGAGACTTTGCTCGAAGTATACGCAAGTTTACTTAAGCAAGACAAGTTCAACGAGCTTGCACATGTTTTTGAAACTATTCAGTGAAGATGTCGTCTCATCAAGAGAAACGACAATCTGGTAGACGGAAAGCCTAATGGCTGCAAGAAAATTATCCCAAAAATTTTAGTTTTATAGAATTAGAGATATCAATAAAAGTACGAAAACTTCTTGAATTTTTGCTTCAACTTTACAATTTTGACATTAAATTATGTAGAATGAGAAGTATATAAAATAAAGTAAGGACAAAAAGGAAATTCAGACGGATGATAGATGAGTAATATTGTATAAAAGTGAGTGAGCAAATAAAAAAAATTTATTTTCAGTTATTCTTTTTCCCTTTTCTGGTCTATTAATAAACAAACGAAATTTTCCAGTGTATAAAAATAAAAATTTCAATGACTTTGACCACGTTTTTTTTTCATTCTTTTTTAATATTTCAAGTATGAGGAAGTAGTAACCAAATGTAAATATCGGTGATTATTCATTTAATTAACTCTCAAGTTTTAACACTGTTAATAGCCCTATGTGATTTTCACTGGTCATGTGAATTTTTTGTTCATGTGGACGAAAGAGATGAGATGGATAATGGACGTATAAAATTCTGTAAAAGTGAGCCAGCAAACTATAATATTTTATTTTTTATTCTGCGAGTAGTAACGAAATGTAAAGGTTGATAATTAATCATTTAATTATCTCGAACCTCCTCTTCTATTTTGTCTTTATTTTCCTTTTTATTTTACATTTAGGGCATGTTTGATAACCTTAATTTTTCATGGAAGTAGAAATTTTTTTTTTACCAAACCGAAGGGTTCTTCATAAATTAAATACCCAAACGGGTATCTAAATCGAAAATCGATTAATTCGGTTCGGTTCGGTTCTTGGTTCTAGGCCAAGAACCGAATAAGAATTGAATCTAAATAATTTTTTTGATTTTTTATATTGAGTTAATTAAATTATTTTAATTTTTTCTAAACAAATTAGCAAATTAATTAAGTAAATTTTTTTTGTTAATCGTGCTTTTTTAATTATGCTTGTAGAGTTTCTTACTATGACAAGTTAAACACTTGATGATTAAATTAAGTAGTTGGTAAGTATTACCAACACTTCATTTATATTTATAACTTTTAAATTATATTTCATTTTTTTTTATGTAGGCTACTCGAAACAAATGAATTATTGATATGGATTACCGATATTTTAGTATTAATGTCTACTTTTTGCTATTTGTATATATCGAATTAATCTTATTGGACGTCTTGTTATTTATATGTTTTTAAATTGTGATACATTAATTTGTAATAGTTACGAATAAACATATTATTAGTTATATTTATGTAGTGTTGTTGTAAATGTTGAAAAATTTAATTATGGTACAGAATCGAACCGAACCGAACCGAACGGAACTGAACCTAAACGGTTCCATAATTATATTTGGACCCGACGGTTCTATTTATTAAATACCCCAAAATTTAATCAAACCGAACGGAACTCAACCCGAACGGTTTTATAATTATATTTGGACCCGACGATTCTATTTATCAAATACCTGAAAATATTTTATCAGGTCGGTTCGGTTCTGAGAACCGAATCAGACCATGTCCAACCCTAACGGGTAATACTACTAATTAAGAAGAGTTTAAAGGGCGATTGGGAAGGAAATTTTTAAGATGGGAACTATAAAAGTGCAAGAAACAAATAATAATAATAATAATAAAAAAAAAAAAAAATTGAAGGATTTTTGTAATCCCAAGATAACAAATGCAGTAGTGAGTAACTAGGGAAGCTGCCTTACTTATAATTTAATAAAATTAAGCAGCTTATGCAGAAAATAATCAGAATGGACCACTGTATTAATGAGTATATGAGAGATCCATATGTTGTGCTGATCATATGATCATCTCAATTTGATAATTTTGGTTAACTTTCTCATCTGTTCCTCCATCAGAGATTCAGAATAACAAATTATGATGCAATCTTTTAATAGTCAAAGTGAACAACTGACAAAGAATAAGTTAGTCTACTTCTTTTCCTATTATAACTCAAAAGAATAATGATACAGAACTCAATTATTGTATGTATAATAGCTAGGATAATATTAGACTGACAATTGGATCGATATTATGTTTTACATTTCTCTTTTTAATATTGTTCAATATTTTTATAACACGTTTTAGCGATCTTAAAGATATAATTTCAAGTTTGCTCGATTTCTAACCGTTTAAGATTTTTTAGATGAGGTAATTCGATATGGTGCAAGAACTTGTAGAGGATTTGAGTTAAAATGTTGCCTCTAATCATTTACAAAAAAAAAAAAAAAGTATCTCTCAATGTGCCTTAAGAAAAAATAATAATTATATGGCTTGCATGGGAGGGGAATTGAAGATATATGGCCCTGTTTGAGCCATATTTTTTCTTCATTAAAATGTAAAATATGACCGTTATTCATCACATCAACATTAAAATTCAAACTTTCTATCTCTTGTGTGGAGCTCATAACGACTATATTTTTCATTCTCATTCTCATAATAATGTGGCTCAAACGGGCTCATAATTTAAATAAATAAGTTGGGCCTCTCTTTAATCGTTTAAATTTTTACTTGGGGCGAGTCAATTGTGTATAAGCTATTGATGTTTAGACACAGTGTCAAGTTGGAATATAAGGCCCTGTTTTGTTTGCGTTTCAATTTTTTTAGTTTTGAATTCATTATTAGTTTTCTGTTCTAGGAGCATGTATTAAGATTGCAGGAAATACGTTTGATTTATTATTTTGAAAAATTATTTCTCAAAACAGAAAATTGAAAAACGCATTTTGTTTGAAATTTTAGAAATTATTTTATGATATTTTATGCAATGAATTAAGATTATTCAGCATGTGTATATATATATATATATAATAATGTATTATCAAGTAATATATACATTTTAAAGTTGACAGTATTGAAGACTTTTTCTCTTCCAATGAGTTTTTCTCGCAACAATAAGTGGCTCATTTGAGATTAGAATCTAAAAATTTTTATTTACATAATGTGAAATTATGTTGTTAATAGGACCTTATAGTGCTCAAATGAGCTGTAACGATTAGTGATGGCAACGGGGCGGGGCACCCTCGCCCCGTCCCGCCCCGCCAATCCCCGTCCCCGCGCCCCGCCCCGCCTTTGATGGGGCGGGGCGGGGCAGATTTTTGCCCCGTTTAATGCCCCATTTAGTTTTTTTTTTAAAAAAAAATCAAAAATTTCCAATTAAATACAATTCAAAATTTTATAATCCAAAACAAATAATATTTAAAATAATTACATCAATATCCAAATCAAACAATGAAAATAAACAATGTCCAAAATTAAATAAACAACGTTCAATTTTTATTTTTTTTATTTTTTAACTAAACGGGGCGGGGCGCCCCGCCCCGCCACGCCCCGCCAACCCATCGGGGCGGGTTTTTTTCGCCCCATTCGAGGCGGGGCGGATTTTTTTGCCATCTCTAGTAACGATCTCTAATTGCCGACACCTAAGTCAAATTGCTGCCTGTTGAACTTTCTTAACCAGTACAAAATCGAAATTAATTTGGTAAAATAATCCAAACGAACTCTACGGATTTGGAGCAACAATTAAGAAAAACAATCTATTTAATATATTTATGGCGTCATATTGAAAAAGAAGAAATTAAATTCTTTTTTTATTTTAATGTTGTCATTTTTAATACTGTGTGCTGAATATGATTTAAAATAAAATTATTACATAATATTACTCAACAATTTAACTTTTTAATCAATAAAAGTGTTGCATAATTTTATTTTTTTTTTACGAAGAATTGCACAAGTGAAGTAGCTTCATTATCTATTTTCCTCGTTAATTGAAAAATATATTTCTTTTTTCAAATAAAAAATAAAAATTTAGATTTTTTTCACAAGTTATATTTTGGTGAAAAGTAAATACTAATAAAATTTACACAAGCAATATGTCATAAATGGGAAAGAAATATTTTAATTCAATTAACGTCTAATTCTTTTTAGGACAATGCTACACTTACTTTCTCTTTTACTACATGGTTTACTTAAATGTCAAGTGGCGCCCCCTATTGGAGGGGCGCCGGGTGGGCCACTTGACGTTTAAGTAAACCATGTAGGAAAAGTTTTAGTACATATAGAATTATCCTTCTTTTCATCAAATTCTGATCTTTACACGTTTGATTAATTTGTACATCTAGTTTTTTATGATAATTTATGCTTGAATGACTCGTATTTTAAACGATCAAAATGAATGGCAAGTGCAAAAAATTGATAAAATATTTGCACATCATTTCAGTGCTCGTCAGCCGAAGAGTATTGATTTCATTGAAGATTAAAGATAAATCAAAAAATGATTATGCTACTTATACATATAAAAATGATACATAAAGAGATTATATAAAATGATGTGGAGAGAAAAAATTGATTATATTTTTAAACTGACAAATGATAGAATGTCATGTGACATTATGTAAACATTTATGCACATATAGCAAGATCTATCAAATAAGAGTTATGCTAAATGTACAAATTTTTTGACATAATGAGTTACCTAATCGACAAGTAGCGCCCCTCTATTGATAGCCGCCCCCAAAGAGGGGATGCCACTTGTTGATTAAGTAACCAATTATGTAAAAAAGTAAGTACAAGTAGATTTTTCCATCAAATAAATGATATGAAATTTGCTATACACACAGGGTCAGTGACCGACTCAACAATAGGGGCTTGATGTGGCTTCCATTCGGCCGATTATTTGGATGGCCCACAATTCAAATCAAGGGCCGAGGACCTCGGCCTGTTTTGACCGACCTTGTTTCTTTAGCATTTTAGAAATGATACACTACACATGATGGATTGGATAAAACAAGTCTACAATTGTCATATCAGTGGTCAAATCTGTAATTTTTGATAATTAAATACTGAATTGTCAAAAATTGTAAATCTACTTCAGCGATTGGCAATATAACTGGGTAGGACTTTCATTGTAACTAAAATATTAATGTGGGATTTGAAATACGATAAAACCGGGTTGGAAGAAGAATAGATGGGCAGTATTGACAATTCACACTAGGGTTGAAAGCGAAGCTAACGCGACTGGCCGACCAAAAGACCTAGGGTTTTCACACTCTCATCCATTAGCGTGAAAATGGCTAACCAATCATTTAAGCTAGAGAGAAGGGTCTATATGTGTATGTATGTATAGGTTACAGATAAAATATAATACTTGGTTTGGCTATTTATTGCTGCAAATGACTCATTTCAATAAATATTCTGAAAATTTCCAAAATTCAAGCATGATTCTCATACTTTCATGTCTTTCTCGTAAGTGGGAAACGACTACTCCATAAATCCCTTTGTGAAATTTAAGGTTTGAGTTTCGTTATATGCAACCTGGTCTGGTTGTAGAGAATTGGAAGCCATGAACATCAATTCCTTGCTGAACCAAGAACAGTCACTCGAAGAATTGCAAAATCATCAAAATGGTCAACCACAGATGTCATCCCACTTCGATCCGACGTCGTCGCATGATGATTTCCTCGAACAAATGATGTCGTCTATTCCATCTTCTATCTCCAATTTTAACTGGGATGTGTCCTCCGTCGCGGGTCGAGCCGACCACGCGCCGCCTTCGAGTTTGCTTAGCCAATTTGATGACCAGTCGGCGCAGTTGGTTTCAAAGCTGAGGCAGCACCAGATCAGCAGCGGCGCGGCCAAAGCCTTGATGCTTCAGCAGCAGTTGATGCTGTCCAGAGGGCTTACCGGGAACGGGCTCCAGTCGCCGACTGGGGCCTCCGGCGGCGAGAGTGGGCTCCTGCAGATGCCTATAAGTCTTAATAATAATGGTGACCACACTGATGTTGTTGACGGCTCCCTCCAATCTGCTAATCCGGTCAGTTTTTTGCCTCTTCAATTCTTTTTCTATCAAAAAAGACGAAGAAACCTTATATTTATTATTTTACTAAACCGCCGGGAAATTTTTTGTTGTTGACTAATGATTATTATCTCAATACAGGCTAATGATACATCAATGCAAAGTTTATTCAACGGATTCACTGGATCTCTTGGCCAAACTGCAAATCAATCTCAGCATTTTCACCACCCTCAGGTTTTCAAATATTCAAGTTCGCTGCATTTAAACTCGAGTATGCATAATTAATTATGTTTTTACATGGAGCGACACAGAATTTTGGAGCAACAGCGGCTCCGTCGATGAATCAGCCGGCGGCAAGTGGTTCAACCGGCGGAGGGACGCCGGCGCAGCCTAGGCAGAGGGTGAGAGCAAGGAGAGGACAGGCCACAGATCCTCACAGCATCGCCGAAAGAGTATGTACAATAATATAGTACAAAAGCAGTTACAATTATTTTGTTTTTTCTGATTTAATTCTTCGATTGATTTTACCATTTTTGTCATTTTCTCTTGAGTTTGTTCATGATTCTTGACTGAAAATGAAATTTGGGTGAGCAGTTACGCAGAGAGAGAATTGCGGAGAGAATGAAGGCTTTGCAGGAGCTGGTACCTAATGCTAATAAGGTAATTTCACGGTACCTTCCCTCATTAAACGTATTTATTAAATAATTATTGTTAATTTTTATAATTAATGACATGTGGTATGTGGAATGACAGACGGACAAGGCCTCGATGCTTGATGAGATCATAGACTATGTAAAATTCCTCCAGCTTCAAGTCAAAGTACTCTCTTTTTCTCTCTCTACTTTAAAAAACAGTGATTTATTTATTTATTCGATTTAAAAATTTGTAATGGGATTCTTTTTGGTTGACAAATTCGACCAGTTTGAGGGCCAGGCAAGTAAAATGGATGATGCTCATTTTACAACATTTTTTCTACGTCATGTTTGACGTTATTATTGTTGTCAACAAATGATTGGTTGAAAAATAAAATTTAAAATTGACCAATAGTATATTATCACGTGTCAAAGTGTAAAATTTGATGTACACCAAGCACGATTGATGTAAAATTCCATTGCTTTTTTTTTTTTTGGTTCAATTCAGGTTCTTAGCATGAGTCGATTGGGTGGTGCTGCAGCGGTTGCCCCCTTAGTTGCTGATATGTCCTCTGAGGTCAGTTACACTGTTGAAATATCGAAATATTCCCTAAATACATCTCTTCTCTTTTACACAAATTTGGTACGAACTATTTTAAATAAAATTTTAACTCTTTTTTCCGTATTTATTCATTATCATTTAATATCAAACATGTCATAACATGCTAGGTCGGAAGGGTGAACATTTTACATGTAATTCAAAAGCTAATATCGGCACATATTTTAATCTAGAGTATACAAATATATGTCACACAATGTTAATGTTCGGTTCCATGTCATTTCCCTAATTCACCTAGTTTCAACTAACGAGCAAAGATTAAGTTATTGTTTTGTTTGATCTAAAATATAAAATATTCTTACACAAATATGTCAAAAAAGAATAATACTATTCATCCTAATTATCTTCATCCAAATTAATGTTATTTAATTCAACTGATGTTACAACGCCAATATATGAGGCACTTAAGTGTTATTAAATATATTACATAATTTCACATTTAATTGAACTTATCATATGAATCGTGCTAAAGTGCTAGAAAGGTTGACAAATGTCACGTGATATTATATCATTGGACTGCTTATATCACAATCAACTTTTTTTAGATAAAGCAGCATAATTCTTTATCGTATAATGTCATATAAACTAGTGTTTAAGATAAGAGCCATTGTAACTTAAAATAAAGTAATGTTATTCATTTCTACTAGGGTTACAAACACAGTTTAGGTGGTGTTAATATATGAAATTAAATAAGTCATTTAATTTTACTTTTAATTTTACTTATAATTTAACATATAAGTCACTTAAACTGTGTTTATAACCCTTCCTACTTTTAAAATAAACATAGGGTAATGCTATTTAGCGGCATGAAACAATTTTTCTTGAACAAACCAAACATCACCGACCCCCACAAACTCTCCTTGTACCACTCAATAATCTCCATTACCCATAAACGACAAAACAATAAAGTATCACGCGTGCCCACTTTCTATCTCCTTTTCTCAACCAAAATTCTTTTTATCTTCCTTGTCAAATTGATATTATACATGTGTTTTCAATTTCAGAAATTCATAAGAATGTTCTAAAATTATAATTTAAATATTATATGCAACTTTTTTGTACAGGGAAGAAGCAGTAATGGAATACAAACGGCGTCATCAACTAACAACAATGAAACCATGACGGTGACGGAGCACCAGGTGGCTACGCTGATGGAAGAGGACATGGGCACCGCCATGCAGTACCTCCAAGGGAAGGGGTTGTGCCTCATGCCAATCTCATTAGCCACCGCTATCTCCACCGCCACGTGTCGCTCCAGGAACCCTATAGCAACCTCCAACAACCTCAACACTAGCAACAACCCATTTTTAAGCGGCGAGGCAGGTGGGCCATCCTCCCCTAGCATGTCGGTTTTAACTGTCCAATCTGCTGCAGTTGGTGGTAACGGTGCTGGAGAAGCCTCCGTCAAAGACGCAACTTCTGTTTCCAAGTCTTGATTGATTCATCTTCACGGCTTTCAAACGGAGTTGACTGTTTTCTAACCCTTTCTTTTGGAAGAATGAAAAGTGCTGAAAAAAAAAAAAAAAAAAAAAAAATAGTTCTATGGCCTGTATGAACTTTCAACGTCCGACAAGTCTACCAAAATAAGGTCCCTTTTTAATTTCAATATACTGTATGAAACGGCGCCGTATTTATGTAGACTTGGCTTAAGTGTGTTTTAAGTTTTTAACTTGAGCTAATCAATGGTGCAAATCCCATTAAGTTCTTGCTTTACTCTTTTTAACTTTTTTGAAAAAGTATTTCTATAATTCATTTTTTGGCACACCTTTTATTCGATAATATTCAATTATTTAATTTATAAATATATATAAATGAGTGATAGATAAATATATAATACTTATGAGTCATGGGTTAAAAAATAAAGTTTGATGAAAAAAGAATTGTTCTTCGAATTTCGAGAATTGTAATCGAAATTAAAATTATACATGGCATATAATCCTTTTTGGATTCAATAATGTTAGTCTAATCAATGACTGTAATAATCATGAGTCATCCTAATCGCTGATTATTAATAACACTACTCTTTTTGATATGATTTGGAATGATGAGGTGCAATAATTTTTATTACGAGATCAGATACCTGCAATGATTATTTACAACTAATTGGGATTAATTTTTTTTAAAAAAAATTCTAGTGATAAAAAAGAGCCTAATCCACCTGCACATAAAAATTATTGACAGCTTTCCATTTTTTTATCCATTTATACCTTTTCCTTTTGAATTAAATAATTTTATTCCTTGATCTTATGAAAAATACCATTTTATTGGTCCTACTAGGTTTAAGCAACGTGCAATGCACGTTTGCTTAGTTATATATAATTTTTTTCGTTCATTAAATAATTAATGATGTAATGTTTATGTAATTAATAAATAATTACACATTGTGATATATTAATTTTAATTTGAATAGTGTTAAATTCTAAATTAAAATGTTTAAGTTTGTGTTTCGTACTATTATATTATATTAAATTTTGTATTTAATCATGAACTTTTTATACATAATAAAATAATAGATAATATTATAATACAAAACTAAATAAATAAATATTTTTTCTTCATTGAGTTCAATGTACCTTACCAAATAAACTATTAGCATTTTAAAATTAATAATATTCACATCCATTTTGTTTTTTAGTTTCATTTTTTCTTAGTGACTAAAATGTAGTAGTACAAAATTTTTTGCATTTTCCTTTCATTTATTAATAATGTTCTGAAAGGCGTAATGCATTGCGAGACGTCGATATTGAGAATCAAGAATCACAAGTTTAGGCATGTCAATACGAAGAATAAGCGTCATAATACGTTTCGTATTTTTAATATTATTTTAAATATATTTTTATTTTAAAAAATAATTTTTTTCTATATTATAAAAAAAAAATAGATTTTTTACTATATCATAAAATCATCTAATATTTAAAAATAATACTTACTAAACATTTAATATAATACTATAATATTGCTAAATAGTGTTAGAAGAATTTTAATTTTTTTTATTAATTAAGGAACTAAACATGAGCATTAATCATAGGATTTATACGAAAAGTTTGCGGATTTGATAATTCCGATATCTAAAAATGGAGATGAAGGATTTTGATTCACAATCGAGAATGATTTCGACGTGAAATTTGTGGGAATTCAACTGGGGTCGAACCAAATGCAATAAATACATAAAATTAATTTAAAGTAAATCTATCTTTACTAATTAGATTCATTATATATCCTACAATTAGTCCCAACACTAAAAATTAAAAATAAATATGTTAAAATAGTTTACTTTGTTAAATTAAAATATTTTAAACTTATAGAAAATAATATCTAACATTAATATATTAATAATCAAGTGCAATTTAAATTAAATTTGAAAATTAAATAAATGAAAGAATGAAAGTGAATATTACAATTTAATTAGTTGTAATTCAAAATCAAATTAGTCAATTAGACATACATTTTAAAATGATTTTGATGAGCATTTTAACATTTTTTTTTTGTCACTATCCCACATTGGAAATTTATAAAACTATTGGAGTTAAGAGCATATATAAAATGCACAATCCCACATTGGAAGTTTATGAAACCTTTGGAGAGAAGTGTATCTATAAAATGAGCATGACATCCAATACTTCTACATGGACTTTAGAATTGTAAATTTTGAAACCCAATTATGGAGTTAAAATATTTTTAAATTAAAAAAATGCCGTTAGTTTTTCCGTTAAATCAAGAAATTCCGTTAGTTTTTCCGTTAAAACAACAAAATTCCGTTAGATAGCCACTTTATATATAAAAGAGATATATATATAATTTTTTAAATTGTCGTTATTAACTTTTGAAATGGAATTGATGCAACCAAAGCCAATTGTAGATAGAAAAATCAACAGTATACTATATTAGTATCGTAATATCGACGACATCTCAACCAGTTGATGAATATCGAAAGAACCGTGGTCAATAATTATTGTCGACATCATTACAGAATTTTATTCATTTTCTATTATAAGCAATTGATACAATATTTCGTTATTAAGATAATATTTTACTGTTGAAATTATTAATGGATAATTTATTTTTAATTTTCATTTATTATACATGAATTCTTTTTCCATAATTTTTTTTTTTTTTTTGCACTACAATTTTCCATCAGGGAATAGGCATTTGATAATTTTTTGATTGATATAGTTAACCAAAGAAAAATTCTCTCAACTTCAGATACTAATTTATGACTCGTTATTTTAAAATAAAAAGTATTCAAAGCGGAGGCAAATTATTTTTGTATAATTATACTACTAGTCATATAGCACATCACGAGCCTATCACGTGACATCTTGCATCTGTTTAGATGCTTTCCATCGGGAGATTGGGCGCCGTTAAAAAGTTGTAAACATGGGGTGGCATAAATTAAAGTGTAAGGACATAAATGCCATGCTTCGAAAAGGTTGAGTAACACTGGAGGAATTTACCATATAATTTAATTCTTTTAATTTATTTTATTGGCTTATTAGCACAAAACGTCCCTGCATTTGACGGTAAATGTGCAAAACGTCCTAACATTTCATTTTTTACATTTTTGCCCTTATTTTAACGTTTCAGTGTGGAAAACGTCATTTTCACTATTTTTCAGTGTAAAATTACCAATATACCCTCATATTTAAATATAACAAAAAAGGGAAAGAAAAATAAAAAAATAAATTGTAATTATATTCTCAAACTTTCTAAAAAGTGCAAGTAAGTCCAAAAGCCTTATTAAAAGGCTTAAGCACAAAACGTTCCTACGTTTCAAACTTTTTTGTACTTGGCTCAATAGCACAAAACGTCCCTACGTTTGACACTTATTGCGTAGAACGTCCTTACGTTTTATTTATTTTGCATTTTCATCTTTATTTCAACGTTTCATTGCTGAAAACGTCATTTTCACTATTTTCAATGTAAAATGACCAATATACCCTCATATTTAAATAAAACAAAAAAGGTAAATAAAAATATAAATTACAATTATGCTCCCAATATCTGGTCGAGAACCAGCTCTACCACCCCCACCACCTTTAATGCTGGCCACAACCATCAACCCCAACATTGTAGAGAGAGGTGAGATGGTGGGATCTGGTGGTGAAGGGAGGATAAGGCTAAGGGAAAAGGAGAAGGCTGATGGTTTGAATGTTTTAATAAGGTTTTTGAACTCATTTGCACTTTTTAAAGACATTGAGAGCAAATTGTAATTTATTTTTATTTTTATTTTCTTTTTTACATTGGGAGCATAATTGTAACTGTAATTGTAATTTATATTTTTTGTTTTATTTAAATATGAAGATATATTAGTCATTTTACATTGAAAAATAGTGAAAATAACGTTTTCCGCAATGAAACGTTGAAATAAGAACGAAAATGTAAAAGAAATGAAACGTAAGGATGTTTTATGCAATAAGTGTCAAACGTTGTCAAATATAAGGACGTTTTGTGCTATTGAGCCAAGTACAAAAAAATTTGAAACGTAAGGACGTTTTTCGCATTAAGTGTCAAATGTAGGGACGTTTTGTGTTTAAGCATTTTTTGGATTTACTTGCACTTTTTAAAAAGTTTGGGAGTATAATTACAATTTATTTTTTTATTTTTCTTTTTATTTTTTGGTTTTATTTAAATATGAGGGTATTTTGATCATTTTACACTGAAAATAGTGAAAATGACGTTTTCCACACCGAAACATTGAAATAAGGGCGAAAATACAAAAAATGAAATGTTGTGACGTTTTGCATACTCACCGTAAAACGTAAGGACGTTTTGTGCTAATAAACCTATTTTATTTTATCAACTGATGGAAATTTTGACTGTAAATTACTTTGATAAGACAGTTTTTAGGTTATCATTGATATAATTTCCTTTTCAATAAATTAAGGGTGTATTTGATTGTCAATATTTTTTTCGACTTAATTTCCTACATCTATGTTGTTTTATGGACAATTTTTTTCATGAAATATTTTTCTACCTTTAGTTACGTAATCATATTTTCTTTGAAAATAAGGAAAATAATTTTTTTAGGAAGATGTAATTTTTATTTTTCAGGTAATTTGCTCTCTATCCCTCTCTCTCATCTACCTTTCAATAAAAAATAGACAAGTATAATATAATATTTTTTAAGTTAAAAACTAAATCAATCAAACGCATTTAATTAATAATTTTCATACAAATAAATTCTAAATAATATAATTGCCCAAAATTTATTTTATTTTCATTCAAATTTCATGCTCGCTATGAAACTCATCCAACTAGTTATGAATAAATCTAAACGAACAGAGCCAATGTGGCCCTATTCGTGTAGCGTAACTCAATAGTTGTTATAAAGAATTATTTTTAGATATTATCAATGGAAAAATTATTAGAAATTTATAGAAGATTTTGTTGATAAGGCTATTTGAAATGAATTTGAGGTTGTCATCATATCTTCCCTTCGGACTCAAATTGAATAGTACCACCATTCTTGAAAAAAGTTATACCAACTACAATGCAATGGCTAACAATTTATTATTTACAACCAAAAGTTACACTTAACATTTAACAACAAAACTACACACTAAATGTCAAGATTTAATTTGAATGGTAAGAGGAGAGACTTACAAAGGTTGATGATTTGGATTCAGACATCCTTTTGAATGAGAGTAAAATCCTTTAATCCCATCTAAAAGGAAGAAAGAAATAAAGCTAAACATCTAATGATTGTAAGTCAAGGACATTTTTGCCAATCAAGCGAATCAACAACTTTGCACTTAGTGCATTAGCCCATTTTACTTAAATCATACCTCAAGAAATTTTACCCTAGGTTAATACTTGTTTGAGAAAAAAAAAAGCCAAAAAACCCGGTTGCTCAATCATTTACTCGTACCTTTATCCATTCATCACTCCAACTAGATGAAAAATATATGCATAGCACATTGACATCGTTAATGAAATGTACCTATTGCGCTCATTAAGTGAAATGTTAGAAATGTTTGAGTAAAGATTAAACATTTAGAGACCATTTGCACAACAACCCTATAGTTTAGGGACCATTTGTGCAAATTCTCCAAAGTAAAACATATAAGAATAATTTTGGTCTTTACGAATGTGATTCTAAATTCTAATAGCATATTCTTTAAATATAAAATATTCTCTATTTTAAAGAGTCAATGCTAAAAAAATAAATTTAATAGATTCAATTCTAACTTCTTAAATTGGAGGACGCGTTTGAAAAATCAAACTCAATTTCTATCCTTACTTCACGATACTTCATTTAATGAATTAATACTAATTTTTTTTAGATTATTCTAGTCATATTTGAATTATTTGTCCATTTGTACATAAAAAGAAATCTTAAATAAAAAAGGAAAAATCAATAAATTATTTTTTCGGAAAAAAAAAATTTGGAGTCAAATAGAGTATTTGTTGAAGCATACAAAATATCTTATTCTTTAAATTTAAAAATGCTCCCTATTATATATATAATATTTATAAATAGAAAGTTTCTAGAGATGCTCCAACACAAGTTACTATTACATATTAACGAGTGCAATTATTTTGATCTCTATCGATAGACAATACATTGATAATTTTACAACAATTGCGATATGCATGTCATAGGTGTCATCAAGGAAAGTCTTTAACTTTTGGTTCTTTATTTTTCAACAATTCAATAAAAGTCCAAAACAACGTAAGCGGTATAATTAATTAAAATTATTTGTTTCAATTCTTCGTAAAATAATTTTTTAGAATATTTAGCCCCTATTTAGTAGAGATCTTTTGAAAATAGATTTTGTGACAATGATTTTTTTTGTATAATGTGTGGCAAAATTAGGGAAAAATTATAAATTCACGTCCAGAATTATTTTATTGAGAAAATATAATTTCAAAAATGAATTTGGAAAAAATGACTTTTAACAAATAGAACCAAACATGGGTCTAGATAAGTTAAGTTTTAGAGAAAATTACCCCAAACCTTACTTTTCAAGATTCATATTCAAAAATCAGGTGGGAAATTTAATCTTTCAAAAATCATGTGTTTTAATTAATATATTATTAAATTCAATTAATTTAGAAATCAACCCGACCTCCCTCCACCCACCTCATTTCCGTCAAACTCGTTCTCTCTCTCTCTCTCTCTCTCTCTCTCTCTCTCCAATTTACTTGAGGAGCGTGTCATTGCCCAGAGTGGGGAGGGGGGGGGGGGGCTAACCTAGGTGGTCGGCCACCTTGGTTTGGCCGGACGACGCCTGAATTGACAGAAATCAAGTTCTGTATTCGCGAGTTCGCCCCTTCGAGAATTTCAAAATCAAACTTAGGTTGCTTGGAGTCAAATTGATGAAGACCCATTACTGGGCTAGGTGCGCCAGGTGAGGGCGAACCTAGCCCATGTGGTCCGCCTCCATGGGTGCAGCTAATGGCGTCTGAATTGGGTTTTTTCGTAGGCGAAATCGCGAGCTTCGCGACTAGGCGATTTTCCAGATTCAATTCAATTTGCTTGGGAGTTGTTAGGGATGAATTGCCAACATGGAAAGACTCGTCTAGGTGTGGGAAAGTGGCCAGCAGGTGTCTCCGACCATGGGTCTCGTCGAACGGTGCTATTCCGTAGTTTTTGCATTTTCAAGCAGTTTTTTTTAATGTTATTTCTCCCTCATTTTTGGATGAATTTGAATGATGTTTAGTGGTAATATAAGCTAATGTTATAACTCATACTGGTTTGTTATATAACCAGCTTACTCAACATTAGCTTATACTTGAAAGCCACTGTCAATTTGAGTTGAAGGTGGTAGTGGCGGTGCATTGGAGGTAATGGTAGTAATGATTGGTGGTGTTTTGTGGTGCTTGTTCATGGTGTGAGTGGATTTGTTTGTAGTGACCATTTTGTGACCAAATATGTGTATACTGTGATTGGTTGTGACCAATTTTGTGTTAATTGTGACTTGATCATATACGGTCACAATTAAGATTCAATTGGTCATAGACAGTCACGTTGAACACAAATTTGGTCGCATTTAGTCACATTGAATACAAATTTGGTCACAATTAAACACAGACAATCACACTGCACAAATTTATTTTTTTTTCGATAATTTTTTAGGAGGTGGAGGCAGAAATGGGGTGGTTGTAGGTGGGGATCCATGAGGTGGGGGTGTGATGTGATTTCCAATTTTTTTAATTTTCTGAAAATTTTTAAGTCGCCTGGAGTGGTCGCCAGAATAGTCGCCGGAGCAATTGCATGAGTAGATGGTCGCCTCCGATTGAGAGAAGGGGTAAGGAGATGATAGAGAGTAGAGAGAAAGAGAATGATTTGGATTTGAAATTTAATAAATTGGGGTAATTGTATTATATTATAATTAAAAATATTTAATAAATTGATTTAACACTTGATTTTTGAAAAGATTTTTCGAGTTCGATATTTTTGAAATGTAATTCTTAAATATATGATTTATGTATTGTTCTCTAACTTTTATGCAAGTAAAAATTGTTTTCAAAATAAGTAATTCACTTAGTATTAATTTTGACCAACAAAAAAATATTATGTAAAAGCTCGATAAAAAATCTTAATATAGAAAAAAAGCTCAGGTCAATGTAAACTAGTAAAGACTATTTTGTCTAGGTCACGTGCTAGGTTAGAGTTTTTAAACTAACCGTAGGAAAATTGTTTCAATATTAGATATCGAATTTACAACTCAAATACCATATATGCAGAATTGGTATCGGATTTACAAATATAGTTTTGCATATTATAATAAGTCATATTGTATAACAATTTCCATGACTTGTTAATCACAGTAAGAAATAACGGATTTAAAGACTTGTCAATTACAGTAAATAATTAAAAGGAGAAATGCAGAATATTAATATGCAAATCGAGCAACAATAAGTTACGAAAACTGTAAAAGACTTTTAACCCGAGGCCTGTGTCAATCACAGTTTCCTTAAAACAGATTTGCCACCTCACCGTACGTGCTTGAGGTAGTATGAGCGTCTGCTTCCCAGGATACAACGGAGGAACCAGTAAAATCTGAGCACAAACAGATCCTACTCCGGCAAACTGAACAAGTGTCTGAAAATATCACCACAGACTCGAATAGAAATGAAATATGCAGAAAAGCAGAAATTGTATATAGATGAATTTGCATATGAAAATTCGTGTACTGGACTATGGAAAAACGAGAGGGATATAAAGACTAACTGCCCATTCATTTCATAGCAATTACAATAGGAGTTTTTGGAGTTTCAACCGTTTTGGAAAACCAAAAGTCTGTTGAAAAATTAAAAAATGTAACAAAACATGGACACTTCTAAGGGGCCAATTTTGCTCCTTTCGGTCTGACATTCGTGTACGCGGGTCGCGCCCACACACAAGTTCAAGGTCCGAAGCCTATTTCGATCCAAGATTTGCACCCCTCTGTGCGCGCACGTGGAGAGAGTCTCTATGTTACACATGATTACACCATTCTAAAGTGTAATCCTTTATAAAGTGGTTTTAGTTTTCATCCACTTCCTATGTGGGATAAACACACTTTTTTGTTTTCCCACCAACATAAACTCCTTTCACATGGCCTACTTTGAGCTTCAATTTTTCATTCACCCGAGCATCATTTTTGACAAGTAAATATATGATTTCGATGTACTCACGGAGGAGAACACAAATCAACTTTTATTTTCCAAAATAACCAAACGGGTCCTGCTCAAAATTAGTGCCAAAGTCAGCCCACAAACTCTTTTATTTTCTAGTTTTTTTCCAACAATCCCCCACATGAATGAAAATTGGGAACGACACATGAATGTGACACATGACGACTTGGTGATATAGTTCAACGGTTGAAACCTGTATAGGATAGGTAGGTGTTACCTTTTGAACCTTCCCTTGTAAAAGCATATTTACTTTACTAGCTGACCAGTAGACGCGATGTCCTTGAACTGTTCTGCCGTTTATGTAAACGATGACATACTCCACACATGATTCTTCTAAACACATTTCAGTTCTCATTATTATGTTCGTTTTGGCCATGAACATACGCCTGGTTCTGTAAGAGTTCACAAGAATTGAGCTCCACACAATTCTCTTAGAAGCGGCCCCACTTCTCTCTCACATAGGTGATTTCTTATTACAAGTAATCTACATTACTTGGCTCGAATTTCGACGCATACGAATCATTAAAAGCATATTGCTTATCCTTCATCTTTATGAGCATCACTGTTGCATCATAAGAATGGACATGAGGTAATATTCCCCACAGTGATTCTATCAAGTCTTTATAATTAGGTTGTCCCTTTGAACCTAGATCTTGGGATCTCCAGTCAACTAGGTTGAGTTTTCCTTTGTATTAACTTATCCATTCAAGGGCTTAAGTCCCATTCCTCTCGATGATTTTTCAACTAACTCTCTATTTAACCCTTTGGTTAACGAATCCGCAATGTTATCCTTTGATTTTACATAATCAACAGTAATAACTCCAGTTGAGAGTAATTGCCTTATGGTATTATGTCTACGACATATATGTCTAGACTTACCATTATACATGTTACTCTGTGCCCTTCCAATTGCTGATTGACTATCACAATATATGCAAATTGCTGGCACAGGTTTTGACCATCTTGGAATATCCTCTAAGAAGTTGCGCAACCACTCAGCCTCTTCACCACTTTTATCTAAAGCTATAAACTCAGATTCCATAGTGGATCTGGCTATCACAGTTTGTTTAGAGGATTTCCAGGATATAGCTGCACCTGCTAATGTGAACACAAATCCACTTGTGGACTTTGAGTTTTTTTTATCAGATATCCAGTTAGCATCAGTATATCCTTCAACGACTACTGGATATCTTGTATAGTGCAGTCCAAAATTACGTGTATATCTCAAGTACATTAGTATTCTTACTATTCATTTCTAGTGATCAGCTCCTGGATTACTTGTATATCTACTCAGTTTTCTCACTGTGTAGGCTATGTATGGTCTTGTACAACTCATCAAGTACATCAGACTCCCAATAACTCTCAAGTATTCTACTTGAGATACAATTTCACCTTAATTTTTGGATAGATGTTGACTTGTATCTATCGGTGTTCTAGCCATTTCAGTATCATCTTTACTGAACTTTTCTAGAATTTTATCAGCATAATGTGACGGGTTTAGAACAAGCCCATCTGATGTTCTTGAAATTTTGATTCCAAGTATAACATCTGCTAAACCCATATCCTTTAGTCAAACCTCGAATTTAACATATCTTTAGTGGATTTAATCATATTATTGTCACTACCAACAATAAGCATATCGTCAACGTAAAGACATAAAATGACATAACCATTTCCAGTGTCTTTAACGTAAACACATTTGTCACACTCGTCGATTTTAAATCCACTCTCTATCATGACACTATCAAATTTTTCGTGCCATTGTTTTGGTACTTGTTTCAAGCTATATAACGACTTCACCAATTTACAAACTTTCTTTTCTTGCCCTGGAGATGAAAACCCCTCGGGTTGTTCCATATAGATTTTTTCATTTAAATCTCCATTTAAGAATGCAGTCTTAACATCCATTTGATGTACTTCAAGATTTCGTAGAGCAGCAATCGCAAGTATCATCCTAATAGATGTTATTCTCGTTAGTGGAGAATATGTATCAAAGTAATCAAGGCCTTCTCGTTGTCTATAACCTTTTATTACTAATCTAGCCTTATACTTTTCAATAGATCCATCTGCTTTCATTTTACGTTTGAAAATCCATCTATAGCCTAGTGGTTTATTTCCTGGAGGAAGATCTACTAGCTCCCATGTATGATTTTGCAAAATGGAATCTATTTCATTTTGAATGGTCTCTTTCCATTGAGGTCCTTCTGATGAGTTCACAACTTCTTGATAGGTTTGAGGTTCACTTTCTAGCATATATGTCAGAAAATCTGGACAATAAGATTTTTCTGTCATTTCCCTTTTGCTACGTCTTGGTTCAACCTCAACCTCATCTTCTAATTCTAGGTCCTGACTATTTTCAGTCATAGTCTCATATGTCCGTTTAGAAGAGCTTGCCTCTTCTTTGGACTTGCATGGAAATACATGTTCAAAGAACGAAGCATTTCTCGATTCCATTATTGTGTTTTTGTGTATATCTGGAATTTTAGATTCATACACAAGAAACCGATAAGCACTACTATTTTGAGCATATCCAATGAAGATACAATCTACAGTTTTCGGGCCTATCTTCACCTTATTTGGTGTTGGGACAACCACCTTAGAAAGACACCCCCATACTCGTAAGTGTTTATAGGAAGACTTTCTTCCTTTCCATATCTTATAAGGGGTCTTTTCTATTTTCTTTCGGGACACCTTATTTAAAAGGTAATTTGCTGATAACACAGCCTCCCCCCACATGTTTTGAGGTAACCCAGAACTTACCAACATCGCATTCATCATTTCTTTTAAGGTGCGATTTTTTCTTTCAGCAACACCATTTTGTTGGGAATAAGGTGCGGT
This sequence comes from Fraxinus excelsior, assembly GCA_019097785.1. Taxonomy (NCBI): domain Eukaryota; kingdom Viridiplantae; phylum Streptophyta; class Magnoliopsida; order Lamiales; family Oleaceae; genus Fraxinus; species Fraxinus excelsior. Next base: position 34,067,224 of record CM032626.1, on the reverse strand, counting down.
AGTTTCATGTATAATTTCGTGTTGTGCACATAATTCAGCGAATGGTGCTTCATACTCACCACCTCGATCGCTTCTTATCACCTTAATTTTCTTGTTAAGTTGGTTCTCAACTTCATTCTTGTAGAGAATGAATTTCTCTATCGCTTCATCCTTACTTTTTAGTAAGTAGACATAGCAATATTTTGTGCTATCGTCGACAAAAGTAATGAAATACTTGTTGACACCTCTTGTTTGTACAAATTTTAAATCACATATATCACTATGAATTAAATCAAGTGGTTCTGCATTCCGTTCAATTGATTTAAATGATGACCTTGTCAATTTTGCCTCAACACAAGTTTTGCACTTATGTTTTGAATCAATATGGAACGCGGGTATGCAATTCAAGTTAACTAGTCTACGTAAAGAATCATAGTTAACATGTCCTAGTCTACCATGCTAAACATTGGAAGACTCAAGCAAGTAAGTGGAAGAGTTCACTTTATTCATTTTTGGTTTAACAACCATTACATTCAATTTAAACATACCATCGGAAACATAGCATTTTCCAACAAACATTCCACTATTTGACAAAATGACTTTGTCCGACTCAAATACAATACGAAAACCATGCTTATTTAACAACGACCCAGACACAAGGTTCTTGCGAATTTCCTGCACATACAGCACATTGTTAAGAGTTAGCTCTTTCCCTAAAGTCATCTTCAAAACCACTTTGCCTTGTCCTTTGATTTCAAAAGTTGCTGAATTTCCTATGAACAACTTCTCTCCATTTTCAATTGCTTCGAAAGCAGCAAACAGTTCTTTATCAGAACACACATGCCCAGTAGTTCCGGTGTCAATCCACCATTCTTTTAGGTTAGAGCCCACCTTGTTCACTTCAGAAATGACGGCTGCTAGATTCATCTCCTCCACATCATGCGCCATGTAGTCAACCACATTTGCTTCTTTCTTCTTCTTTGGCAATCTGCACTCCGAAGACTTGTGACCCACTTTGTTACAATTGAAGCATTTTCCTTGAAACTTCCTTTTAGAGGTTCCACCTTTAGGTCCTAGCTTGGTCCCTTTACCACCGGATGATCTAACCTTACTTTTGTAGGCCTTACTGCTTTGACCATGCTCCACAATGTTGGTTTTAACAACACTAGGATTGAACAACTTTTTCTCGGAACTCTTGTTGTCTTCTTCAATTCGAAATCTAACAAATTAATTCTTCGACATTCATTTCCTTTCGTTTGTGCTTTAGGTAATTCTTGAAATCTTTCCATGTGGGGGGCAATTTTTCAATAATTGCAGCCACTTGGAAAGTTTCACTCAATATCATCCCTTCGACATGAATTTCGTGGAGAATTACTTGGAGTTCTTGCACTTGACTGATTACAGTTTTGGAGTCCATCATTTTATAATCTAAGAATTTGCCGACAATGAATTTTTTTAGCCCCGACATCTTCAGTTTTATATTTACAGTCTAAAGACTCTCACAACTCTTTAGCAGTTTTTATAGTGCTATACACGATGTATAGAGAATCTGTTAAGCTGTTCATAATATAGTTTCGGCATAGAAAATTCGAATGGTTCCAAACATCAAGTGCACTGATCGCTTGAACATCTCCCTCACCCTCATTGAGTTTTGGAGCAGTTTTAGTCAAGAACCTCGCAAGATTCAAGGTGGTCAAATAAAATAGCATTTTCTACTGCCACCTCTTGAAATTCAAGCCATTAAATTTCTTCGATTTTTCATTATGATTAACCGGAACAGTAGCCACAGGTTGGCTCACAACATGACTTGGCAATCTAGCCACAGTCTGAGCCACACCAGAACTAGAGCCCACAACCTATTTTTCAGTAGCTACAGTTTGGGTCACATCCATGTTAGTTTGTTCGGTTGTCATTTCTGAAAATGAAACACAATTATTAGTTTTCAATAAACTAATATTAATTTTCAATAAACTAATATTAATTTTCAAGAAATCAAATGAAACAAATAAAAAATCTATTTTAAACTTGTAGGAAAATTGTTTCAATATTGGATACCAGATTTACAACTCAAATACCATATATGCAGAATTGGTATTGGATTTACAAATATAGTTTTGCATATTATAATAAGTCATATTGTATAACAATTTCCATGACTCGTTAATCACAGTAAGAAATAACAGATTTAAAGACTTGTCAATTACAGTAAATAATTAAAATGAGAAATGCAGAATATTAATATGCAAATCGAGCAACAAGTTATGAAAACTGTAAAAGACTTTTAACCCGAGGTCTATGTCAAACACAGTTTCCTTAAAACAGATTTGTCACCTCACCGTACATGCTTGATGTAGTATGAGCGTCTGCTTCCCAGGATACAACGGAGGAACCAGTAAAATTCGAGCACAAACAGATCATATTCCGGCAAACTGAAGAAGTGTTTGAAAATATCACCACATACTCGAATAGAAATGAAATATGCAGAAAAGCAGAAACTGTATACAGATGAATTTGCATATGAAAATTCGTGTACTGGACTATAGAAAAATGAGAGGGATATAAAGACTGGTTGCCCATTCATTTCATAGCAATTACAATAGGAGTTTTTGGAGTTTCAATCGTTTTGGAAAACCAAAAGTCTGTTGAAAAATTAAAAAATGTAGCAAAACATGGACACTCCTAAGGGGTCAATTTTGCTCCTTTCGGTCCAACATTCGTGAACGCGGGTCGCGCCCGCACACAAGTTCAAGTTTCGAAGCCTATTTCGATCCAAAATTTACACCCCCCTGCACGCGCACGTGGAGAGAGCCTCTATGCTACACATGATTACACCATTCTAAAGTGTAATCTTTTATAAAGTGGTTTTAGTTTTCATCCACTTCCTATGTGAGAAACACACTTTTTTGTTTTCCCACCAACATAAATTCCTTTCACATGGTCTACTTTGAGCTTCAATTTCTCATTCACCCGAGCATCATTTTTGACAAGTAAATATATGATTTCGATGTACTAACGGAGGAGAACACAAATCAACTTTTATTTTCCAAAATAGCCAAGCGGGTCCCACTCAAAATTAGTGTCAAAGTCAGCCTACAAACTCTTTTATTTTCTAGTTTTTTTCCAACACTAACGTGGTAATAAGTATTGCTCGTAATCAAGGTGGTTCTTCCGTAACCTACCTCATGCCTTGTCCTGTCTTAAGCGGGGCATTGGGTATAGCACCCACTTGCCCTTTTTAGTATTATATGTGTAACATATATGGAGTAATGATCTAATGAATATCAATGTCCATCTTATGCTACGTACCAATGACATGTCATGTCTTTCAGTGTCCAAGTTATTCATATCTTCTTAGTTTCTCTCCATGTCTTTCATTAAGTAGAAAAAACAATAGGGGGAAGGGAGAAGTAGACCTCAAAGAACAAGCCATGTAAGTTGGAGAACACGAAGTGACAAAACAACCGAAGTCGCAACTCGCCAACTCCTACCCCTTATTGTCCGAAGATTCTCAATCCCTTAATGGACAAGAAATCTAACCATGCAAACAAATTAGATAGGAGCTCTAGAAAATGCTCGATGATGTTTTCTCTTTCTTCATATAGTAATCAAATTTGAAGAGGATGAATAAAAAGAACAACAGAGTATATCTGACAAGATGTTTATAAACATGGATAAATGAATGGTGGAAAAGTGATTAATATTTGTGAATCCTAATAAAAAGTGATTTGACCAAAGAGTTTTTTGTCCAAGGTGTTTATAAACACCTAGAGACAATGAACCAAATGTAGGCTGAATAACAATATTGTTCATCACATTGAGTTAAGCAGGCAGCCCAAGGACGGATGATAACAAGAAAATCACGCAAAATCTCCATTCAACCACTAGTACCCTTATGGGTATGTCGTATCATACCTGTATATGAAGCATGGTCAAGCATGTAAAACCACCATAATTATATGAGAACGACAAAAAACTCGAGTCCAATAAGGAGTATGCTAGCTTTCTTGAATACAAGAACTTGAGCATAAAAAACTTCGAAAAGTTCTAATATATCTATCCTTCTCTCTCGAATATGTATGTTCAGATTCCCTCTGTTCTACATTCACTGAAGTTAAATCCTTACAAATGACGGTGAATTTTCAGACCTCTTAGGTTTCAAAAGGTTCCTTAGCAACAGAGGCTTCCTTTCAACAAAGACAGCAACTAAGTAAATTTCCATCTCAGAGAACCTGTGACTGAAATGTTGCACACAAGTGTCTACTGAGTAGAACAAAACTACCACTGTGCACCAGGTAAAGCACTGCAAGTGTGAACATAATGCTGCAACAGCAAGGCAACTAGCTAAGCACGAGATAAGGATGCGTTAATTTGAATGTTTTGATCAGATGTAAAACTACCGAAGGCCAACATCATACATGTTTAAATGGGATTTCGAAGAAGACAGCCACCAACTCAAGATGACAGTTTGTATAGTTGCATTAAATCTGCTCAATTTTGAGCAAAAAGAACGGGCAGTAGCCTAAATTACTTTCCAGTATTGGCGCGAAGCTGCTCCTGAAAACTTTATGTTTTTTGAAAAATTCTTCAATTGCCAACTATAGTTAATTCAATTATCTTATCTGTCTTATTTTGTATTATATATTGCCATTTCACTCTCTCCACTTTCTTTCTTTATTAGCATTCATTTAAGTTTTCCTTAGAAATTCGGGGAAGTAGAAATCAGTGCACGCAATTTGGGTATTATGACAGTCAAAGATGACAAAACAAAAATATCATTATAAATTATTTTTTCTTTCTGATAAGCCCTTTTCGGAAACACATACTATGACACAATCATGTCTTCTTTGACATCAATGTATGTAGATGTGGAAAAACGTAATAGTAACACGACTTTAAGGTGTAACATATGGATATTTTTACATTTTTACTTAAACTCTCTAATCAGTTTCCGTTGGTACATGTGGGAGCTTTTAATCATCTACTTTCTAATCAATTTAAGTTGGTACATATGGCTGCTTTTACTTATCAAGATAAGGATACTTTTATTTATCTACTTAATCTAATTAATTAGACATTTTAATACACTCATTTAATATGGCACTGTAATGCCATACCCTAACCTATTCCCCTAATATGAATCCTTAATTGTGTTCTGAATCATGTAACTACTATAAATCCTTACACTATCATGTACTATAAATTCATCCACTAAATCCGCTTTCAAAAATGTAGAAAACACAAGTACATAACCCAAACGCTGTTTCCAAATTTAGTTGTTTAACAGGAATAAAATTGTGGGAAGGACAATTATCTAACTCCATCATCCATCCTTGTATATAGAGGGAGACAGTTTGGGAATGACAAGGGATTCACCAAAAATCACAAAGTTATACTATGATGAGATTGGTGTGAAGAAGAAAATGAAAACTCACCACATGTACCCACAAACATGGCCGTGAGTCATGCACAAACTTGCTGGTATGAATAGCGTACCTCATGAATCTACCCCTTCCCCCACCCATTGAAGTTCTTACATTTTTTCAATATCATTGTAGAATGCATGACACCTCTTTACTATTTTTCTTCCCTTTTAATCCACTTTTCTGGGGTACAGTGTTATTTCTAATACGTGGGTGATAGGGTACATTTCAATTGATAAGCTATTCATGCCAGCAATTTCGAGAATGACGCTTCAAAATGCTTTACCTACAAAAACCGAAAACCCATATAACAAAAATAAACCCCAAATTCGCAAGAATTTTTCATAGAAGTAAAATTACCCAAGTGGGTCTGCATTGCTTCACATATCGGTTTTTCTTGCATTTCGCTGGGTAAAGTAGCCCCCACAGACGCAATTTCTGTAGGTTTTTGGTTCGATTCCTTCTCTATACATGCATAGAATGCATCACGTACCTTTTGTACGTGAAAGAAACAGCCTTTATTAACTTTATTGAAGTCAATTTGAAGTTTTGCAATCAAAATTTGATAACCAATAACCATATCTGCAGATTTGTACAAATAAATAAATAAATAAATAAATAAGAATACTTAAATTCAGACTGCCTTGTAGCAAGATAACCTTACGTGTGAGAGAACGTCTGTATGGATTGCATCGGATGCTTGTGATGATTAGGCTTCCAAAGCCATTGTTGGTCTCTCCGTGAGCGCTCCCGCACAAGGCTAATCGCGTTTTCCAGGCAGTTTTATTCTAGAAACACAGAGTAATTAGGGGGTAATATTTGATGAATTCAGCACAAAAATTTGTCACATACTTACAGCAGGGGTGGTGGTGCTTTTTTTTTTTTTCCCCAATATTTTACTGGGTAGCACCCCATGTGAGCGATCTGTTGGAGCATTTTTTTCGTGGTAATTCCTGTAATTGGGCTAAGAATTAAGAATGTAGACGAGGCACAGAAAAGAGAGGAAGTTCGAGAAAATAACAAATAAGTCTCAACATATTTTTCACGTGCTCAAGTAAAGAGAATTTGTCAAGTGGTAGACAAAAATATTTTTCCAGATTTTCTCAAGTGCAAGTGAAAAGTTATTTCATGTCATTTTTTACGTGGCTCTCGAGAGTTTCATTCTCCGGGTCTTTAAAAGCAGACAATTTCATCTGTATTCTCAAGCGAAAAATAAGAATTTTATTTTATCTTCTTCAAGATAATTTGAGAATTTCTTTGTAAATTCTAAAGTTTGTAATCTCTTTGTGTAATTTCAAATTTTAATATCAATTTCAGTTTTCAAACTTTTAAGTTTTATTTACTATCTTTCTTAGAATAATCTCCTTATACCTGGGCCAATTTTTGTATCAGAGTCATAAATGAGTGTTGTAAAATTTAATCGTGTCAAACTACTGTTTTCATCGTATCAAATGTCATACTGGTGTGTAGCCATGGATGTCTGCTGTAAGACGTTGGTCAGCCCATATTAGCCGAAGTAGGCGTTTTGGGTGGTCCCGTTTGTAGGCTTTGGTAAAGCGTCGGTCTAGCATGTAGCATTGTGTCTATTGTGGTAAGATTACTGTTTTCTTTTACTGAATTTAATTATGTCTTTTATGTCTAATTGATTTAGTAAAGGTGGTAGTTAAAATGAAGGAAGTAGTACTTCAACATATTTTTAAGAAAACAACGAAAAAATTGATGATCAAAATATTGCATCTGCATCAAGTAATATTTCAAATGATATTAATTCAAAGGAACTTCAAATTGCAAAAATTGAACAAACTCTTCAAAATTGGACTATCCCAAAAGTATAAAAAAGTTCTATCTACGAGATAGGAAAATTTGATTTTACTCAAAATTATGTTATCAAAACTCTGGAAAAAATTATTCCTATCAAAAATCAAATTGTTTCATTAAATTTACTTTCAAAAGAATCTATTATTGCTCATAGAAAGAAATTTCAATATATTCATATTGGTTTAGTTCAAATTGCTGTTAAGCCCTTGTTTAGACTAGGTCTTGATGTTCCTGTACTTATAACCTTAAGAGACAAAAGACTTTTAAAGTTTGAGCATTCCTTACTTTCTATACTCAAGTCCAATCTTGAAAGTGGACCGGTATTTTTAAATTGCTATCCAAAATTTTCAATTAGTCTCCAAGACGGGGCTGTTCTCAATACTTTTAATCTTCGTATTCAAACTAAGAATTTCGATGTTGATGACTGTTCAAAAGCTTTTGCTATAATATACAGAGTTTATTACAAACTTTTGAACACTCAACTCAATATTCGTGCACTCAGATCTTCGCCAAAAGATGAAAGTCTCTTAGTTGAAGTTAATCCACTTCATTCAAATGTGATGATACCCAAGAGAATTCCTTGGAATCTTCAAAGAAGAGGTTTACATTGAGATTTTGAAAATGCTCAAAGTCCTATATCAACTCCTATCAAAAGGAATCTTGAACAAATTATTCATTTCCCGGATGGAAGTATTAGAATTATCTTTGACAAACCATCCCCTTCAAGTACTTCTCAAAGAAGCTTTTCATCTAAAATAGATGATAAACCTCAATCTAATTATTTTCAATCTGTTAGAAATTCAACTTCTTCTTTTAAAGAAGTTGATTTTGATCCAAATGTTCCAAGAGCTTATTTCGGTAACTCAGAAAAGGAAGATGATCCAGAGCAACCTGGTTCACCAACTTTATCGGATATGTTACCGTCTTCTAAAAGACTTGATCAGCAATGTAACGAAATTTCTTCTATTAATAGAAGAAATGAATTCAAAACTGATTAGACAAAAGAAGTCAAGAATTTTCGAAAATTATTTCAAAAAAGTTTTTCAAAGAATAAATTGAATCCTTCTGGGAAGAATTTTATGAATACTCAGAAGATTTAAGTTTTTATGAGTGGGCATATCTCAAAGTTTTTAACAAAAAACCTACTCAAAAGAAGGAGAAAACAATTCAAAATAATGATATTCTTACAAAAGTTGGGAAAACACCTTCTGGAGAATCGATTCAATCTTTTCATCCTCCTATGCAAGAAATAGTCATTTCTCAGGGAAAGATTGAAAATCTAGTTTCTCCTCTCAAAAAAAAATATGCTGAACGACCAGACGAATCAATGGTTGTTGCTAAAGATATAAAAAATATTCAGTCTCAGAACAATTATACTAATATTGTTCTACAATCCGTTTATTCTCAATTAAATAGAATTGAAATAAATTCTGATGTTGAGAGTTCATCAAAATCTTTAAAAGCCATGAAAAAGAAAGTTATCTCTCCTACTTTCTGTAGAATTCCTGAAGTCTCATCTTCAGACAGTCTCAACATCGAGTCAAAAGTTTTGAAAGAACTAGCCACTCAATTATCAAAAATTTCCTCTTCAAAAAATATTAACACCATTGATAAAATTGAATCTCAATTCATTGATGATGAAATTCCCCAAATTAATAAGTTGAGTGGACGAACTTCTAAAGTCCTTTCTTATTATTCTTCTCATACTGTTCCTAATTTGCTCTTTGAAGAGAAACCTTCAAAACAACATTCATATAATGGTAAATCTATTGTTGAATGGAATTTAGATGGTTTATTCGAATATCAAGTTATTCAACCGTGTGAAAGAATGGTTATATGTTACAACTCATATCTTGCTTCAAATATTATTCCTGCTTAAGCATACAATTATATCACTATAGGTTTTGCTGATACCTAAAAAACTGGTGGTATAATTATATGACTGACGGAGAAAGAAATGAGATTCTTCCTGCTATTGATAATCAAGGACAAAACAATAGTTTCATGACTGTTGTTTATACCATTATCAAACATTTCGTAGGAAATCCTATTTCTTTCGTTGAAAAGAATTCGGATATTCTTATGTACCTTCATTGTCCTTCATTACAAAATTTCAAATGGTATAAAGATACTTTTATTACAAGAATTATGCTTCATCAAGATTGTGATGAGTCATTTTGGAAAGAAAGATTTATATCTGGACTTCCTAAATTTTTTGCTGGAAGAATAAAAAATACTATCAAAAGTGAATATGATAGTGAAGGTTATCAAAATCTTACTTATGGAGAGATAATCACTATTATCAATAAAGAATGATTAGCTCTCTGTAATGATTTAAAACTCAGAGCTAAATTAAAATCATTAAGAACTGAGAGTCGTAAGGAACTCGGATCTTTTTGTGAACAATATGTCTATGAGAAAATTGTTCCTCCTTAAAAAAGAAAGAGTCGAGAATTTTCAAAGAAGGGAAAGTATTTTGAAAAGAATTTTACAAAAAGATATTACAAAAAATATTCAAAATTTCCCCATTCGAAATTTCCGAAGAGAAAATTTTCAAAGAAAAAATGCTTTAAAAATAAAAATGATGTCACTTGTTGGAAATGCAAGCAAACTGGACACTATTCAAATAAATGTCCTATAAAAGATAAGATCAATAGTCTTCAAATTGATGAAGATATTAACTCCAGCTTCTTAATATAATTTCTAGTTCTGACGAAGAATCTAATTCTGAATTAGAACATGTTTTTCAACATCGAGAAGACTCTGACTATAAGTCAGATAATTCTTCTAACTCCTCTTCTTTTAGTCAAGAAAAAAAAAATTGTGGTTGTAAAACCATTAATGTTCTTACTAAAGAAGAAGAACTCATTCAAGATATTGTAGATCAAATCAATGATCATCAGCTCAAAAAGAAATTTGCTATTCTTTTACCCTCATTTTCTACATTTGAACATCATCTTTCAAATATTATGAATCGTTTTTCAGAAAAGAAAGCTTCTACTTCTGATTTGAAGATGGAAGTAAATCAAATGAAATCTTAAATTGCCATTCTTGAAAAACAAATGAAAGAAGTACGAATGGAAGTAGTACTTTTTAAATCTAAATCTGAACATCTTTCTTAAGAATCTTCTGATGAGTCGATTCAAATGATACTTCTCATACTTATCATCCTAGCTATCAATTTCCTCGTCCGTTTGATAAAGATCATTCAAATCGATCTTCTGATAAAGAAGATGAAGCTGAAACTAAGAAGGTTAATGTTATTAACCGAATTCAGTTACAGAAATGGTATTATCATATGACAATTATCATTAACAAAGAATTTAAGCTTTCAACCCGTGTTCTTATTGATTCTGGTGCTGATCAAAATTGTATTAGGGAAGGATTAATTCCTACCAAGTATTTTGAAAAAATTATTGAGCGACTATATGGAGCCAGCGGTAAAACACTCAACATTCAATATAAATTTTCAAAAGCACATGTTTGTAACTCAAATATCTGTTTCAAAAATATATTTTATCTTGTTAAAGATTTGGATCAAGAAGTAATTCTTGGTACACCTTTTATCGTTCAAATTTATCCTTTTAAAGCAGATTCTAAAGGATTGCTTACAAAAATTTTTGGTCAAGAAATATTTTTCAAATTTACAAATCCGCCATCTTTTAAAGATGTTAATTCCTTAAAAGAAGCAACAATTTTAAAAATGATTAATAATATAAATTTAAAAAAGCAACATATTCAATTTCTTAAAGAAGAAATCATATTCAAAAGGATTGAAGAACAGTTACAAGAATCTTCAATAAACGAAAAAAATTCGATTTTTCAAAAAGAAATTGAAAAAGAAATTTGCTCTACTATTCCAAATGCATTTTGGGATAGAAAGAGACACATTATTTCCCTTCCATACAATTCTGATTTTCAAGAATCCAATATCCCTACCAAGTCTAGACCAATTCAAATGAACAAAGATTTACTTAATCATTGTGTCAATGACATTAATGATCTCTTTGAAAACGGTCTCATTCGGCCGAGTAAATCTCCTTGGGGTTGTTTGGCTTTCTATGTCAATAATTCTACTGAAATCGAGCATGGAGCTCCACGACTCGTAATCAATTATAAACCTATCAACTCTACTTTTCAATGGATTCGTTATCCTTTACCTCAAAAGAAAGATATCATTAATAGATTATTCAAAGCATGTATCTTCTCCAAATTTGATATGAAGTCCGGTTTTTGGCAAATTCAAATCAAAGAGGAAGATAGATACAAGACTGCATTTAATGTTCCCTTCGGACAATACGAATGGAATGTTATGCCTTTTGGTCTAAAAAATGCTCCTTCTGAATTTCAGAAAATCATGAATGATATTTTTAATCCATTTTCAAATTTTATCATTGTCTACATTGATGATATTTTAATATTTTTCTGAAAGTATCGAACAGTATTTCAAACATTTGCATACATTCATTCAAATTATTAAGAAAAATGGTTTAGCAGTATCTGCTAAAAAGGTTGTTTTGTGTCAAACAAATATTAGGTTTTTAGGACATAATATTCATTTAGGAACTATTATTCCTATTCAACGGAGTCTTGAGTTTGTTGACAAATTTTCTGATCAAATCCTAGAAAAATCTAGTCTTCAAAGATTTCTTGGTTGTGTCAATTGCGTGTCAGATTTTATTAAAGACATTAGGCTGATATGTGCTCCTCTTTTCAAAAGATTACAAAAGAAGCCTGATCCCTAGAGTCACGAGCATACTTTAGCTGTTCAAAAGGCTAAAGCAGCTGTCAAAAGTATACCTTGTTTTTCAATACTTGACCCACAAGCCTCGATAATTGTCGAAACCGATGCCTCTGATATATGGTATGGTGGAGTACTAAAGCAAATTTCAAAAACGTCAAAACAAGAACAGTTAGTCAGATTTTGCAGTGGAATTTGGATTGACCCTCAAAGAAATTATTCTACGATCAGAAAAGAAATTTTATCAATTGTTTTATGTATTTCAAAATTTCAAGATGATTTAATTAATAAAGAATTCATTCTAAAAACTGATTGTAAAGCTTCAAAAGACGTTTTATAAAAAGACGTCAAAAACCTTGTTTCAAAACAAATTTTTGCAAGATGGCAAGCTATTCTATCTTACTTTGATTTCAAAATTCTTTATATATAAGGAAAATCTAACTATCTTGCAAACTTCCTAACAAGAGAGTTCTTGCAAAGGAAGAGTGTTGAGTGATACATTTGTGAGAAATGGATTTCTCTTCTTCCTCTAAGAAGAAGAATAAGCAAAAATCTTCAACTCTTTTACTTATAATTGATGATTGTATTTCAAATTCTCATTCTTCACCTTCAAATTCTCAAAAAACTACATTAGCTTCTACTCAAAATGAATCTTCAAACTTCAAAAAAGCTGTCCAAACAGGATCTGGTAAGTTACCGAAAATTAATCTATCTCAAATTACCTTTCATTATTTTACAAAAACCTCTTTACTTTCCTATTTGTGAAATGGAAGCTTCATGGATCCATAGATATTCATCCATTGATGAATGTATTCAAGATATTTTACCTCAAGGCTTCCATTTCTTACCCAAAAATATCAAAAAATCAAGAGAATACTATGAAACCATTCTCGTCAAAACAGGATCAGCCATCATTACTCATATTCCAAATCGTCAAAAATAAAATTACATTGATTTTTCTAAAATTTCTATTCAAAGGGTATGGTCTTATGAAGATTGGGGGACCAACCCATGGAATGAGAAGAAAATGAATCTTCCAAAAAATACTTCATTTGAATCTCGTTTCGGTTATTTTGACTACGTTGATGCGTGGTCTAATGTCTTTTTCTTTAGACCAATTTCGCATTTCTGGTTTATTCTTTTTAACCAGGCTTGTTCAAACAATTTTCAAAAATGGTTTCAAACATGGTTTGAATATTTTCGCATTGACGAGACTATTTTACCTAGTCTTACTCGTCAAGGGTTCGAACATTTCAAAAAAGAGGCAAAAGCATTTTTAAAGCTTCAAGAAAATCTTTTGTTTCAATTTTCAATAAATCTCAAAGTCTCATGGATTTTCTGTTGGAACTATCAAATTATTCAAAATCCTGATTCATAATTCAATGTCAAAAAGATTGCAAGAAGATTCAAAATCAAATGGTGGTCGAAATTTCTTGAAACAAATTGCTGTCCCAAGGTAGTAAACTCATGGATTCAAGAATAAAAGAATATCGGAATTCCCTCTAAAAAAGAGCAAGAAAAACTGTCTATTTTCTTACAGAAAAATCAAAAGTATTGGCTATGTTAAATCAGTGCAAAAATCCAGAAAAATTATCTGTAATTTCTGAGAAAATTGCAAATTTAGCAGAAGCCGCTTCAAAGAAATCAAAGTCAGAAACCTCAAATGAATAATCAGATCATGCATATGATAATGAAGATGATTGTTATGGGTACGATCTTGATGACTTAATTAATCAAGAAAACTTGGGCCATGAAATCAAAGTCAGAAACCTCAAATGAATAATCAGATCATGCATATGATAATGAAGATGATTGTTATGGGTACGATCTTGATGACTTAATTAATCAAGAAAATCAGAAAACTACCAAATGATTACATGACCCAAGTTTTCTTGATGAATTACATCAATACCATGCTAAAATCAGAGGGTTTACTTTTCAAGATGTGTTTGCCAGCCCACAAATTATTTCTCCCAACTTTGCCGACAATAAAAAAGAAGACTTGACAAAAAATTCAAAAAGTCGGGAAGGAGATAATTATTTTCTAAAGAAAAAAGTTTCAAAATGTTTTTCACGTGCTCAAGTAAAGAGAATTTATCAAGTGGTTATCAAAAAGTTCAAAAAGCTCTCAAGTGGTAGACAAAAATATTTTTCAAGATTCTCTCAAATGTAAGTGAAAAGTTTTTCATGATATTTTTCTTTTCAAGATTCTCTCAAGTGCAAGTGGAAAGTTTTTTGATGTTGTTTTTCATGTGGCTTTCGAGAGTTTCATTCTTCGGGTCTTTAAAAGTAGATCATTTCATCTGTATTCTCAAGCGAAAAATAAGAATTTTATTTTATCGTCTTCAAGATAGTTTGAGAATTTCTTTGTAAATCCTAAAGTTTGTAATCTCTTTGTATAATTTCAAATTTTAATATCGATTTCAGTTTTCAAACTTTTAAGTTTTATTTACTATCTTTCTTAGAATAATCTCCTTATACCTATATATATGAAATTGACAACCAAATTAAAACTCTCTTCTATAAAACCAAATTAGAACTCTCTTCTATAAAATTTTACTTGTTAATTGATATTGTTACACCTCACAATATAAAGCTCTAGAAATCCTACATAGCAAGCAAGCTTAGGATTCCATACTCCGCTTCAAACTCCCACAAAGGCAGTTTGATCGAACCCGCGAACAGACAGAGCCGTGAGCGGAGGCCAAACCCATTGGATCGTGTTGACTCCCGTGGAAAAAACCAGACTTGCATCACGGGGAAACTACTAAAGGAGCTGGGCACAAAGTCTTCTTGTACAATCCATGGTATGTGATTGATGTGACAACCCACCGTTGCAACTGTTCTTCCCAGCTAAAAATGTCAAGTCTAAAGCCGCGAGTTAGGTATTATGGATAATAAAATGGTATTAGCATTTAATGTGCATGATTGATTGATGGCAGTAACAAGAGGTCTCAGTTGTCGGGATGAGGCCACGTGTCTCCTTATCTAACGACTCTTAATCATCATTTTCTACTATAAATGCTCACATTTAGTGTTATTTTCAAGGTAATGCAAGATTATGCTCTCAACTTACAACTTTGCTCTTTTATTATTCTCAATATACACAACAAGGCCGACCTCCTTTTTACATTGGAGACAAGGCCGACCTCCTTTTTACATTGGAGGCTTGCATCTAAAATCCTCTCACACTCATTTTTCCCAACCAACTTGACAGTCGAAGTGCGAACAACCAACTCCCAAGTGCTATGGGCAATTCGTACTACAATTTGAATCGCGACACGAGAAACCCTTTTTTTCATTACCTACAGTGCTACGGTTATTAGCCATGTTGAGATAGGAATGCCTTTTCCTCGTCGAATTCATTTTAATGAAATATCTAACGACGAATTAAGGAAGTGTGAACTGAATTTCCTTAAAGAAAGGATAGACGATTCCCAAACGAGGCTTGTTGCCTACTTGAGGAAAATGACGTGATATTATAATGCTAGGGTAAAATAGATGTCATTTCGAAAGGGAGATCTTGTACTAAAGAGAATTTTCCTTTCTTCTAAAGAACCAAGTATGGGGACACTTGGTTCCAACTGGAAATGCCCCTACTACATATCTGAAGAGCTGAGGCCTGAAACCTACAAGATTGAGGATTTGGGGAAAAAATGTAACCCCACCTTTGGAACATCAAACACTTGAAAGCGTACTATCAGTAGGCTTATATGGTCAACTTTGTTTGGATGATGTTCCTCAACCTATGTAATTATATTATCAATAAAAATGCTCTCCGTGTTCATAAACGTGAGGCAAATCCCTTCCATGTGTGGTCCATATATCGTGGCAGAAGTCTATGCAAAAAGTGCCACACCCTTGTAAAGAACATCTCCCACCTCAAAAAGGAAAGATACGAAATATCGTAGTAGAGATGACCTTAAAACTTTGTGAGACAGACATAAACGAACAACATACAACAATACGAAGTTATCATAGGACAAGATCCTACCATCTTTACAACTCATGTAAGACAAACGCACTACTCTAAACGTATAATCATTTTCTGTTGAAGATCAAAGTGTACGATAACAACAAACTTATTCAAGGCTAATTGCGAAGAGCCTATATGAATATTGGTTAAAGAGTGACCTACCTTTGATACACATGCTTAGCCAGATGCCAGATGGTGACCTTATCGATCCAACCAATTCTTGCAGAAATATCTTAAATCATGTCATCTTAATTTGGAGAACCGATGCATATGTTCTATTTTTATAGTGCCATATCATTAAGTTCATTGTGGTCTAACTATTTCATCCAGGTCGATCAGATTATGTTACCATCTGAGGCTCTAACACTTGTAAAAATTCAGAAAATGTAAGACAATCACATAGAATGAAGAACTTTTCATATATATATGAAGCGAGTTGATTACAAAGTAGTACATGGTAAAAAAGAGATAAAATAAAAAGCCTAAGTCTGCTGTGTGGTGGCATCATCCTGATCATGATCTACCTGCCATTCCTCAAGTTTTTCAACAGAGTCTTCAGTGTCATCTGTAGAGGTGGATGTCTCAGATGGAAAGAACTCATTTACTATAGCCAAGTCTACTCGAGGATATAGCACAACCATCCCTTTTAAGATTTCATTGTATGCAACCATCCTAAGCTGAAGCTGTCATACTCAGTAGTCTTGTGGGAATGTGCCCCATAATCATTCACAACTGCATCCCTCACTCCACTTAGCTGATGCCTCAAACTAGATACCTCAAAAGTCAACTCACCCATTTGGGACATCAACCTCTCCTTCTCTTTATTTGCAGCCTCCAATGTAGGCAAAGTGATTCTCTATAGGTTCTCAGAATTATCGACTTGTTTCATCAAAGCATTCACTTCAGATTTGCAAAGGTGGACTTCCTTCTTCAACTCATCATTTCCTTAGAAAGTGCATCCACCTTCAACTCCGCCTCAGCTTGCTTCACCATGAAGGCTTCAATGGTCTCATCGACAATAGACGTCTTAGCCTTAACTTTATTCAATTTAGCCTCTACATCAGACTCCTTTTGAAGAAACTCTTTATTAAGCATCTACGGTCTCCTCATGTCTATTTAGGCATTTAAGAAGAAACCTTGTGAGCGAGCTTACAAGGCAAAGCCAGCTTCTATCATGTCCACCGAGTCATAGTTCTCAATATAAGAAGAGTATTTATTAATCCAGTACTTGTGACGAATTCTCATAGACGCCTAGACCTCGGTAGGAAACATTTTCATGAAAGGTTAGGCAATCTCATCCGACCTCCATCCCAGAAAATTCTGAGGCCACTATCCTCCTTGCCCCGATCTTCAACGTGAAATATTTTTATGGCAGATAGGGGGCCGCTCGAATGGCTCATCAATAGTAGTCTGGCGCTTAGAAGGAGGTGGAGGTTCGGCATTCTTTGTCATTGCCAGTTTTCTTTTATGTAGCCTACTCCACCTTGGGCTTCATCTTTCCTCTTCTTCTCTAAGGGAAGTGGAAGGTTTAGCTTTGACAAGCGAGACAGCTGGTCTCTTTGATGTTTGTACGTTGGAGTGCTTGTACTCAAGGGCTTTTTCTTTTTCGCCTTGTCGAGCCGCCTCATGAAAAGCATATCCGACTTGACATACTCATTCTTTTCATGTTTTTCTAAAAAGAGAAAAATATATTGAATGTCCATTCAAAACATAAGGCTTAGGCACACATGAATTAAGAAGCTGCTTACACTTGGTGACCATCAGCAAGTGAGTGACAAATATGATTCATTTTCCAACAACATTCTTAAAATGCCTCTTTTCAACATGCATCTCTTAAATAGCTTTGATGATAGCCCACTCAGACAGCTCGAACTCAAAGCGGTTGACTGTAACTGCATAAAAAGCAAGTTAATAATACAACCTACCAAATACAAGAATAAACATATAGCCAACAAAAACTCACTATATTCGTGGTACTGAGTCAGCACGATTATTTATGAGATCGCATCACCCATGACCCTTCACCCAGAACCAAGACGACTTCCAGTTCTTAATTGAGGTCAGTGCACCTAAAATGAAGGGCGAATGCGGACCCCATGGTCATGCAATACCACCCCTTACAATCCTCCCCCTCACTAGAGGCCCATGGCTAGAAATGGCTTTTGAAAATGTGAGGCGCCAAGAGTGACTTCTTTCCAAAGAAGGAATGCCCCTTCCAATTGGCTCCAAGCGTTGGGCACAAGTTAAGTAGGGGCAAGGTTATATTGCCTAAGTATATGCCTAAAGAAAGGGTGTAGGGGCAAGTTTCATCCCAGCACTCAGAATTGCCTCGCTCACAGCAACACAACCCTTCATATGAAAACATGCCGCTCATTAAGAGTTGGGATGAACATTTTTATGGTATTTGAGATCTTATAACGCTCCTTAAAGGTCTCTAATTCACTCTTTTCCATGTAGGTCATCAACAGTGTGACCCCTCACCTTACATTATAATCTGTAGGACCCTCTTGCATCATCCACGTACTATGAGGGCCCCTCATGGACTTCATTATTCTTTCAGTAGGGATCAATGGAGGCAAGCCAGCCTCGACACAAATGATCACCATATCAACTTTCTCAAAAGACCCCCATTTTGGTACCTAAATTCGATAAAAAAAAAAGCCATTGGAAAGTTTTTTTTTAGGTAAGCAACAAGAAAAATACAAGGGTTTGTAACTTACAAAACTCACATGCATTGGATAAGCTTTGGCGAATTCCCAAGCATACACATGTATCCCCATCCAACACGATAAAACTAAAAGGCACTTGTTGAAATTTGAATCAACTGCTCAGATTATTCCGTGTTAAGCACGCGCTCAAGTATGTCATGACCACTTCTAGTTATAACAGACCGTGATCATGGCGCAATAAATGCACACACGGTATGAGTATTAAAAACCTTTAAACTACTCTAATGTCGTACCTTGGAAACAGGTGATGTTTTCAAATCATTACAGCATGCGTCCCATCGGTTCCTACTATATCAACAGGCTCTCTTCCTTCACGGGGGCCTCACCTTTGCTTCATTCAACCAGCCCCCCTTATTACATGATGCATAAATTTCAGAAAAATCCAAATCACTAACATACATGTCCTTAATATACTCAAAACCAAGTAACTTAGAACTAAGAGAAGTTAGTAATACATACATTCGAGACAATGTATCCACTACCACATTTTTCTTACATTGCTTGTACCGGATGACGTAAGGAAATGTCTCTACAAACTCCATCCACCTCGCTTGCCTTTTGTTCAGCTTGACTTGACCTCGCAAATGCTTCAATGATTCATGATCCATGTGTATCTCAAACTCCTTAGGTCACAGGTAGTGCTGCCGTGTCTCTAAGGCACGAACAAGTGAATATAACTCCTTGTCATACGTGGGATAATTAAGTGCTGCTCCACTCAACTTTTCACTGAAGTACGCAATTGGTCTTCTATCCTGCATCAAAACAACATTAATACATATTCCCGACGCATCACATTCAATCTCAAAAGTTTTATCAAAATTAGGAAGTGCTAAAATCAATGCCTTACACAACATATCCTTAATTGTATTAAATCATGCTCTTGTTCATCACCCTAATGAAATCCCACACTTTTTTTTACAATCTCTGTGAGTGGTGTTGTAATTGTGCTAAAATCTTTTACAAAACCTCTATAAAAACTAGTCAATCCGTAAAAACTCATAACTTCAGTTATGCTTTAATAGCTTTTATTTTCTCTTCATCAACTTATACTCCATTAGCACCCGCCACAAATCCTAAGAAAATAACTTTTCCATGCAAAATGTACACTTTTTAAAATTAGCATAAAGTTGATCTTTCCTTAAAACCACAAGTACACTTTTAAGATGTTCTACATGCTCATTAAAGTCTTTGCTATATACGAAAATAGCATCAAAGTACTCAACAACAAATTTACCTATAAAAGCACGTAAGACATGATTCATTGAGCACATAAAAGTGTTCGGTGCATTAGTGAGTCCAAAAGGCATAACTAACCATTCATATAACCCGTATTTAGTTTTAAAAGCAATTTTTCACTCATAACCTTCTCGCATTCAAATTTGGTGGTATCCACTTTTACTGTCTGTTTTATTAAACATGCAAGCACCATGCAATTCATCCAACATTTCATCTAACCTAGGAATAAGATGACGATATTTTACCATTATGTTGTTAATGGCCTTGCAATCCACACACATTCTCCAAGTTCTATCCTTCTTCGGCACAAGTACCACTGAAACGGCATATGGACTCATGCTCTCCCTCACGTATTCCTTGCTCATCAATTCCTTACTTACCTCTAAAGCTCCTCTGTCTCCTCGGGGTTACTTCTATAAGCTGGTTGATTTGGAATGACAGCTCCAAGAACAAAGTCAATTTGATGTTCAATGCCTCAATTGGGTGGTAATCCACTAGGTATGTCCTCCGGAAACACATCTTCAAATTCTTGCAATAAAGAGATAGCCAAACTAGGGATGAGTGTGCTAGGTTCCTTATAAACCAATAATATCATTTGTTGTCTCTCATTTATTGCCCTTTTCAAATTACTCCCATTTGCAAAAAAAATTTACTTTCGACTTTTCTCTCCTCTCAGAAGTCTCTCTTTCTTTTCCCTTGTGTGGCTTCCCTCTCTTTTGCTCTCCATTAGCCACCTCAACATTTTCTCTCGTGCTCATCATCTCACTATTTTATTTCTTTTTTTCTAATTTTTTCACTCTCATTTCTTCCACATTTTTCAATTTGATTTGGTCTTTACACACTTGTGCCGGTGTCAATGGCACAAAGGTAGTGGACCTCTAATCCTTAACAAAACTATAACAATTCTTATACCTATCATGAATGACTTTCCTATCATATTGTCGTGGTCTACCCAACAAAATATCCCATTGTATGCATAGGTACCACATCACAAATAATTTCATCCTCATATCTACCAATGGATAAACTAATCAACACCCTCTTATTCACCTTAACTTCTCCACTATCATTCAACTATTGTAACATATATAGCCTAGGGTGTCTCAATAAGATTAATCCCACTTTTTCAACAAGATTTATGCTAGCCACATTAGTACAACTTCCCCCCATCAATGATCATGCTACATACCGTGTTGTTAATGTGACATCGTGTATGGAATATGTTTCCCTTTACTGCTCCAAGTCATCCGTCTTGATTTGAGTGTTGAGAGCTCGCCTCGTGACCAGTAACTTGCCAACAGCAAATTTAGTGTCATTTCTTTCACTAACCTCCTCCAATGTCGGCATGCCTTCATAATCATCATCATCATTGTCACTCACCATCTCTCCATTGCATACTATCATCATTATTTTATTTGAACATTGAGAAGCAATGTGTCTAGTTCCCAAGCACCTGAAGCACTTGATATTCCGATTTCTAGCTGGCCGTGGCTCTGTTTTGGGAGTTATTCTGCTAGCTCCATCATATTTTCCATTTGGTAGTTCAGTCCTTCCTTTTGCAACAGCTCCATCACCTTTATTATCCCACTTCGATTTCCAAGATAAATTAGACCCCGAAGCACCCAATGGCTGCCTAGCGTCCCCTTCCTCTTCAACTGTTTCTCCACCTTCATGGCCACATGTACCATGTCTTCAATTTTCACATAATCCTACAACTCCACAATATTAGCAATATCTCTGTTCAACCTATTTAAGAAATGAGCCATGGTGGCTTCCCGATCCTCTTCCACATTTTCCCTAATCATCAAAATTTCCATCTCTTTATGGTAGTATTCTACACTCTTCGACCCCTGATATAAATCTTGCAATTTTTGGTGCAGTTTCCTATAATAGTGACTAGGCACGAACCACTTCTTCATGATAGTTTTCAACTCATCCCAAGTATTAACTACTCTCTCCCGATTCCTCCTCCTTGATGTAACCACTTCATCCCACCAAGTTATAGTGTAGTCAACAAATTCAAGAACTGTATTTTTCACCTTCTTCTCCTCCGAATAATTATGGCAATCAAATATTAACTCAACATTCTTCTTCCACTCTAGATAAGCCTCTAGATCACTCCTTCCCTTAAAACGATGGAATTGACATCTTAATATTGTCCATATTCTTATCCATTTCATCTCCAAAACGACTTATACCCCTTCTTTCAAACCTACCTCCTCTACTTCTTATTATACACATATCACCCACCATCATCCATATCATTACTAAATTCATAATGATCATGCACATCCATCATAGGCTCCCGCCTACCCGGTCTCCTTGAATTTGATTGTCCCATATAAAAGTTTGTCACCGATGTATCTAATCTATCAAACCTTTCACTCATATCCCTAAGCACCCGCTCAAACCACCTTATTACATCATCCTCCATGTAGTTTTTGTTCGGCTACCTGTTTAAGTTGGAACCCTCTTTGTCTGACATCCTAATTCTATTGAATTTCTGTCTTACAAATGATCACTCGTATATCACTCAATTATTGACTTTTCCCCTCTATTAATCCCACCACTCTGCCTTTTACCACTCAGTGTTTTCGCCCAAGTATTTCAAAAAACAAGGTGAACTCATCCAATATTGTATTCTCATAGATCCAACCGAGTATTGATCACAAATTGTGATAGGAGAAAGAAAATAAACTATGAGAAATGACTTAAAAATACGAAAGAAGTGAAATGATGAAGAATGAATTCAATGACCTATTCAAGAACGTAAAATGGAATAAATTTTGAATGATCTTTTTTTTACTCAAAGCTGAAATTTAAACCGCTGGAAATTTCTCGGTAATAGCGATATTTTATTTTTTTCAGATTTTTTTACTTCAAGAATTCAACTACAAATCCAGCAAAACAAACGAAATTTGATTTGGACTTGTAATTAGTTTGAAAAATAACTTTGACTCTTTTTTTTTAATTTTCTAGATCAAAACTCAAGAAATAAGACGGACCTAAAGGACGCGAAGAACAATGGGAAAAAAAGACTTAAATAAGAAACAAAAAATATAACCTGATTATTTTGGAGCCTTACTCTGATACCAACTAAAGAGAATCACGTAGCAACGAACACTACGCAACCTACAACGAGATTGAAGATCCCAAGAAAGCCCAAAAGATAATCCCGATTTTGAGTTTGAACCAAAAATTAAATGAATCAAGAAATCAATCAAAAATAGTGTTTGAAAGACCTCTTGATTATACAATACGTTGATCCACACTGGTGTTGAACGTCACAAGACCTCTTGATAAATTCAAATTGTTTTAAGAACGAAGTTGAAAAATACAATAACATCTCGAATATATCTTAATAATAATTTTGTCAAAAGGTCCATACATTGAATAATGAAATCCTATTTATACCAATGGCCAGAAAACCTAGTAAAAATGTAATTATGTTACAAAATATTGTAAAATTGGAAAGAAAATAGAATTCTAGTATAATAAGAAAATTCGCAAAAAAATTAAAATTTTCCGCCAACTTGTTCCGCGAAAAAAGAGTACAGCTACTCTCCCTAATATTGATCACTGAAAATCTTTGAGTCAACGCTTTCCAATCTCATGAACCAATTTCTTGGATTTAGATGTTGGTAGTCCTTTTGTAAATAAATCAGCCACATTGTCACTCGAACGAATTTGTTGAATATTGATATCATCATTTTTCTGAAACTCGTGTGTATAAAACAATTTTGCAGAAATATGTTTTGTCCTATCACATTTGATATAATCTTCTTTGAATTGTGCAATACAAGCAGCATTATTTTCATACAAAATTGTTGGACTATCTTTTGTTGAAACTAATCCGCATGACTCTTAGATATGATGAGTCATGTTCCTAAACCATACACATTCTCGGCCTACTTCAAAGATTGCAATGATTTCAGAATGATTTGAGGATGTTGTTGTCAATGATTGCATCACAGATCTCCATGATATAGCTGTTCCTCCACGTGTAAACACATATCATGTTTGTGATTTAACTTTATGTGGGTTAGAGAGATAACCTGCATATGCATATCCCACTAAAGTTGATCCCGACTTTTGAGAATAAAATAATCCAAAATCAATAGTACCCTTTAGGTAACAAAAAAATATGTTTAACACCACTCTAATGTCTTTGTGTTGGTGTAGAGCTATATCTTGTAAGGAGATTTACAGAAAAGTTATGTCGGGTCGAGTACAATTTGAAAAATAAGTTAATGCTCCAATTGCACTAAGATATGTATTTCAGGACCAAGAATCTTTTCTCCATCTTCAAGTGGATGAAAATGATCATTTTTTACACCAAGTGATCGAAAAGCCATAGGTGATGCCAATGGATGTGCATTATCTATATAATATCGTTTTAAGACTTTTTCTTCATATGTAGATTGATGAACAAATAATCCTTTTGGGAAATATTCAATTTGCAACCCGAGACATAATTTGGTTTTTCCCAAATCTTTCATCTCAAATTCATTTTTCAGATAATTTGCAGTTTTGTTAAGCTCTTCAGAAATTCCAATTAAATTTAAGTCATCAACATAAACTGCAACTGATAATAGTGCAATTATTACTTTTTTCATCCACTAATAATTATGTTTTCATGATTTATTGGCACCTCTAAGTACACTTATATTTTGGTTTAGGTTGCGAATGGACGAATACGGTGAAAATAAAGAGAAATAAGTGAAAAAAGACCAAAATGGAGGAAAGTGAAAGTTTAAGAACTAAAGTGCAAATGCTATAAACTTGTTTCCAACCTTGTGATAAAGATTCGAGAGTATTAGAGGTCAATTGGATGAAGAAAGAAGTTAAATGGGTAAAATATAGCCAAGACATTATCACATATCAACTTTCAAGCTGAAAAGTTTTGCACCAGTTTTCAGCCTCATATTGAAACCAGATTTTGACATGAGAAACGATCGAATTTGAAGTTGACATTTGAAGAAAAGTTGTAGCCCTTTGAGTTATATTTATAACGCATTTTGAATAATCTTAATCGGATATCAGGAGAGAAAGATACGACCAAAATATGGAATGTTGTTCGGCGGAGAGACATTATAACCATGAGGCTGCATGGTCATCTACCGAGAATTCAAGGGTAGCAATTATTTGTCCCTTGCGGCCGCATGGGTCATTTCCATGACGAAATCTCAAATTTCCTTCTACGACTCAAACTCCTTTGGTAACATATCTTGCACGACTTTTCAACCCTAAATACAACCCAGAACACCCAAAACGCCTCCCAAAACGCCTCCATACAAGATTTTACTCTGATTTTTGCTCAAAAAGCACATGAGGAACTAAAGATCTTGGTAAAGCTATGAAGGAACTCAGTTGGAATTGATGATTTCATGCTATTTATTCATTTATTTTAATATTTTTATTGTCAAACAATGCTATAATTTAGATTTTCATTCTCTTGAATTTACATTGAATTCAATTTAACATTTGCAAGATTTTTCATGGATTTAGCCATACTTTTTCCATTGTTCAATCAAATTATTTGTTGAGTTTTATTTTAATTTTTTATTGTTGAGATTGATTTAGCAATTATTAAATCCTTCATAAATCTATTCATGCTTCTTCTATTGCTAGATTGAACTAGTTATCGAATTTTAATCTCAATTTCACTTTATTGACAGATTAATTACTGTCATATGCTTGATGTATATGATCGATCTTTGATCTTGTTTCAATAAGTCTAGATTCTAATATTACATTTATAAATTAAATTGATTTTCACGATATATCTTCCGATTAGAGTGTTGAGATGAAAGCCTTAAATGAGTTATAAAACTGAATAATTGATGTGAATGATCTGATCCAACTGAGGGAATTTCGACACTTCATTGCTTCAAATTATTGATTTTAATTTCACCTTTCAACATTGAATCTTACTACACATTTTAGAGAACAATTCATCACTTTTTTATCTTTTAAATATTTTTCCATCTCACTGTGGATACGACACCCAAAACTGCACTACAACTACCACATTATTATTTGGGCATAATCAGCTACAATTGCAAATCAAATATTCGTTTTTTTTATGAAAACGCATGGGCGACATTATCATTTTTATAGTCTTCCTTCAACAAATATTCATTAAGACGATTATACCACAAGTGTCCAGATTGTTTCAATCCATATAATGATCTTTGTAGTTGTTCTCGGGCATGTATCATTTGTTTCACACACTTTAAGTCCTTTCGAGACTTTCATATATATGTCACTATCAAGTTAATCATACAAATAGGTAGTCACTACATCTATAAGGTGCATATCGAATTTTTGTGACACAATCAAACTAATTAAGAATCTAAAATTTATGGTGTCCATCACGGGAGAATATATTTCCTCATAATCAATTCATGGTTTTTGTGAGAAATGTTCGCTGAAAATATGCCGCAAGCGCACGGGTCGCGTACAAGTAGTAAAGTGGACCTTTAGAGTCCGGATTGTCGATCCCACGAGGAATGTATACTTTCGATTACTCAACTCTAATCAATTTTAATTATAACGACAAAAGAAACACACACAATTAAAAACATGATTTTTAAAAAAAGGGTAAATAAACTAACAATCTACAAAATAAGAAAATAAAAGTCTTGGAAATTTCGGAGGAAAATGTGGTTGAAATTTACGATGTCGCTTAACCTTTTGTTTCATGAATATCAATCCAATTATGCTTCGATGCAAATTACCAAAATACGATAGTTAGACCCAATTTTCCTATTTTAGTTAATACCCCCTCTCGAGGTCATATTAACCCTGATTGATTAATTCGTACCGCATATCTCTATGTCGATAAAAACATAACCAATTTTCATAAGTTTTTGTGAAAATACTCAACGGGTCACCTGAGGTAGATGTATATCTCTATATCATCTAAACGCGCCTAATTTACTAGACAAACCCAGGGTATCGATTATTTCGGCCTAGTAAGTGCAACAATTTCTCAATAATTACACAAACTACCTAACAATTCCATCTAGTGATCAAGTAAATGAAATCATTTCAAACATGATAATCAATACACTATGATTTTGATAACAAATGCATTTTTCAATCATTCAATAGATATATCAATAATTAATGAAACTAGGTTAAGCTAAATTCATAACTTCCAACACAAAAATCTTAGCTCATTTTATATATATGAAAACAAGGAGAATATTTATCCAATATATTACAAACATGGTAGAAAAATTTAGAAAACTCAAAGATATAGATAAAATCCCTTTTGATCTTGGTTTTGAATTCTCCCAATGATTTCTCCAAGTTCCTTTGATGTATTTCCTTGTTGCTCTTTAATTTCTCCTCCAAAATGAACCAAGAACAACAACTAAATAAGAAAAATAAAAGAAAACCAAGAAGAAAGAAAAGAAGAACAAGAGAAAGAAAATGTAGAGAGAAAATAAAAAGAAAAAGAAAAAATCTAATCTATCCTAAAAAAAAAACGTCCCAGCCTTATGTTAGTGGGAGAGATATTTTTCTAGCTTAGCCATTAAGTTATCCAAAATATCTAGGGACAATTGCAACCAAGGTCCCCAAACTTTCGCCAAGTGTACAAATTGGTCCCTAAACCAATTTGTTTAACAAAAAGTGGCGCTACGGCTGGCCTCCAGAAAAATGGAAATATCTTTTGCCATTTTGCAGCCAAGTCCTCCAATATTTGAGCACTAGGTCCCTCAACTTTGATCTTCTGCAATTTGATCCTCGAATCTTGACTTTCATTTCGATTTTGCCCTCCACAAATTTCATCACATTGTCCTCCAACTTGTGACTTGTGCATTTTAGTCTCCACCTCTACATTTTTGTGCACTCTTTGTCATTTTTCTTCCATTTTCACCTCGTTCTTCTTCCAATCGGGGTTTTAGCCTACAAAAGCGAAAATTACATAATTATGAATAGAAATTGACTCAATTTCAATTCTAATTAATTCCAGAAAAGTACCAAATATGTGTATTTTTACACACTTATCACACCCTCAAACTTGAGTTCTTGCTCGTCCGGGAAAGATTACTTCTAACATAATCATGCAAATGCGATAATGATCAACATATTAGACATCTTGCCAAAAATATCAAAGAATATAAAATTGTATATCAATTCATAATCATGTTCCAAATGATGCCTTCAAAAATCATTTTAGCTTATCCAATATTCGATCGGTGTGTGTGTGTGTGTGTGTATGTGCATAGCCATTTTCAATTATCATCTAAATTAGGAAACAATTATCAAGATGGAAAAAAAATTTAAATTGTCTCCAACCCAACCCTTTGTAGTCAAATATTTCCTTTCACGCTCGTGAGATTCACACACTCAAATATATATTTCTTTTATTTTCCCAAGGTGTAAATCTAAAGAGTTCTCTCCAATCACTCTTTTCTTTTTCCGCTCTAGTTCGACTGGGTCTAACCGGCATTTTCAACATCTAGAAATGTGATGATTCTCCACTAATGAGTGCTTCCACATTCAAGTTTATACTAAATAAGTCAAACCCACTAGTTATCTAAGCCCAAAATCAATTACAATTGCACTAAATCAAATTTTTCAATGAAAACTCAAGATTGACCTCACTCTCTTAAGCTTTCTTTTTGACCCTTGTAACGAGCTTTAGGTCGATAACTCCCCAATCGTTTAGACTAAAAGGTACCGGGTTTTGAGATACCCCAATGGACTTAATAACTCAAGTCAAAAAGGCTACGAAGCAAGACTTAAGATTCAACAAGTAAAATGTTCTTCTTTTTTTTAAGCATAAAAAATCAAATGGGGCTTAGATCCCTAGCATATGGTCATTACCTAGCTTATACTTGGCAAAAGACACTCCACACCAAATTTTTTTTCCAACATGCATGGAATCAACACACTTCTCCAATAAAATCATTTACCGGCTCGACCACCCCAAACTTATCTTACAACATGGTAAAGTGGAAGAGAAATGTATATAAGTTGATATAATTTTTCAACAATAACTCAAACCTAAGTTCTAACAATACAAATATTTTCCCATCAAACAATCATTATCACATCTAGATAACAATTAATCATGACTATGTGTTCAATGTAACTTAGGATCTCACATGGATAAGCAATTTTTGAAAAAATTTAGGCACAAATAGCATATTTGGATAGGTCATGCATAACTCATAAATCAACAACAATTTCAACATCAAGCAATTCAAAGCCGGCAAGGTTATCCAACATATCATTACAACATCACCAATAAAGCACATTCAAAAGCCGGCAAGGCTATAACGTCAACTCAATTCCCCAATAGCTGGCAAGGCTCAATACCCCCAAACTTAATCCACACATTGTCCTCAATGTGAAAAAAACAAGCTAAAGGAAAAATGAATAACGAAACTTCCCTAAATGGATGATTGCGAAGAGGTACCAATGCATCAAATTTGGACTTGTAATGCTCTTTGAATAGCTTGGGCAAATGACCTCTTTGTACACCAATGCACCCCCAAACCTATGAGGAACCATGTAATATGGGACTTCAAAAAGTTTCCTACAAAAAAAAGTGATAGACAATTAAAGTAAAAACATAAAATATGCATAAAAGTAAATAAAAACACAAAAGTTAGAAAAGTTGGGTTGCTTCCAAACAAGCGCTTTTTTATAGTCTTTAGGTCGACTTTAGTAGTTGAATCATAGGCTTCTATAGAAAGCTTGGCATGCTTTGCCCATTTTTCTCATTTTGGCTTTGGTCCACTCTTCGTTCGATCGCCAAAACTGATCATCGCCCTTTGTAATGTAATAGGACTTTCCCACTCTATCCAACTCAAACTCAACTATTAAGATTTCAATCCCTTCAACAGGCCTAATCACAAACTCAATTTTAGGGCAATCAATGAAGTCGAAAGCATGCGCACTACTCTCATCCTCATCGTTTGCTACAATTTCGTTCGGTTCATTTGTGATTGATTTGTCATTCTCTTCAAGTTCTTCAACAGTTGACTCATCATCAGATTGAATGACCGATCCTTCATCGAACTCCATGGGCAATGGCAAGTCTTTCCTATGAAACCTATCGAGTGGACTATACCCCCATTTCTGGAATCCATCCCAAAATTTATAATCTCCCACAAGCATATCTTCTTCATCCAACTTGGTTAGTTCCTTGTACTATTTTGCAAGTACCCTTTCATTCAAATAAGTTGGACCATCACCAGAAAATGTAATGTCCTCATCCCAATCATCGGATACCCAGTCTCCCACGAGCATGTAGCTTTCATCAGAATTATCTAATGCTTGTTTTCGGCATTTCAAATAATATCTAAACTTAAGAAGTTTAGACATTGAAGCCTCGGTACACGAATACAAGCATAGTCCTATACAATGCATCGCTTGACAAATGTCGCATCTTGAACCTTCAAACATATTTCTATAATCACTGTAGAGACTCGCTAGTGCAAACATTTTGTGACTTTACCAAGTTACAAATCAAGCAAATCTCTGAAAAATACAGGGAGAAAATACAAACACAAGAGAGATTAGTAGTACGGGGGTTAGCCAAAATAAACAAAAACAAAAGTAAATAAAAATAAATAAAAGAAAGTGTTAAAACTAAAATTAACTAAAGTGGTAATCAAAGTAAAAACTTTCCCCGGAACGGCGCCAAAAACTTGTTTGCTGAAAATATGCCGCAAGCGCACGGGTTGCGTACAAGTAGTAAAGTGGACCTTTAGAGTCCGGATTGTCGATCCCACGAGGAATGTATACTTTCGATTACTCAACTCTAATCAATTTTAATTATAACGACAAAAGAAACAAACACAATTAAAAACCTTTGAGATTCGTTTGCTACAGCAAATTGTTCTGCAGAGACATAAATTTTTGCTGGAATATTATGTGCTGATACATATGACTTTGTCATTTTTCTCGCGTCAACAAATGCATCTGGTAATTGATTTTTAACTTTTTACAAATGAATGATTTTTTCGACTTCTTGCTCACATTGATTACCACGGGAATCAAAATGAGATAGAGTTGTTTTATTCCAAGAAATTTTACCTTGTTTATCAGGATGTAGTTTTTTCCCTCCCAAAGTTGGGAAAGTGATTTCATCAAAATAACAATCTGCAAAACGTGCAGTAAATAAATCACCCGTTAAAGGTTTAAGATACCTAATAATAGATGGTGAATCAAAATCCACATAAATCACAAGTCTTCGTTGGGGACCATTTTAGTCCATTGTGTGAGTGAAATAGGGACATAAACAGCATAATCAAAAACCCGCAGGTGAGAAATATTAGGTTCATAACTAAATGTTAGTTGCAAAAGTGAACATTAATAATATGTAGTTGGTCTGATACAAATCAATGACGCAGCATGCAATATGGCATGACCCTAAACAAAAGCTGTAAGTTTTGTTTTCATAAGTAATGGTCTAGCAATAAATTGTAGACGTTTAATAAATGATTCCGCCAAACCATTTTGTGTATGGACATGTACAACCGAATGTTCAACAACAATTCCAATTGACATGCAATAATCATTGAATGCTTGTAATCTAAATTCATCATTGTCAAGACGAATAGTCTTAATTGAGTAATCGAAGAATTGCGCAATTTTATGATTTGAGCAAGTAGTCTAGCAAAAACTACATTCCTAATAGAAAGTAGGCAAACATGTGACCATCTAGTATAAAAATTAATTAATACCATAAAATAATGAAATGGTCCACATGGTAGGTATATTGGCCCATATATATCTCCATGAATCATTTCCAAGAAAGTTGGAGATTCAATATTGACCTTTGTAGCAGAAGGTCTAATGATTAACTTGTCTTGCGAACAAGCCACACATGGATAATCATTAGATAAAAGAATCTTCTGGTTCTTTTGAAGGATGTCTATGTGAGTTATTTATTATTCGAAGCATCATTAGAGTTCTTGAATATCCAAGTCGATCATACTAAAGTATAAATTTTTTGGATCTACGAACTTCTGGTTCATGATAATATATGATTCAACCATTTTTATAAATATATAATACATGCCAAATGGGATTGCATAAAGTTTTTCTTTTATCTGCTTCTAGCCAGATACAAAAGAAATTATACAAATATATTCAACATTATTTTCTTACATCGTCTCAATGCGATATCCATTTCAACGAATATCTTTAAAACTAAGTAAATTTCTTCTGAATTTGCTTGAATAAAGCACATCATCAATACAAATTCTTCCGGAGCCTTCAACGATATTCGATGCACCTGATATTGTATTAACATTATTTTCTGCTAATGTTAAGTTCAAAAAATATTTTTTATCTTGAATAATAGTATGTGTAGTTGCATTATCAATCAAACTAGTATGTTGACAATCTATCGTAAATCTATAAGAAAAACAAATATATTTAAAAAAAAAACCTTGAATTTAAATTTAAAAGAGTAAACATAATTCAATATTATAAAATTAACGATGTATAATAAAGTTTCAATTTTTTTGCGAAAAATAAGGACATAATTTAAACTGAATTTCTAACATATCATCATCTGTGATTTTTTCTTCACACAATGTCAATTTTAAACATATTCTGAATAGTTCAGAATTGTACTCACTAACAGTTTTGGAATATTGCAAACGAATATGCATCCACTCATGCGGGCTTAGGGGAGGGCTATAATCATTTGATGATCAAATCTTTCAGTTAATTTTTTTCGAAGAACGTATGGTTCTTTTTCAATGATATATTCAATTTTCAATCCATTGTGAAAATGATGACGAAGGAAGATGAGTGCTTTTGCACGATCCTGCATGGATTCTTTGTTTCCTTCTTTTATTGTTTCTCCCAAACCTTTTCAGACAAGATGGATATCAACATTGAGTACCTATGACAAATAAATTTTGCCAGATATGTCAAGTGCAGCAAACTCAAGTTTTGTGATGTTTGTCATTTGATTAACTCACAATAAAGCAAAAGAAAATATAATTAGTTTCGAAAAATATGATTAAACATCAATAGTCAATATCAATATGACATAAGTTACGTATTTTCTTTCAGGGATAAACACTAAATTAATATAATATGTTCTATGAAACATGTGCTACTTCGGGAGCACTTTGTATTTTAATATTGCTTCTTCAAGAGCAATATGTCAATATTTTTCTAGAATATTGAAAAATATAATTTATGCTCTTCAGGAGCAAGTAATATTCTGTTGAAATATTAATTATAATGTTGTGCTACTTCAAGAGCAACACCATGATAAATTATTAATTTAAAGTTTTTGAAACAACCTCAAAAACATTTAATCGTGTTAAAGACATAAAGAGCATTTAATAATCATCACAAACGTATAGACTTACAAACGTAAAAAGAGAAAGTAAAGCAACGAATGCGTGATAATAAAATAATTTCATTCAAAATTAACCATGATTCATAAACTCCAAACTCACATAATTAAAACTAAAAGTAAACAAAAAATGCAGTCACTGATAATACAAATGTATGCGATTGAGATAAAGAATACTTATAGGAATGAAGTCTGGAAGGGAGATACTAACACCATAAATTCTATGAGAGCATGTGCTTAAAGGAACGAAAGTGCATGAATTAAAGGAACATATTATATTAAATTCCGTGCTTATTCACATAATTGATTGCAGCAGAAGAAAAAAAATTATATCAAATTCCATGTAAATTGCAGTAGATTCAAATTGAATTCACATACACATGTATAAATAAAAAAATTCACATGTTATTGATTTTGGTACATGTGATAGATAATTATGTTTATAAAAATTATTACCTTCTAACTAATGTAATTTGATTATGAGAGAATTGTGTTGATAACGTGTTGTAAAAGAGAGAGAAAGAAAAGAGAGAATAAAAGTCAATAGACTTTTATATGTATTATAATGAGAATATAGCCCTGTATTTATAGCGAAGGAACATGGATACATATGATAATAATATATAGTGCTACAGGGGTACAATTGTCATTCACCAATAACTTACCATTTACAACATCTCTCTTATTCTCAACAACACATTATTCAATAAAATAATATTATGCATAAATTTTAAAAAATCTTATTTTTTAACCACACATTCTTCATAAAATACTATTCCAAAATATATTTTGAGAAACAAAATGGGGCGCAAAGTTTGATGGAAATTGAATGGTAACAAAGTTGGATGGACATTGAATGGTAAGAAAAGTCTTATTTCATAATGGAATTTTTAGTATGCTCTTCACTTTTGTTATGGTGATGAAGCACTGTTATCAAACACCGTCTGAACAGATGAACCGACAATAAATGCCCTTAACTGGGCTGGGTAGGATTATAATTGAGGAATACAAGTGGGTTTTTGATCAAACGTGGACCCAGTTCGGCCAGATTAATCGGATAAAATTTTGGCAAGATTACATAACTAAGAAGTTAAATTTTACCAATTTCAAATTTAAGAGATCAAGGTTTAAAATTTCAAATCTCAATTTTTTTAAAGTTTTATTTATAAATTAATTGATTAGACATATATTTTATTCATTAAATATATTTAAGTCACAATTTCATATAATTGGTCACAAATCACAATTTTCATATGTCACGAATTATTTTACGTCACAATTCAAAAAATTTATATGTCACAATTTGTTTATCTATCACAAATCAAAAATTTGTACATCACAATTTATTCATCGATCACAAATCTATCGAATTAATAATCACACATTACTTATTGGTCACAAATTAATAAGTTTTTAGGTCACACGGTATTTATTGATCACAATTTATCTGTTTCATTGGTCACATATTGTTTATTGATCACACACCAACTAATTTATTAGTCATAATCAACCAAATCATTTGTGACCATCACTAACACTTGTGACCACCCGTCGTCGTCAGAACCACCAACACCACTTCCTGGAAACAAAACCATCGTCTCGAATACCGTAACTAACATCATCACCTCCACCACCACCACTACCCACCTACGCACCACCACCCAAACACCATTACAACCACATGCCCACCACCATCCACCACCCAAAAAAGAAAAATCATCACTACCATCGCGATCTACACTACTACAGCTGCCATCTGGGTCGCTAGAGATCCACCACCACCACCTCAAAGCACTGCCACACCACCACAGCCACCATCACCACTTGCAGACAACCAACGAAACTTACACCAATTTTTCCGGCACAAGATCATGACCAAAATTTCCCCATATCACAACCAACAAAAACTCTGACACCAGATTGCAGCCAAAATTTCCCTAGATCCCCCATCATTCACCGCCGCAACGGTGGTGCTCACGCCACTCGCAGTGGCGATGTACATTGCACATCGACAGCTACTGTAGTGCGGTAGCAATGTCGTAATGTACACAACGGTCGCTGAGTACAACGCCGTTCACATCGTGGACAGCTACGACGTGCCGTTCACACCCCGTTCACGTTGTGTGGTGGTCATCGTTGAAATAAAGAGATGGAAGAGAGAAATGAAAATGTTAGAGAGAGAGAGAGAGAGAGAGAGAGAGAGAGATTAGGATTTTGGATGAGAAATTGGGTATGGTGGCTATTAAATATTAAAATTTTGAATTAATATCTGATTTTTGTATACATAAAATTTATATCTGAATTTTGAAATTGGAACTTTAAAATTCTGATTTTGTGTAATTTCCACTAAAATTTAGACACTATGAAATTGAACACTAGATCTCTAGATAATAGGAATGAAACCTCTCTACTAGAACGAGTAATAGTTTATAGTCTTTTTCGTGCAACTAGTTATATTTAATTCATAAATCATTTACAATTTTCTAGAAATATTTTGAAGAAATTAATCCAATATTTTACTTCATTTTTGTAATAACAAATAATAATTTTAGACTTATTATCTAAGAAAATTTTTATTTTAGTTAAGATGAACTGAATATATATTAACAAAAAATTTGGTCTATAACTAATAAATGATTTTTACATAAAAAAAATGAGAACATTATAAAGATTTTAATACAATATACAAAATTTTAAAATAAAAAATTAACCATTATCACTAATAAGTAAGTTTACAAAATCAATAATTTAAAGACATATAAATAATTATTGACAAATAACTTAAAAATTCTAATTGTTTCAAAGAAAAAAAATTATACTTTAAAGAACTTTTAAATAATTTTTAAGCAATGATCCATCAATCCGACCACTGATTCACCAATCGAATTAGTAACCAGATACCTCGACCGGATCGATGCCCGGATAGGGTATAATAACTTTAGATAGAATGAAGAGCTCAACCAACGCATTATAGTCAAACATTATTAATAATCATTCTTAATAGTTATTTTTATTTTGGGAAGAATCTCTTATGGTATCAATTTTGTAATCACAATATATACACACGTACGTCGTGATTTATTGAAAAAAAAATTGCATTGTCTTATAATCATAATAATAGTTATGTATATATAATGCGTTACATATGTAGAGATTTATAGATCCTTTTAACCTTGTTACTATCCTTGATAAAACAAAAACAAAAAACAAAAAGTCAACTATTGGATAGTGGCATACTTTATAGAGCTCTTCTTTTTGTTGCTTCAAATACATACTATAGAGGCATGATTTGGTTCGGTCAAATTCCGAAGGGAATTGAATTGAATCGCACCAATGACCAATTAAAATCTTAAAAATGGAACTATTGATTTCGTATCTAATTATAGAACCAAATCATTTGTTTCAATTTTGTTCGGTCATGTCTTCGTCAGATTGAAAACAAACAAAACTAAAATATAAAATTACTTTTCATCCTTGTAATCTAACAGTACAAAAAATCAATTAAACAAAAAAATCCATTCCTAAAGCTCAAAACCAACACATAAATGGGAAAAATTAAAAAGGATAAACTATTAAACACATCATAATTGGTGAAATTTGGATCGAAAATTAATTCTTAAGAAAATTCATACATCAATATATATTAAAAATACACGTAATATTTATAACCTAATTACCTTTAGTAGTCCTCAATGATCTTGATTTTTTATGGTCAATCACTTTGAAAACATAGAGAAATTTGAGTTCTTATGAAATATATTTTTCATATTGAATTGCATTAAAACTATGAATTTGTAAAGTATTTATAGAATTATTTAAATATGAATTCTGATTGTGATTTAAGTTTTTATGCAAAGGAAAAAAGAAGCGCGTGTAAAATGAAATTTTGATGTGAGATAATTTGGTCTAATTTTCAAGGATTTAATGCATCTTGGTGATGTATCAACAAAAAGAGAAACCCGGGAGATATAAATTCACTGTTAGTTCTCAAGGTAGTATCAAGAACTGAATCGGAATCGATCAATTCTCGATCTACAATTTAGTAGAAGGGTCGAAACTGAACCTAATTGTTCTATCTAGTTTCAAGAAAACATGATCACCCCTACCTACTATGTACACACAATTATTGTACAAAGTTTTTCTTTTTTCCTATTTTTGCTCTTTAAAAAATCCGCCTTTTAACATATTAGTTTAAAATAATGAAGTGACTAATCGCCACTTTTTTATTTTTGAATTTGTTAGCTAAAAGAAAAAACTGATGGAATTAATCATACAGAAATCTAATCGGCATATATTGAAAAAAGCAATCACGAAGATTTGGGACCAAAAGCGGTTAGTGGTGACCATTTAACAAGTTTCCTAAACTTGAGTTGGGTTAAAAGTGCGGAATATATTTGCACCATTACCATCTTCAAAATAAATATTTTCTATGGTAGCACTATGAATAATAGTGTATATCAAAGCAACACCCATATACTGAACTCCCATAGCGTCCTTATTTTATGAGACAAAGTAGCTAGGAGAATATTGAGAATGAAAGTGCAAATCAAACTAAAAGTTGAAGGATGTTTGCTGCTATTTATCTAAAATAAAATCACTATTACTAATGTTCTTTTTGTCTTTTAGGGTCCGTTTGATTGCAAATGTGAAAAATGGGTGGAAAGAAAATGTTTTACTGGGAATTGAATTGCCCAAAATTTGTTTTACTGGGAATTGTAATTAGTTGTGTTTGATTAATATAATTTTCTACCTGAAAAATGAAAGTTTAGTGTTCGTTTGACTTCGTTTTTTATAAAAATTGTCCATTAAAGTGATATTTTTTTCTACCAATACATCTAAAATTTGTTCCAATTACCAAAAAGTAAAAAAAAAAAATTTAAACAATTAAAAAAAATTACCATATTCGTTTGACTTTATTTTGTATAGAAATTGTCAATAAAAATGAATTTTTTTTTTTATAATGGTTGATAGAATTGGTTGCTATTGCTAAAAAAAATGTGGAAAATATTTTCCCACCTATTAGGCGAAAAAATATTTTCTATCATTTGTGTATCAAATTGTTGTACCTAGGAAAATGGAGGAAAACATTTTTCGTGAAAAATTTAACTTATCAAACAATCAAAAAGTGGAAGTAGGAAACTACATGAAAAATTCCGCCAAATCAAACGGACCCTTAGTTTTACACAACAATATCTCATACAAGAGTTTAACCAAGCGTCTACATGCCTTTTTAATACATAGTGTTGCTACTTTAATTGAAAATTGGCGGTTATTTTAATTATTTTAAAAGTATATTAGTGCGCGTGACTCAACTAGTTTAAACACAATTAAGAAAGTACACGTGCAAGAAGTCTTAGGTTGCCTAATTTGGAGTTCAATTATATTTAATTTACTTTTATCGAACATGTCATAAATGCTACTTATAGTATATCTCCCAATTTTAATTAATTTTCTATATCCGTGTTCAATTCTTACCTTTTCCACAGCAGGGACAACATTTTATAATATAGAGCATGTTTGAATCTCATTGGGTTAATTTCACAAATGGTCACTGAAATTTCCTGAAAATTTCAAAACGGTCACTGAAGTTTCAAAGTTTCAGAAACGGTCACTGAAGTTTGACATTTCTTTCAAAACGGTCACTGAATTTTTAGATTTTTTGGCCAAGTTTGAAGCAATTTTTCGGCAACTTCCGACCACCAAAACTACCGATTTCGGATACCGTTGGAAAGCCCACGATGTTCTCTTCAATTACCACCAAAAATCTCCCCAAGACTCTAAGAGATTCGGCCGGAATAAACCCACGAAGTCGGCAACCGAAAATTATGAAAATATGCCCAGATTTTCAGATTTTTTGGGCAAGTTTGAGGCAATGTTTCGGCAACTTCCGACCACCAAAACTGTCGATTTCGGATACCGTTGGAAAGTCCACGATGTCCTCTTCAATTACCACCAAAAATCTCCCCAAAACTCCAAGTGATTTGACCGGAATAAACCCACGAAATCAGCTACCCAAACTAGGCAGATTTTCTGACTTTTTTGTCCAGTTTGGGTAGTTAACTTCGTGGGTTTATTCCGGCCAAATCACATGGAGTTTTGGGAAGATTTTTGGTGGTAATTGAAGAGGACATCGTGGGCTTTCCAACGGTATCCGAAATCGACAGTTTTAGTGGTGGGAAGTTGCCGAAAAAGTGCCTCAAACATGCCCAAAAAATCTGAAAATCTGGATAAATTTTCACAATTTTCGGTTGCCGATTTCGTGGGTTTATTCCGGCCGATTCACTTGGAGTTTTGGGGATATTTTTGTGGTAATTGAAGAGGGCATCGTGGGCTTTCCAACAGTATCCGAAATCGGCGATTTTGGTGGTCGGAAGTTGCCGAAAAATTGCCTCAAACTTGGCCAAAAAATTTGAAAATTCAGTGACCGTTTTGAAAGAAATTTCAAACTTCAGTGACCGTTTCTGAAACTTTGAAACTTCAGTGACCGTTTTGAAATTTTCAGGTAACGTCAGTGACCATTTGTGAAATTAACCCGAATCTCATTACATTCTTATTTTATTAAAGAATCGAGAATGTGTGGTTGAAAAAGCGTTGTATTTCTTTATCCAAATTATGTTGGATTTTTGAGAAAATATTTTTTATGGTATTTCTAGAATTTGGTATGCACCCCTATAAATACTAAATTCATTTCACAAGTTTTGTATAATAATTGTGTAGGCGCAATTATGGTACTTTTTTCTCCATATTAGTCAATTGAATAAAATACTACGTTCCTCTACCAATTGATTATTTGCCTTTTATCTTGTGGTTTGTTTGTCATTATATACTTCATATCGTGCTATATATATTATTACAATTCGTTTTATTTCCCAACAAGTGGTATTAGAGCTATTGGTTGTGATTTGTTCGAGGTTTTTGTTATTGATAGCAATTATGAAGTATGAAATTTCGCTCTTAGATGAATACAAGGTTTTTGCTGTTGCAAGTAAAGATGCAAACTATACTCGCGCAAATGGATTTGAATGATGCGTTGTTGGGATTTGACAAAATGTCAACAACTTGGAAGATGAAGGAAAAACAACAAAACGATCAGAAGGCTTTCACATATCCATTTTCAACTCTCTAACAATATTTTTCAAAACGTTTAGAAGGAGAAAACTGTAGTTGTGTTGTGATTGAAGTTAGAGCAATTGTGCATAACTAGAAATTTGATAAGCAAATTGCATCTAAAACAAAGGTTGTATTATCATTGCAAAAGGCGAATCTTTTGAAGATCACCTTAGCTGTGTTAAGGAAGATTGCCGCTGATTTGGAAATTCTAGAGGTAAAGTATGATGAAGAAGATTTGACCTTAATCATTTTGTGTTTGATGCTCGCTTCGTTTAAAGACGCGATCTTGTATTGTCGTGATACTCTTACCATTGAAGATGCATATGATGTCTTGTTTTCAAAAGAGAATATGAAGCATCTAGTTGGATCTGAAACTAAAGATGCAGAATGCTTTATTGTTCATGATAGTCAAAGAAGGGGAAAGTCGAGGTCAAATTTCAGTAATCAAGTTTGTTATTATTGCAAGAAGAAATTATACATTAAGAGGGATTGCGACAAATCGCATAATAAAGGTAATTTGACTGCAAATCATGGGAAACAATCAAATACTTCACACGAGACCAACATAGCCGAAAACTATTTGTGTGATGGAGATGTTTTAACGATTTATGACATAAAATCCAAACCCGTGGAAGAGTTAAATTTAGATATAGCTTGTGCGTTCTATATGTATCCTAATCGAGATTTGTTTGAAACATATGAAACGGTGACACAATGTGTCATTGTCATGGGTAACAACGAACTTTGTCAGATAGCTGGTATTGATAGAATCAAATTAAAGTTGGTGGACGAAACTTGTAGAATACTTGATCACATTCGACATATTTTAGACTTGAAGAAGAATATCATTTCATTGAGCACTCTTGATTCAAAAGGGTATATGTTCTCTGGAGGAGGTGAAATCTTAAGGGTTCAAAAGGGTGTTCGTGTTTTATTGGATGGTGCGGAAGACGTCTCATTTATACATCTTGTAAGATCGGTCAGAATTTGTAAAGAAAAGTGAGCGCATATTTAGTATCGCAGTGGAGATTCAGTTTGGTAATGTATTTTTGAGATTTGGTTATGGGTCCATATTGAAGAAATACTACTTAATCGAGTTTGGATGATACATGTAATTCTGTTTTGCCACCATTGCCTTAGGTTCTATCATATTCAACTACTGGGAATAGACCCATTGGAGATAAGTATGTGATGCTGATTCGATTGCACATACTTTTAACATTTTTTAAAGTGTTGAGACTAAGCAAGGCTTTCTATGAAAGTATTGGGAGTTGATTCTGCTATAAGGTGGGCTTCGACACTATTTGGTAATTTTTAATTCTTTGTAAATTTTGGAGAACCCGGTGTTTGGGTTCATGTATCCGTGCTGGACACCGTGGAATAGGAGTGTTTTGTGTTGGAGAAAATTTGGTTCTTGCGGAAGAGTTCGAATTTGTCGTTGCAGTTAGATTTATTTTTTCAGGTGGGAAAAAAATTGAAGTTTCATTTGTTATATCGGAATTTGTATCAAGATGGAGATTTTTGGGGATTTTTTTAAATCCAAATTAGGTTGGATTTTTGCAAAAATAATTTTTCCTTATTTCCACATGTTTTTATTGGGAAAATATTGTTTTGTTTAATACACGTGATTTTTTATCTTGTTCCTATCTTTGTGATATTTTTTAGGGTTTGGCATACACCCTTAAGACTGGGTATGGTCCAATTCGATTATAAAGAGAACAGAATCGAACCCGAATTTTCAGGTATTTAGTAAATGGAACCTTCGGGTCTAAATTTAATTATGGAACCATTCGAGTTCGATTCTATTCGGTTCACAGGTTCCGTACAATAATTAATTTTTTTATATTACAACAACGTTACATTAATCCGACTATGACATCTTAATCTTAACTCTTACAAAATAACATAGTCTAATCTCGTGATGTTTTTACACCTCTCTTTGTTAAGTTCTTGATAGATTTGACAATTAAAATTACAGAAAGAGGAAGATGGCGAGTTCACAATAATAGAATGGTAGAATAGGAGATTTCGGTAAAACTTATGTCAATTTGATTAAGTTGGGCTTGGACTAAATTAATTAGTTAGCAAATTTATTTAAAACAATAAAATAATTTGATTTATTTAAGATAAAAAATTTTAAAAAAAATTAGGGAGGTTCGGTTCTTCGATTTTTGATCTAGAAACGAAAACCGAACCAAACTATTGATTCTCGATTCAGATACCCGTTCGAGTATTTAACTTAAGAAAAAACGCTCGATTCGATTCGGTTTGATTTGGAGTTTTGTCCTGCCCTATACACCCTTATGAATACTAGATTTTTTTTTTTCACAAGTTTTGTATTAATGGAATATTGAATAATTGTATAGGCACAATTATTTTATTTGTTTTCTCCATATTAGTCAATTAAATAAAGTGCTTCGTTCATCTGCCAATTAAATCTTTATTTTTTTTTATCTTGTTGTTTGTTTGCAATCATGTATTTCATATAGTGTCATATATATTACATCGATTCAGATACCCATTCGGGTATTTAACTTAAGAAGAACCGCTTGATTCGGTTCGGTTCGATTTGGAAATTTTGTCCTACCCTATACACCCTTATGAATACTAGATTTTTTTTCACAAGTTTTGTATTAATGGAATATTGAATAATTGTGTAGGCACAATTATTGTATTTGTTTTCTCCATATTAGTCAATTGAATAAAGTACTTTGTTCATCTGTCAATTAAATCTTTATTTTTTTTATCTTGTCGTTTGTTTGCAATCATGTATTTCATATAGTGTCATATATATTACATCGGTCCGTTTTATTTCCCAACAAGAAGATAGAGAAAAATATATTTTGAAAGTAACGAGGATCAAACAATGAAATAATGTCATTTAGGGGGTACAATGGCAAATTCAAAGTGGATGGGCCAATAGGACCCTTTCCCTCAAATTATAAAATTATTTAAACTTGAGCCTTAATATGGCAAATTTTATAAAATGAAATTTTCAATCACATCTTTTGATGAATTCATAAGTAAGACAAACAATTAGCATCATTAGTCTCGAACACCAATTTCAGTGTTAAATTACATGTTTTATTAAATTGATCATAAATCCTTGTATTGAATTGACCATATAATTTAATGATAATAATTTACTTTGCTTTTATCTATATTGAATTAAACTGTGTATAAATTCTTTCCGAAACGAGACCTAGTATGAAGCAAAATTCTTGATTTTAGTCAAATATACTTCATTAGACAGTGATTCTCTATTCGTTCTAGATACCATTGAACGTTGATTAATTGAAGGCAGTGTGGCCTTTGATGTTGATGTTGTTATTTATTTTATTTTTTTAAGTTTTTTGTTTCTTGATCGAAAAATATTAGGATTGATTATATTTAAGTTTATAATTTAACATGAAAAATAAAATAGTGTAAAAAACTT
The DNA here is from genome assembly GCA_019097785.1 of Fraxinus excelsior. Taxonomy (NCBI): domain Eukaryota; kingdom Viridiplantae; phylum Streptophyta; class Magnoliopsida; order Lamiales; family Oleaceae; genus Fraxinus; species Fraxinus excelsior. The sequence continues at coordinate 34,023,431 of CM032626.1, read as the reverse complement.
TTCAGTTTGAAATTATATGCATGTTATGTTTTCATCCCCTCGGTCTTTTTCTCTCTTTCTTTTCTTTTTAGTTTTTGTTGATCTCAAAATACAATATCAATAGATCCGACTTCTCTCCCGTCCACATGTACGTTACATGTATACTGGAACAACACGTAGACTACTTAGACTGTAGCTCCAACAAGTTTACAAGGTGCGATGATCGCGAACATTCCAACGCTCAAGTCAGGTCATGAAAAAAGTATTTGGATGTGGGAAAAATGCAATGGCTAAAAATATGGATGATGGGTTGAAGATTACCAATTTTGCTTTACCTTTGAAAGTCACCGTATTAGTGTTATAATAATAGAGATGAGCTAAGATCCATTGGATACTTGACATGCAATTTTAATGTTGAAAAATGACGTGACAGTTCCCAATTCAACTCGGAAGGATTTGAAGAAAAAAGGTCAAAAAAAAATACTTGATTGATTTTTTTTCGAGTTCAGAGCAAATTTCGATTCAAAATGAATACAATTTTTGAAAAACTCTGTTGTGTCAAGCCTGTAAAAGACCTAGCACAACTCCCCCCCTCACAATGAGGTGGGTCAGGCGCGAACCCACCTCAATAAAAAAACCACCCAAAAATGTACCCACCCACCCCCCCACCCTACCCCTATGTGAGAGAGTCGGGTACCAGCCTGTAAGCCAAAGCCTGGTACCCCAGCTCGGCTCACAATTTTTATGGGAGAATTCTTGTGTGCTTTAAGGGGTATAAACCCTACTTTTATAGGTTGAACTTGAACCTGGGGGATTACATAGTGTCCGCGTCATATCAAACTACAATGTTTTTGTCTCACCGATGGTGACCTCTGTCAACAGTGATGGATAATAAGGCAACTGTGGCGGTATCATACCTATGCTATCTAATCAGCCTTTTCATCGATCAATTAGGGTGGCGACTTTGTCATGGAGGGACTAATTATCCTGAGGGCGATAATGACCTACCTGATTTATCTTAATGACATCATTAGATCCTTAATAAATTCGTTCGAACTCAATCACTTTAGTTTGGCTTATCACTCGTGTTGGCAGTTCGGTCTTACTTGTTTGTCATCCTTTGGTTCTACTCGTGTGAGCCAGCTTTGTTCAATATGTCGAGTGCAGCTCGAAAGGCAACATGTACCGTATCGCAAAGCTTTAATTAGATAGGATACTTTTTAAGTTTATTCGAAAATTGATAAAAGACTAATCAACATAATTGCCAACTTGAAAACTGAAATAACGATTATTCTCTTGATTGACAACATAGAATTAGTAAATTACCGTTTCACTGATTTCAATTTCATGAAAATATGATTTTAAAAGGATATGGGCAAGTAGTTCCAAGCCTTGTGCTAATTTCCTTAATTATGTGAGTAGTTTGAACTTTGAAATAGTATTTTTAAAAAGCTAAAAGGTAAGGATCTTGAAATTATGAGTATCAAGAAATGACGGTCTTAGACATTTTGAGTGGCGGGACACAATCAAATTCGCAAAATGTCAAAATTTTAAGATAAATATGAGTCGATTTTTAGCACGCTTATTTCCCCTACAACTATGACAACTTCAACAAAAAAGACTAACTGGAGCCTCTTGTGCAGAAACATACTTAGTTTGGTGTTGATTACGACAATTGTGATTCCAGATAGAGGCCTCACGAGCCGAGCTTGCCTCACGAGCCAAGCTTGGCCCAGCTCGTTACAAAAAAGGGTTGCTCGGCTAGATTTTTTTTTTACTATACATTTTCTAAACCTTTTAACACACACACACACACACACACATTTTCTAAATATTTTTTTAGATATATATTTTCTAAAATCTTTTTTTTAAATGATAAAAAAAATAAAGATAAACCCTCCTTCTTTATCAAAACTTGAGACTGACTACTTCAATTTCGAATTTTCAAGTAGGCGGAGTTAAAAATTGTAACAAACAACTTATTACGTGTACAATTTTTAAAAAAAAATTATAAAGGTATTAAAAATTTTGTTTGATAAATATGGTTTAACTAAATATCACTTACTTGACGACATGTAATTTTGGCATATTTATCTTGCAGTAAAAAATGAGTGTCTTCTCAGTCCTTCACGTACATTAATGCTTCCAAAATATCTTCTTTCAATCGGCTCCTGACCTCGGAGAGAACCCTCTTACATGTACTAAAAGCAGACTTCGAATATACAGTGCTAATCAGATGTGTTAATAGATCTTTTACCATAGCAAAAACTACTGGCATTCGGTGTTCGTACATTCGCCAAAATTCAATTACTTCTTGTGAACTTTTCTTAATTGTGTTGTTATTAAGTATATTATGACTAAAGTAATCAATTAATTCAACAGACAACACACTTTGATTTGCGCTGACATTTTAGTACATGTGGTGGAAGACAAACTGATACTAGTAATAGAGGAACAACATGCAATTGTAGTTGAATCATATCTATATGAGTTAATGCCTTGAAATAAATTTAAAACTTCAATGTCGTCATTTGTTACATTAGTGGGAGGAGTAGGTGTAGATTGGAGGGTACCCGATTAATATATGTACACATTCGTTCAGCATATAATTCATACATTTTACATAAAGTTTGTTCCAAATTTCTATAAGTGATAGGTACATCAAAAGTTAAAACTCTTGAAATTTCATCAATTACAAATTTAGTACCCGATAAATTATATCGGGTGTCCACGATGCATGCTAATGAAAATAACATAGACAAGTCTTTCCAATATTTTCTAAACTTTAATTCCATGTAATATAGAATTGAACTAAAATTTGGGTCATTTTTATATCTATGAAAAGTCCCAGCAATTATATAAAGATGTTCAAGGACCATACAACTAGTGTGATAATAAATATCAAACAAAATATTTGTAGAATCATAAAAACTTGTCAAATTTTTTTAAATTTTAAAAGCTAAACTCAATCAGAGTCAATCAAAATAGTATTGTCTTCGTCTCTAATATGCCTTTATAAAATTCAGTTATTAAATATTCAAAATCTTCACATGATTTTAATAATAAGTAAGTGGATTTCTATCTATACCCTACTCACTAATAAATGTTTTCATATGCGTTGCCCCAACTTCGGCACAAAATTCCCCAGACGTTTGTTTTCTACTATGTGAAATTGTAATATACATTGGTGCATTCCTAATTCGTTGAATTTCATCATTAATATGTTTTAAATCATCTTGTACTATTAAATTAAAAATATGGCATACACATTGAATATGAAACAAAAAATCACCGAAATCGGGTTGCAGTACTTTGTGCAATTTATCGATAACTACCTTATTTACACTAATATTATCGAACGTAAATGAACGTATTTTACTCTCGCAACGCTATTCTTTAACAATGTTCATAATAACATTAAATATGTTAGCATTGCGAGGGAACTTAATAATTTTAAAAACAATAATTTTTTTATGTATGACCCAAAGTGAGTCTATGTAGTGTGCAATTGCAGCTATATAACCTACTTTATTAATACATTCCCACATATCTAAAGTTAAACATATAACACACACATATTTTTGTAAATTAGTAATCAATTGTTTCTATGAATTAAGGAGGTATTCTATTGTATCAAAACGAAGAGTATTTCGACTTATCCCAACGTATCTCAATTGAAGATATTGTTTCATGTCGGAGACGAAATGTTGGTTGTTTGCTATTGCAAGAGACAACTCAGTTGCGGCAACAAACTTCATCATTCCCATTCTAACTTTCTCATTCGAATACGTCCACGTAGCACTGGTGCCTGGACTACCAAATTATAGTTATGTCTGACCAGTAGGAAGAAGTCCATGTTTGGCCGCACATATTTTGTAGTGACGGTTGAGGTGGGTGGTTCCAATGATTTTTGCCATGTCAATCGTGTTAACAGTATTTACATACGACTTTGGATTCTAAAACTCCATCGACTACACAATCAGTTGGAACCAATTTAAAATGGTCCCAACATTTTGCCTGATTTTTCTCCATTCTCTTCCCTCTTACATCGGGAATATCTAATACATGTTCATCATCATGATCCGCCTCTAAAACTTCAACGTCATCAAAATCATTTGGATTACTATATCCATGAGGATCGAAATCCGAAATATTTTCTAGAATAGGTAATTCATTTAGACCGGCGAAGTCATTCGAAAATTGACTTTGGGGCTTGACAAGTGATTTGCCTCCGACACTGAATAAGTTTTCAATAAATGAGCGTGTATTAATTTGTGAATTGGGAATTTGTAATAAGAAAATTGAAATTGAATGTTGAAGTAGAATTGAGAAATGAATGTAAATTATGTAGTAGTCTAGAAAATAAATTGTAAAATCAAGATTATAACTCAATAATGTAAAATGTAGAAGAAAATTAAGAAATTAGAAATTTAGAGAGTACAGAATGAGAGATTGATAGTTGGGTGGAAAAAAAATGGATTAGTGGAAGGGTATTTATAGGAAAAAATTTGGAATTGAAAAAAATAAATAAATAACAAAATCAGTGACCGTCTCGGAACGATCACTGAATTTTCAGTGCCGTTCTTATCACTAATTTGCTTTTAATTTTTTTTTATTGTGAGCCCACGTGCTTGGCTCGTCGGTGCTCGCCTTTTAAACGAGCCGATTAGGCTCTCTGGCTCGTCTTTTGACATACTTGAGCGGCTCGTGGCTCGTTTTTTCACGAGTCGAGCCGACGAGCCGCTAGCTCGTTGACACCTCTAATTCTAGGAGCAAAATTCAGAAGTTCAAGAATCCACTGCCCCAACAAATATCATAAATAATATAATACTATTATTTGCTAAAACTCATTAAAATTTTATCACACATTCGAAAAACTCATAAAAAAAGATTTAAAAACTCCACAAAACGTGGAAGATATTTATCTCTTAACATGCTATAATAAAAAAAAAAAACTGTAAATATTCCAAGCTCTCAGATTTCTCACATGTTCAAAAAACTCACAAAATTACTTTCCAAATTATGTTATATAATTATTAAGCTCCACATTTATCCCGAAACACTCAATAAAACAACAAAAAAGCAAGAATTCAAACATTCAATACCAATTCTGATATGAGAAGCTTTCAAACCCCAAGATTTTTATGCAAATGACAACAAACGCTAGAAAACTCATCAAATATTGTGGTCCCTATTTTCAATTTTTATAAAGTCGCCAAATAAAATCTCACAAATCACAAATCATAATACTACAATTCACATTGATGATCCATCACAAATCATAACTATGTTTCCAAATTTCAGATAATGAGATACAGTAATATAAGCAATTAATCAAAGCAAAACTATCCAATAGAATACATATGTTGTTCAAAAGCAATGCACCGTGGCCTTGGAATTGGAATTAAGAGCGAATTAAATCAAAAACTTTAGCTAAACACTCTAATTAAAGATTTGAATACCTAATAAGGCATTTTAGCAAACTTGTTGTGGGCATACAACTAATAAGAAGAAACCCAAATGCAAATAAATAAATTTAACTAATCGAAACACGGTAATGAGTTTCTGTTAGTGTTACTCAAAAATCCAATGGCAGCCAACTGTTTACAGCACGTACAAAGAGGGAGAGAGAGATCGGTAGAACAATGAACACGGGTTCTCCTCAACAGGTTCTTCAACGGTTCTACAATAGGTTCTTCTTCAACGGGGAGTAATCTGCAACAGAATCAAAAATTGTTTTTGAAATCAATGACTTAAATTTTGCCACACTCATTTTGTAACCCAATTTTGTACATATAACATTTCACATGTTGATGATGCCATCTTTTTCAACACAATATACAAAGCTCGTCGTATTGATAAATTGTTAAACTAGTGATTAAGCCCCCGAAGTGAAATATACATTAAAACCTCCTATAAGGCCATACATTTTTTTTAATGTAAAATGTAAAATTTTCATTAATCAATGTTACTCCTAATGGTAGGTGGGAATACAATCTACCTAATTACAAGAACTACTTTATTAGAAGCGAAAGAAGATACATTATGTCCTACGGGTCACGATATTACCCTCATGAAAAACAAAGCAACACATACCAACACATATATTATTCATTCATACTACTAGATAAGACAATACTCATTCCACGACCAGAAAAAATAAAGTATACTATAGAATCTTGGTCCATGTTTGGTAAGAATATTAACCACATTTTATAAGACTCACAACTTTTCAACCGCACATTTAATCTATTTTTATCAAAATCTACTAAAAATTCGATTTTAATCCTAACCAATCAGGGGCTTATTGATGGGATTAAAATCATATTTTTAGTAAGTTTCGATAAAAATTAATAAAATGTGTGGTTAAAATTAATTATTGATTTAGATTTAGATTAAAATATTGATTTTTATCAATACTAAGCAGGGACTAAATGAACTTTTAGAGCCTTTTTAATAAGTTTATTGATGATAGGAATCAATAGATGTATCGGGACAATTCCAATTATGATTGCGACCTCCATAGAATCTTCACCATCTACCCATCCCAATGTATTATGTACACTAGAATTTAATCCAAGAATAAATCAAAATAACATATAGCAGGTCTACTACATATTTCATCTAAAATAAAAGAACAACAAATTAAATGGAGGAGCAATCTACCACCATGTAGGGGTAACAATGTTGGGAGCTTTAGATGCCAAACAGGCTGCACCCAATTAACCTCTCGATCATTAAGTGACAAGAAATTCCATCTAAGCCAGCTCAAACACCCGTTTCACAACCTCGAACACCCACCAAGTATGCAGAATCACTTTCCAATCACAATTTTCTCTGATTATAGTGTTACTACCTCGACTTAAAAGCCACTATCACAAACTGTGCATATCAACATGAAGAACTTAAATAGTCTAGTGAAGTTTCATGGATTTCCCTAGAAACATTTTAACAAGGTGAAGCGAGTAAACCAACTACCTAATGAAGAAAGGTTCACCGTAGGTGGTTCGCATTGAAATGAACCTTCTGGTAGGCAAAACAATGCAAGTCTTAGCATCGCTCTTCTCCATATTCAAGTTAAAATGATGAACCTATTTGTGTTGCGAATATCTTTTAAAAGCTCAAGGAAAGCTAATGAAGTTCTCGACACTGGAGTTCTAGCAACAGATTGTCCTAAATCAAGCAAAAATTAGTTGATTGATAACAAATGTATCAATGAGTATGACAAGTATCCAGAAGATACCAGAAGCTAAGATCCTCACTAGTCGAGGCACCACACGTCTAGGGAATGTTAAAGGTCCAAAGTACCCTTGACCTAATCTTTTCAATGGTTAACAAATTCAACATGAAGGAATATGTATGAAATCAAACACCTAGTTGTTAAGTCCAAATTATAGTTGGCGATTTCCTTAGTCAAAATTATGTCCTGGTTGAATTGTATTAAGAGTTTATCAAGTTGTAAAATAGGAATAAATCATAATTTATTCAAAAGAGTTGGAATTGGTAGAATATGTCTTGAAGGAGTTCAAGATGTCCAAGAAGATCACATATGATAATTGAAATGTAATTAGAAATCTAAAAAGTGTCAAAGAGCTACACAAGTTATGTTCCTAATTCTCAATTGCAACTTTCAATGTATTTTTCACATAGAAAATATTGAAATTTGGACAAGGTTATTTCTAGAATAATTGTAGCCCTTTAAATTATATTTCCAACTCATTTTGAATCATTTCAATTGGATATCGATAGAGAAATTTAGGACAACAATACTGATGACTGCTCAACTGCTGCTATCCTGTAGTTGGCTTGGAGCCCGAGCAACAAGTCGACGTTCAGAAATCTGTTTTGCTTCAAACACTTGGTTTTGCCAATCCTTTTTTATCTCAAATACTTTTCCTTGTATATATCATACCTTATGAACATCCAAAAGTGTATTGAATCAGATTTATTCCATAGAGATCAATTATTTGATTATCCAAAACATTTATTGATTTCAAAATTCAACCACTACATATTACTTGATCTATAAATTCTTCCAAAAAATATTTTGTTGATTAGTCATATTGTTTCATATTAAATCACATATCAAAACATATAAAATCTTTTGATCAAACACCAAACTACCTAATTCACCAAAGATAAATCCATACTGGGGATTATGAGATGTTGCAAAATCACAAATTCGGAAAGACTAAGGTGAGGTACTGGAGTCGGGATCTGGCATCAGGAGCAAGCAGTCCTGAGGGTTAATGTATAAACCAGGAGTCGAGATTTATTTTAAAAGAGCACACCTCCAGTAAGATCATAGGAGACTGTAGGAATTAAGGTTAGAAGTTCTACGGGGTAGACGGATCTGGACCGTATAATAAGTTTGCTTCAATTTATAGTAGATTACTGATTGGCAAAGTGTCCGAAATTTTTACCCAATTGTGATTTTTTCGTGATCGTCTTTGGTATTTCTTTACTGTTTTAATTATTGATTGTGGTATTCAAACTTAGGACAAATTGATTTGTTTGATCTAATCATCTAGAAAACAATTAAAAAGTGACTTGTTACTTTTAATTGTGTAATTCCGCACGTTGAGTCTAGATAATCGACTAATTTTAAACTTTGAAGTGGTATCAGAGCTTAATAGCGATCATTGATCCAAAATCTTGTCTAGATGAGTAAATTAATTTCTAATTTGAGATCTATGTATGATATGGAAGTTTAGGAAGCTCATGACCAATTGTTTGATGAATGCCTTAAGTTGAAAAAAGTGAATCGCCCTACCTTTAAAAAATGGAATAAATCTTGAATCAAATTTATTCCGTAGAGATCAATTATTTGGTGATCCAAAACATTCAATTACCACATATTACTTAATCCATAAATTTTTCCAAAACATATTTTGTTGATTTAGTCATATTGTTTCATATTAAACCACATATCAAAACATGCAAGATCTTTTGATCAAACACCAAACCACCTAATCTACAGAGATAAATCGATACCAGAGATCAGGAGCTGTTGCAAAAATACAAATTCAGGAGGACTAATGTGAGGTATCGGAGTCGGGACTTGGCGTCAAGAGTACGAAGTTCAGGAAGGTTAAGTTATAAATCAGGAATCGAAATTTGTTTTGAATGAGCACACCTCGAGTAGGATTAATGAAGACTGCATGAATAGATGTCAGAAGTTCTATGGGATAGACAGATTTGGACCGTGTCATATAAGTTTGCTTCGATTTATAATGGATTACTGACGGCAAAGTGCTCAGAGTTTTTACCTAGTTGGAGTTTCTCTGTGATCAATTTTGGTATTCTTTATTGCTTTAATTATTGATTATGTTATTCAAATTTGAACAAATTAACTTGTTTGATCTAATCATCTAGAAATAATTAAAAAGTGATTAGTTGTTTTTAAATGTGTAATTTCGCACGTTGATCTAAATAATCGTCTAATTTAAAACTTTCACTAGTCATAACTTTGTTCATTTTGTTTCTCTTGCATACTTGATATATTTTTCAACACTAATTTGACAGTGCAAATAATGGTCGTTTAACACTCTTTTAGATGGAAGCCTTTACAAACTAACAATGCTACGTGTGCAAGATATTCAACAGGTGGATAGAGAGGAAGCAAGCATCTGTTGATACTTTAATCTTGCGAAATTTTAAGATCAACACACACAACGCACCAAGTTAATTTTGTTGATTAGTCATATTGTTTCATATTAAATCACATATCAAAACATATAAAATCTTTTGATCAAACACCAAACTACCTAATTCACCAAAGATAAATCCATACTGGGGATTAGGAGATGTTGCAAAATCACAAATTCGGAAAGACTAAGGTGAGGTACTGGAGTCGGGATCTGGCATCAGGAGCAAGCAGTCCTGAGGGTTAATGTATAAACCAGGAGTCGAGATTTATTTTAAAAGAGCACACCTCCAGTAAGATCATAGGAGACTGTAGGAATTAAGGTTAGAAGTTCTACGGGGTAGACGGATCTGGACCGTATAATAAGTTTGCTTCAATTTATAGTAGATTACTGATTGGCAAAGTGTCCGAAATTTTTACCCAATTGTGATTTTTTCGTGATCGTCTTTGGTATTTCTTTACTGTTTTAATTATTGATTGTGGTATTCAAACTTAGGACAAATTGATTTGTTTGATCTAATCATCTAGAAAACAATTAAAAAGTGACTTGTTACTTTTAATTGTGTAATTCCGCACGTTGAGTCTAGATAATCGACTAATTTTAAACTTTGAAGTGGTATCAGAGCTTAATAGCGATCATTGATCCAAAATCTTGTCTAGATGAGTAAATTAATTTCTAATTTGAGATCTATGTATGATATGGAAGTTTAGGAAGCTCATGACCAATTGTTTGATGAATGCCTTAAGTTGAAAAAAGTGAATCGCCCTACCTTTAAAAAATGGAATAAATCTTGAATCAAATTTATTCCGTAGAGATCAATTATTTGGTGATCCAAAACATTCAATTACCACATATTACTTAATCCATAAATTTTTCCAAAACATATTTTGTTGATTTAGTCATATTGTTTCATATTAAACCACATATCAAAACATGCAAGATCTTTTGATCAAACACCAAACCACCTAATCTACAGAGATAAATCGATACCAGAGATCAGGAGCTGTTGCAAAAATACAAATTCAGGAGGACTAATGTGAGGTATCGGAGTCGGGACTTGGCGTCAAGAGTACGAAGTTCAGGAAGGTTAAGTTATAAATCAGGAATCGAAATTTGTTTTGAATGAGCACACCTCGAGTAGGATTAATGAAGACTGCATGAATAGATGTCAGAAGTTCTATGGGATAGACAGATTTGGACCGTGTCATATAAGTTTGCTTCGATTTATAATGGATTACTGACGGCAAAGTGCTCGTAGTTTTTACCTAGTTGGAGTTTCTCTGTGATCAATTTTGGTATTCTTTATTGCTTTAATTATTGATTATGTTATTCAAATTTGAACAAATTAACTTGTTTGATCTAATCATCTAGAAATAATTAAAAAGTGATTAGTTGTTTTTAAATGTGTAATGTCGCACGTTGATCTAAATAATCGTCTAATTTAAAACTTTCACTAGTCATAACTTTGTTCATTTTGTTTCTCTTGCATACTTGATATATTTTTCAACACTAATTTGACAGTGCAAATAATGGTCGTTTAACACTCTTTTAGATGGAAGCCTTTACAAACTAACAATGCTACGTGTGCAAGATATTCAACAGGTGGATAGAGAGGAAGCAAGCATCTGTTGATACTTTAATCTTGCGAAATTTTAAGATCAACACACACAACGCACCAAGTTAATTTTGTTGATTAGTCATATTGTTTCATATTAAATCACATATCAAAACATATAAAATCTTTTGATCAAACACCAAACTACCTAATTCACCAAAGATAAATCCATACTGGGGATTAGGAGATGTTGCAAAATCACAAATTCGGAAAGACTAAGGTGAGGTACTGGAGTCGGGATCTGGCATCAGGAGCAAGCAGTGTTTGAGCTATATTATCACAAATCTCTTATGTCTTGGGAAGCAAAAGAAAAACAGAAAAAGAATCGTTTAAGATGTGTTTGAGCTATATTATTTTGGAAAAATATATTTTGGAATAGTAGATTGATGAAAAATATGTTTTTGAAAAAGAAAAAAAGAAATTATTAATGCGATAAAAAATATTATTTTATTAAAAAATATATGATTGAAAATGAAAGAATAAGAATATGACTCATGACTTAGTTTGAATTTCTAAAAAGCTCTTGTTCTTTCTTGAATCTCTGTCTCCTTGAAATGACGCAGCCCCATCATCAGTGCTACAACTTCCAATAATATCCATTCGTCAAGAACTAAAGGGCCCCACAAGCATTTAATCCAACGGCTCAGAATTCTTCTCTGTAACAATCTTTACATTAGGGGAACCCAGCAAGTCAATCCGACATTTACCTGTAGCCCCAAATACTCCCGACCAATCAATCCATTTCTCTTTCTAAAGCCTTCTGCAAACCCCACCCGCAAGTGATTTCGTCCTTCTGGTGTACGCTGATGAAGGGATGGATGGATGGATAGATTGGATGAATAACAACCAAACGACAATTAAGTAGTGGAGGAGAAAGTAAAAGTTCTCACATGCCATGGATACCGTACCCTCCCCACATCGACCCCACTATCGTCACTTGCTTCTTTATGTCTTCTTCTGTAAAACTGTATTCTTGAATCAACAGTTCGGAAATTGTCAATGGCGTTTCTCGATTAGCTTGATGCATAAAGATAATGAAAATGAAAATGAAAGATTCTATTGAAGAAAAGAGATGCTGCAAGCTTTCTTGAGGGGGTGGATTAGGTTTTATTGGCGCGCACACACAAACGGATGAAAATCTATCCACACAGTTACTATAAAACCCTAGTTGTTTTGATGATTTTTGTATGCTTTTATAGCAAAGGGTTTTTCTTTCCAAAAGTGGTCTTCTTCGGTTTTCAGATCTGAACATGTGTATATTAATGTTAGTCAAAAATATATATAGCATTTCTGTCAATAAATCTATGAGTTTTGTGTCAATTTATCAGGAGGACACGATCGATAGAGTACTGACAGAAGAGAGTGAGCACACGCAGACAATTGTATAAAAAGTATACCTTTGTGGATGCGCGTGCTCACTACTCTTACTGTCAGCTCACTTCTCGATTTTCCCTTTCTGGTTTAATATTATAGCATTTATCACCACCTCTCCCCTGTGGAAAAAGCTGAAAAGAGTAAAGGATAATGGAGGGCTGCCTGCAATTCCAAAAGCTGACGGAAAATATTATTCATTTTGACACGGCACTTCAAGCCTATCCATATACTGCTGCCGCTTCTGTGTCACCACCACCACTTGACACGAAATCACCCACAGGCCCATCTCTTTCTGTATTAATAAACATCGTTTATCCCGATATATTTAGCACACAAAAATACACACTTCCTTTTGCGCTTCTCGATGTGGTTTTATTTATGCAATTTTTTTTAATTTTTTGTTCGGTTTTACCTAATCCAATATGCTATTTTTTTTTTTTTTTTGGGATTTACCTAATCCAAATAAAAATAAACCATGATTGATGGATCTGTGGAGCGTGATTTTTTATGTTGCTTCTGGAGAGGACGAAGTGGGTTTGAGAAGGTACGCCTGGTTACTGTTCTGATTTAACGGAAAAGTGTCGATTTCTAGGGCAATCTTGGGAATAAAATAAAAATATGAAAACCTAACTCCTTTGTTTTTCTGAAAAAATTTCTGCTTTTGGGCAAATAATTTACCCAATTCTTGATCCGTTCCTTCAGCGATATCAGCCTTATATTTCTCAGACAGGTCGTTTTATGCAAAACTTGTAATTTTATTTGTAAATGTAATATTTGATTTTATATTTTATGTGAATTTTTTTCTCCTAAACTATGCATATTTTATCTGATATGGTAATATTTAATTTTTTATTGTTTGCGAGGGAGTGTTCTCACTGAAAATTACAATATTATGGACGCAACTCAAATATGGGAAGATTGTTGTTTCCTTCTATGGCCATATATTCATAAAGTCATGTCTATACGAACAAGAAAGGAAATTCCTTTACAGGTTTCGAATTTGCCCGATGATTTATTTTATTTCCTTTCTGGTAATGATTCCTTCGTTTTCCTTAAAATTATATAAGCCCTGATTGTGATTAATGTTTTGACAGCAGTTAATACTTGGTTCTGGGTCCAATAGACAAAAACTCGATCACTCAGGTACTGTTTCTATATACTGGTTTGGTTTCATGCTATCACAAGTTTTAACATTTGTGTTGATGTTATCAGATTTTCGTGTATATATCCTATCTTGGGGCAAATTGATATAGTTTTAGCTATATTAATACTTCGGAATGTTTGAACAATCGTTTGCTTTAGTAGATACTAATTCTGGATTCTTTGCGTTTAATTATGCGCACATTCCTGAAAGAGTTTCGTGCTCTTTTATGAACTCAGTTTGATGTCTATTTGTATTTTATTGAATATTGGCCTTCAATGTTTCGTCCTTAATGTCATCTATGTGTAATTTAATGGAAAGTTGGGTATTTAAGTACTCTATTGATTTGTTCATGGATCTTGTAGTCTAAAGAATTCTTGAAGGAGATCTGCAGTGGAAGAAAATTAATAAATTTTCATGTTGGTAGTACTCGTGTTATGTTCTCCATTTGGAATTTGTTGAATTTAATCTGATGGCTCTTTCAAATAATTGTCATGTTGACAAATTTAAAATTAGGCGGCTTTGTGGTGGCTTGAAAAATCTAGTTATTTTGTTGCGAAGAATGGGAAAAAGGCACTGTCGAATCAATATACAGCATCACCGAAAACGGTAGAAGGTCCGACTTTTTGATGATGGTTGATGGCGGCAGAGTGACATGAACCCTAAATAATAAGTATTTTCCAGTGTTTTTGTTTCTTTTCACTTGAAATGTCCTTAGGAATTCAATTAATGCTCATTGGAAGTAAATATTATTTTTGAGTCTAATTAAGTATTTGATCCTGTGATTCATTGTCTAATAGAGTTTTGATGCATTTTAATGCATTGATCAATAAATTAATGGGTTCACTGCAACTATTCATGATATTTACTAATGACGAATAGTATTATTCTTTTTGCTTTCATGACTGAATCGATGTCTAGTTCCGCCATGACCTTGAGTAGATAAGCAGATTGGGCGGGCAAATGTTGTTATCTCTTCTTGAAATTTTTATGTGGAGATAATCGTGAAATAATTAAATTATTATATGTCATGTATAAAGGGATCTAATTGGATATATCCATTTTTATAAGAAAAATAATTTTCAGTGATCCAAGTATGTCAACAATTTAAGATGTATGATGTACAACGACAAACTAAACCACATTTTCAATAAACTTATGTCAGCTACCTGACTTGTTTTTATCTAGTTCGTTTGGTTCATACATCAATATGGGTCTAAATTCATTCATTGCACAACTTTTATGCCAGTATGATATTTCGAGGACATATTCTGCCAGCTTCAACTATTGCAGTGTCATTAAGAATATTAAACAATCATAAATGAGTGAAAGTTCCATAACATTGTAGATTATAATTTCATTAAACAATTAATAGAATCTCACATCAGTAAACTTCTCCATATAGTGGGAGAAAGAAGATTATTCAGAAAACAACTCAGAGAATCTCACGTCAGAAAACTTCTCTATATAGTGGGAGAGAATATTATTCAGAGAATCTCACAGTCTTTGGTTTCTAGTGGTTTATCTCGAGTTTCACTGATTTATCTCTTGTTTAACGCCTATTTTTGGCTAAGAATGCATTTTGGAATAGTAGATTAATTGAGGATATGTGATTAAAAAATAAGGAAAAGTTTTGAGTTTCTTATAAATTATTTTATTAAAAAATGTGTGGTTGAAAAGAAGACAAGTAAAAATGTAGTTTGAAAATAATGGGGATCAAACAAGGGCTTATTTTCATAATGTGAACTATGAAGAAAAATCAAATGTAGTTGTTAGTAGTCATCTACACCAAAATTTCACTTCTATATAGATCCCCGAAGAAATTATGTTAGAAAATCTTCATTTATATATTATCTGCATTTTCATTAACTTTGGTATGCGTGTACCGGATAAGATTAGACATTATGGATGAAATTCTAACTCAAACACTGTCTAATTCTGTGAAATCCACCTTAAAACACGCCATTAGTGTCTTAATTGTTTAGTATCCAAGTATTAAAATCATCACTTGAGTTTAGATAGTGTGTGATCTTGCCAAGTGATTCGCCTACTTGATTTTCCTATAATTATTTTGTTTATTTACTTTTCCATTTGGCCCTTCTTTTGCTATAGAAACCCAAGTGACATGATATCTGCTTGCATTGACCTTAGTTAATGTATAATTTGGTGCACATTTCGCTGTTGTCGGCCTTCCAATTTAAGTTATACGATTGTGTAAGCCTAAGGTGAAATCATTTCTGTTTTGTTTTTATATGCCTCATTGTCATTACTAACACCTTAGTTTTATGTTCCTAAAATTTGGTGCATTTGCTTTGATGTGAATTGCATCAAAGTTTTCTTCACATGTAATGGGAGAAAGAAGATTATTGAGATATGAAAGCCAAGTTCAAGTAGTAAGAGCGAATACTTACTAGGTCATTGGCCTGGGTTCGAGTCTTATTTGGGGGATGAAAGGGTAAAGTTCAAACAAAGAAAGAAGATTTATAGACATTGACCCCCTAGCTTCCAATGCAATTTGATTGCTTAGGCTCATTTCTATACTTCTTATTTTCCCTTGTGGAATTTGGGTAAGTTCCAGTCGAAATGGTTGTTAACCTAAATCATCTTAAAGGGATTGTATCAACAAGACTGGTGTGTAATTGGGTATTGGGAAAAAGTAAGTATATGTAGTGGAACTTGATGTTTATAAATATTAGAACCCTAAACTAGTAAACCAAGAAATACAATTTTGAGGACACCCAAAAAAGATTGGAAATAGAATTGAGAAGTAAAAAGAAATATTATTATAACAAATCCTAAAATTACTTGGCAGATTATAAGTACGTGTATAATAATTGATGTGAACTATGAAGCGCGGACACTCCTACTAAGTCAAAGTGTCCATGTCCGACATGGTATCGGACATTGACACTCCTTAGAAACTCCAACTCCAAGATATGTCTGATATTTCCTTTTTTTGTACAAGTTTAACTCAGTTATTTTAATATGATAAATAGCCACTCATTCGATTTTAAGGACTTCACCAATGAAAACCAAAACTTGAAAAAGTTATTTTTATTAAATTTTTAAGAATTTAAATTAACGTGTCCACGATGTGTTTGTGTCCTACTTTTTTGGAAATTTGTGTACCGTTGTGTCTTATCATGTTGTGTTCGTGTCCATGCTTATTATCTGTTTTTCTATATTTACATGAAAAATTAAGTAAACTGTGTATCTTGAAGTCGCATTTGAAGTTTCTTTGCTTTCCTTCAAGCTAGGTCACAGAATTGGTAATCAGGCTTTCACTCCTAACTCCCAGGGCAAAGTCCTGGTATTTCATATAGATTGACCTGGAGAAGGCTTCAAAGAGTTCTACTTGGATTCAAGAATGGACATTGGACTTAGGTATGTATCTATATACTGGTATTAAATGGAAAAAGGAGAACTTTATATTCCAATCTTTATCTTTATGGTTTTTAATGGTATCCGAGTTCGTCACACAGAAAAATCTCAATTTTCCAAACCAATAATCTGGATTGAATGGCATTGTGTTTCTACTTTATGAAATTTTGTGGTATAATAAATGAAAGGTGACTAATTGTGCAGTTCTAGTAATTTAGCTTGGTTCGTATCGAAGTATGATACCGAATGACAAATTCTCAATGCATCATACTTAATTTATGTGTTGTATTACATAGTAGATGTCATCAAAACTTTGTCGCTAACAGAACGCTGTAGCAGCAGGTAATAGCACTGTAATGGTCAATTTTGAATTACACTTTCAATTTGGATAATTCCGGCAATATATTCTCCACTTTGATGATATTTATAGATGTATCCACAGTTCTACTGCTGTTGTAGGTTTAGCCGTGCTTTTGACTACGTAAATTTTAACCGCCTGAAAAATAAATGGTTCTATCTATATGATTTTTCCTTTTTTCATGGTTATACTTCTGTCATTTTCATATTTCACTTTGCTCGGTATCTCTTTGTTCACTTGTCTCTCCTTTTCACATGTATATTCATTCATTATTTGTGCATTTATTTTGTTTGTTTTATGTTCTTATTCTCTGGATTAGCATACAGTAAGAAGTAAGTTGTCTCCCAGGAAAGGTTATTATTAGATTTTGAAGCTGGCCAAAGATATAATAGTTCAATAATTGTCTTCACTTTCAATCAGATCCTCTCTTCATATAATCTTTTTCCTCTCTAGACCAAAACCTATGTAAATACTTTGTATTTTGGTTGCATGGAGTAACTCTTGTTTGGTGCAAATTTTGATACAAGTTGATGAAATGAGTAGTTGAAAAGTTTGGCACCCATAAAATGTGTTGTTAAAATTAATTGTTGACTTTGACTTAGATTTTAATATATCTGACCTACTTTTGCGGTGTGGCTCTTTTTTTCTCCTCTTGATAATCTTCATGTGCTAGTTTATTTCATTTTGTTTTCAGGATGTTTCTATTAATATACATAAACTCTTTCTATTTCTGGGCACACGATGTTGGATCCTTCTAATTCAACATTTTTATTTAGTATGACAACCTACTTCTTTGTTCTCTCTTTTTTGTTTTTCACACGTTAAATCTTCCAGCTGATTTACTTGAATAATCTTTATTTTGGGTGCACAGTGTTGGATCCTACTTATTTTGCATTGGGTGATGCTGCTTTGCCCGAAAAGGGGCGCCCAACCAATAGGGGGGCGCCCGGGTCAACCCTTCCCCGGGCAAAGGGGAATAACCCTTTTGCATTTATGTAATATATTTGACTAGTATGGCACTTTTTCATTTTTCCAAACGTTAATCTTCCCGCTCTATGATGTGCAGGGTTGATTCATTTTATTTTGAACGTGTTTATCAATCCACGTAAAGACTTCCTAATCTTAGATGCACGGTGTTGGATGCTACTAATTTAGCAGTTAATTTGATATGCCTGACCTATTTTGTTAATATCATAATATTTTGCATATGACTTAGAAGTGCTTATTATGAAGAATTCATATCCTTTTTCTTCCTCAGTAGTAATTAAGCTTTCATAAAAAATATCAAATGATGTTCTGATTATAATTTCAATTATTCACTTTAAAGCACCAAGTTGTAATCCTTATCTTTTGCTAGAAAATCATAATTGTCTTTGCAATCAGTACATTTTGTATGGATTGAGCTCACAACTTGTATTTAATTAGTTAACTTGCATCAATAAACTATACAACTGATTCCTTAATCCGTCGGTGTTAATCCATTGCATCGTCATGGCATAATTATGTTCATTAAAGAGCTAGCAAGATTTCACGTTGTTGTTTCAATTAACTAATGGTTTCGAGCGACTTGTTTATGGGTCTCGGTTTCCTTTGATTTCACAAATCTTAAATTTTTGTTTGATTATGATCTATCCTTTCTCCTCCGTCCTCCTATGATCCTGCCCAACACACAGAAAAAACGTCGAAAATGGAAAGGAAAGAGCTATTTTTTGGTTGCCGTTATATGTTTATACTACTGGCTCTTTCCTTTTTGCTGAATTTCATATGCACCATGCCCACACTATTAGTTAGTGAAATGTTGATTGAATTTTTATGATGTCAGACGAATTTTGTTGAGTAGCCACATGCAAAAACTTTGAGATGTATATATATGATCCCAGATTTTTCAACTTGATTTTTAAATTGATGGAACCAGATTTAGTATTGGAACAATTTTTAAATGACGATGTGATTTTCTATAGATTTTGACCTAATTCCATTATGATACCTCACTTTTAGACTTGGAAAATCATGCTTCAAATTATTTTGAGCCAACTTTTTTAGGGTTGAGCCATTTTGTCAAATGATTTTGCCCACCTATTTGACATATGCAGTGTTGGCAGTGGATGATTGAGTGCAAAAACTGATTATTTTTTAAGTAGTCCAATGACAGAATGTCACATTACATTTTGCCAAGGAAGTGGGAAACATTCCGCATGATTCCCCTTTTTCAAGGCACTCGTATTTTTGGACTTTTCAATTTAAAGTTCATTGAAAAAAAAAATTTCAACCCATTATAATGTATCTTTCTGGCTCCTCCCTGCCAATGGTTTCATAAATTTCCAATATGGGATAGTGACATAACAAAAAAAAAAATGTTAAAATGCCCATCAAAGTGAAAATAAGGTTTTACGGTTTTACCAATTTCAATTATAAATTGTCTAAACCGGGTAAATCAGTAGCATGTCATGGGTTCCTTTAGAACCTCCGGTCTGAAGGGTTCTTAGGCGGGTTCATAACGTACGGTTTTATAGGTAAAACCAGATAGGTTTTCAGACCAGTTGAACCAGCCGATCGGTACGGTTTTGATAACATTGGTTTTTCGTTTCCATTCACTTCAATTTCTTCAGTTTCATTCATTATCTTGGGAAGTAAAACAATCATCCAATAAGAAAGGTTTCCGATTCTCAAACAACCAATATGAAGAATTACTAATTCTAACAACGGATTGTAGAGTTATTGCAGGGGTGCTAAAGCAATGGTGCTTACTTCCCAAATGAAGTAGAGATTGTACCAAACGAAAAAGGACTATCCAGGCTAAAAATGGTAACATGGACAAAAGGAGATGTCATGGAAAATGCATGATATAACCTTTCAAGAAAATACACTCTTAAGCAAAGTTGGTTCATATCATAGTATAGAAGTCTTGATGTCTACTTCTAGGCATCTAATCAGTTATCAACACTCAACCTCTATGCAGATTTTATTGATATTATTCAGTCGGATGCACTACATTATCAGTCTTTTTTATTTTGTAGAGATAAATACAGTGCCTATATATGCGTGTGATCTTAGTACCTAAACTAAAATAAGAGAGTATGTCATAGCAAGGGGGCTGGGATGGCCCCTCTCCCTAACCATTGGAGACAAGAACATCTATAAAAGGCACTATCCCACATTGGAAGTTTATAAAACCATTTGAGAGAAGTGCATGTATAAAATGAGCACATCATCCAATATTTTTCTATGGGCCTTTGAATTGTAATTTTTTGAGTGATTTTGTCATAATCAGTTAACCGGACATGATTTTGCCCGATTTTGGGTTTGGTTTTTGTTTTACCAATCGAACCGACTGGGCCGGTTTAGACAACATTGATTATGACCCACATTATATGATTGTCATGAATTTAACCTTTTATGGTATAAGTTCATTGAAAAAAAATTAAATTTCAGCCCAATGGCTCCGCCCCTGTCCGTGCAAAAGTATGTTTAAGTATTAGACGTTTGGTGGCAATCATTTTAAGACTTAGCATCTCTTACGGAAACTAGGAGCTATTTTGTATGCGCTCTTCCATGCATGAAACATCAAAATTACTTGCAAGTGGTCAATGCAATAGCCAGTAGTTTGGATGTATACTTTCTACCATTTTCTGAATTTCTCGTGCAACTTGTCAATCCAGTAGCCAGTAGTAATGGGTATGTATTTGCGACAACTGAGTGCATATTTTCAATTGTCTGTATGTTGTCTCCTAATGAAAAATATTGTTTGGATGCTACATCTTCAATAAATTTCTTGTTCGATTTAGAGAGAGTGGACAATTCCATATAATAACGTTGTTGTCAATTTGTTATCCTATTTATTCTTGTGTTTTATCATATAAGGCAAATGCCAGCACTTACGTAAGTAGCGCCTCATAGTAACATATTTGTATTGCAGATTTTATGTGGAAGAACAGAGTGTTATATCAGGTGGCGCATCAACTGGGGCAGGGGAAGTTTCTGATTCCAACAGTATTTCCCAACTTCATAACAAGTATCCAAAACATGATTACGCTGTCTCCACTTCAAAATTCAAAGGAGTGGTGAGCCAACAGAATGGACATTGGGGTGCTCAGATATATGCCAACCATCAGCGCATTTGGCTCGGGACTTTCAGGTCAGAGAAGGAAGCTGCAATGGCATATGACAGTGCAGCTGTCAAGCTTCGTAACGGAGACTCGCAGCGAAACTTCCCTTTGAGTGATGTCACTATCCATGAGCCAAACTTCCAAGGTCAGTTCAGTACTGAAGTAACCCTCAACATGATCAAAGATGGTTCCTATGCGTCTAAATTTTCTGATTATCTGTCAGCACGAGCCCAATTAGGTCATAGTTTGGCTACTTTGCCCAATGCAACAGGGTTTTTAGGCCGACAACTTTTCCAGAAGGAATTAACACCAAGCGACGTTAGCAAGCTTAATCGTCTTGTCATTCCAAAAAAGTATGCTGTGAAGTATTTCCCTCGTATATCTGATTTGGAAGAGAGCAATAATGGTAATATGGAGGAAGTAGAACTGGTATTTTTCGATCCATCGATGAGGTCATGGAAGTTTCGCTATTGCTATTGGAAGAGTAGCCAAAGTTATGTGTTCACTAGGGGCTGGAATAGATTTGCAAAAGAAAAGGGACTAAGGCCAAGGGACAGGATTATTTTTAGTGCATATGAATGTAGAGATGGATCAAACGAAGTTCGGAAACTCTGTATGATTGATGTTGCATATTATGATGGTGCGCATGGAGACGGGATTTTGGCCAGTAAGAATGGTGAGGATGCATTTCAACTTCAGATTGCACAGCCTACTGATGATCTTGATCATGGGGAAGAAGTTGAGGAAATGGATTTACAACAGAATAGGGAAGATGAAAATGCATCTGGAGAAGAAAGGGATTTTTTGGGAACTTTTCCAACAAATACAGAAAAAATTGGTTTCAGGCTATTTGGTGTGCAAATTACTTGAGGAAGATAGTATTTTTAATAACTTTTCTAGAACTTGGATGTTTTAGTCCATGGTGAATTTGTGTTGCAAGAGACGAATTTGTTGTTTTCAATACATCTAGTATTTACAAGTCATAAGTACTACCGATTTGTTTACAAGTTGACTCTAAATTTATTGTAATTAATTTTTAATTGTTTAACGCATCCTAGCAAGTAATAGTGAACACCAGTTTATAAGGATGTTTCAGTGTGTTTTCGAGTGTTGTAGAATGTGGTATGTTGGTTCCCAGTTTTGTGACTCAACGTTTGTAAGATTCAAAGTAAAAACAGTGAAGAAAACATCAAGAATCAAAAAGGTTTTTTTGGCTAAAGGCCCCGAAGGTTCAGCAACAACTTCTAGTGCCTAATTCCCTATAAAGTCCCAAATATAGGCAATGGTTTACGAACACCAAGGTTCTCAAATCCACTCGCAAACAAAGTATTGCCTTTAGTCTCTCTCTTACAATATCATATCTCACACAGAAATCACCAAGAATCATTCAGATGATGACTAAAATACAATCAAAGAGCAGAATACACGAAGGAGAAAAAAGAGACTGAATTGGTAGAAACACTAGAGTTACCCTCGGTACAAACAAATTCACGTGCCAACCATCCAGAAGAGTTGCATTTTAATATCGAAGTGGCATTTCAACAAAACGTGTTTTCACCAATCTAGAATGTTCAGGCAACCATCAATTCGGCCCGAGTAATGGACAATCTCTCAGGCCATAGTGATTGGGCTACCATATTCTAGCAACAAAACCCACAATCGTTACCTTTGCCGTGGATTCAAACTTCCAGTAGACTTCATTTACTCTTATTTACTTGTTCACAAAGACTAAAAGTTAGTTGGATTCAAGATTCAGCCCTACTTGTAGATTAAAATTAAATTTTTAGTAAATTTTGATAAAAGTTAATGAAATGTATGATTGAAAAATTGAGGGTCCATAAAATGTGTGCTTAAAATTAATTGTTGATTTTAACTTTGAGATTAAAATCAAATTTTAATTTGTATCAAACAGGGGCTCAATAATCTCAATGAATTATTGAATTTATTTTGTGGTATTATCTTAGTACATACATAAGCAGGATTTACCTTAGTGGGTATTTTAATCAACTTAATGAAATGAAACTTAATATTTACATGTTTAGTTCTTTCATGAGAAATTGAGTTTTTACTTGGAAAATAGCATTTTGATTATTAGAACGAAGCTTCACCTAATTTCTATATAACATAACTCTTTTAGTAAACCTTTCATCCAGAGACATCTTTAATTGCCTCAGTAGCAGTTATATATTTAACCTCAGTTGAAGACAAGCAACCAATTTTTGAAGTGATTTAAGAAATTGCAGAAATCATTCTTATTTGAAACTTTGATTGCAGAATACAACATTTGAGGTGAGAAAAATCCCCAGTATGAACATTAAAGTACGATTCACCTCTAATCATCCAATTTCGTTAGTTTAATCGGTAAAAAATGCCCCAATTGTAAAGAAATAATTGCAATTGTGATCTCAAACATTTTATTTTTCATTTTTACAAATTATATTCAAATCTTTTATACGTGCCAACCACAATCTCAAACCTTTAAAATTTTATTTTCTTCTCCACCCCACCTCGTTCCACCCCACTTCATATTCTTCCTCCACCCAACACATCCAGGGTCGGCCATAGGTTGCCTTGGGCCTCAATTCTTGAGGGGTATTAAAAAATTAAAAGTCTAAAAATTTTACAAAAGAATTCTTTTCTTTTTTGAGTTGAGTAATTTATTCCATTTAAAAGACATGATTAAATAATATGATGAACTAAATATGAGGTTCAATACACTTGAACACTTGCATCATTAATGAGCTTAATTTAGAAAAAAAAAAATTCCGCTTTTAATTTTTTTAAAAAAAATAAAAAATTACAATTTGAATATAACATGAATAAAAGTACAGAAATCAACACTTTTATAGAAAATTATATTTAAAAGTTTCGTAATAATTTATCTCCAACTCTTCAAATATCGTAGGCCGCTTTGACCACATCCATCTCCAAACCAAAATTGTGCAAAGTTATCTTAATCAATCATTGAGCAAAGACAAAGTTATCAGAGAATCAAAGATTGGGGTTGATGTAGTTATGTCAATGAGCCGAGCACGAACCGAAAAAAAAAAGCTCGAGCCGAGCCCGGACTTTTTTGGACCGAGCTTTTTTCGGCCCGAGCGAGATCGACAAAAAAATGAGGCTCGACCCGGGCCTTAGCGGGTAGCGGGCCAAGCCTTTTTTTTGTGGCGTCTTATAGCCTAATAGCGGATAACATGTTAGATTTATAAATGACTAAATAAGTGACTATCCATTATAACAAAATGAGAAAACTTTTTTAATAACCGATTTCAAATTTCTTACACATTTCAGTGGTCATTGCCCACTGGTGAAATTAGCTCAATTTTTAAATGTAATCAAGTAATATAGATCACTAATAATTTCACTTAATATTTAATATATAAAAATAAACGTGTGTAAATGAAAAAATGTTTACTTTAAATATTTAGGCACTTAGATAAATGAAATAATAATAATGCAATAAATATTAAACAAACAAATATCACACATTTCCCAAAATAATCTAGCTGATGAATTATGAGATAAAATTGTTACTTATAATTAGCTTATTAGTTTCATGATGAGAAGAATAAGTTGGTTAAGCAAATTATGATCATTTGTCTTAATTTAAGCCATCCATCCTCAATAATTTATAGTGTAAAATAAAAAGTGTTGGGCAAATTATTATTTTTTTACGGCCGATTCCTCAAAATGAGGCTTGGCGGAATCGAGCCCGAGCCGGGCCCGACTCGAGCTTTTTTCGAGCCGAGCCCGAGCCGTTCGAGCTTTTTTGGCATCCCTAGGTTGATGGGAGAGATTGGGGTTTTCTTCAAGGATGGTGACCCCTCTGTTAACCCAATGATTTCTCCATTTTCAGAAACTAACCGTCCTTGACGAGAAAATAAAACCAAGTAAATAATAATAAAATAATTTCCTGTTTGTGCTCTATTCTTGTTATATATTTGGCAGGCTTCAATGTTGAGCCTCCGATTGGCGAAATTTATAAAATTGTTTTGGAGTTTCTGCTAATTTCACTTCCAGGAAGTTGAGCTGCTGAGTAGACATGGCTTATGATGATTTTTTCTTTTCTTTTCAACCAGTTTCTGAGTTAATGGATCGGGTATTGAGATAATCCGATCCGTATCTTGGCGTGCCAACACTGGATGGCTCTGTGATTAGGGTTTCTTTAACAGATGCAACCAGTTTTGCAGCCATGGCGACGTCAATTTCTCTTTGCCTGTCTATTTTTCACAGATTTGAGCCTCCATTTAGGTTTTCTCCCCTTTTTTTCTGAAGCCTGATTTTATTTTTAATTATGGCGATTTTTTTCATATTAGATTAAGATCCCTTATAAAATTAAGGGAAAAAAAAAAAAAAAAAAGATTTGGGAAGATTTTGGGGTTTGGGTGGATGTGGTGGGGGCGGGAAGAAGATGAAGGGGGGTGGATGTGGTGGGGTGGCGTGGCGTGGGAAAGAAAATGAAATTTTAAAAGTTTGGAATAGTAGTTGGCATATATAAAAAAAATTGAGTATAAATTGTAAAAAAAAATATCTGAGATCACAACTGTAATTATTTCTATTCAATTTTGGTAATTATTACTATTTTTAACTATTAAACTAACAGAATTAGACGTTAGGGCCTTTTTCTGAAGCCTGGTTTTATTTTTAGTTATGGTGATTTTTTTCATATTATATTAAAATGGGAAATTATAAAAAATCAGGGATTTAAAAATAGCTTTTTAAAAATCAGGTCTAAAGTTTGTATGTTCAAAAATCAGGTATCAATTGAATATTTAAATTATATTATAATACTAATAATTCACACCAACCCTAATCCATTTTCAATATTTGTTCTCTCTCTCTCTCTCTCGGCGCTCTCCCTCCCCTCCCCGCTCTGCTGGAAATCGCTGTTGGGACCAGCAGCGAAATCGATGCTGGTCCTAGCAGCGACCGCTGGTTTCCCAGCAGCGGAAATCGGCAGCGAAATCGCTGCTGGTCCAGCAGCGGAAACCGGCAGCGATTTCGCTGCTGGGAAAATCACTGCTAGGACCAACAGCGATTTGGAAAATCGCTGCTGGTCCTAGCAGCGACTGCTGGTTTCCCAGCAGCAGAAACTTCCCAGCAGCGGCTAAACTTCCCAGTAGCAGCAGCAGAAACTTCCCAGCAGCGGCAGCGATTTCGCTGCTGGGACATTTTCCTAGCAGCGATTTCGCTGTTGACGGTGTAGGTGTTGTTTTTTGGGGGGTGGATCTGCCGGTGTGTGTGTGTGCGCAGCGGCGTTGAGTCGGGGTGCAATGGTCAGATCTGGCGGTGTGGTTGTGTGCGACTGTGGTGTGTGTGTGCAATGTTCGTGGTGGTGGGGTGAGGCTGTGGTGTTATTGTGGTGGTGTTTGTGTTGTCATGGGGTTTTAGGTGGGTGGTGGCGGTGTTTTGTGCGGTGGTGGCGGTTGAAGTAGTGCCGGTGGCGGCAGCTGAAGTATTTGGTTATATGTGACCTGTGACCTAAAAATATAACAATATGTGACTAAACAATAATTTGTGACCAACAAATTTGAAAATATGTGACCAATGAAATTAATCATTTTTTATCTGTGACCTAAAAATTATATAATCTGTGACCGTAAAAAAATCTGTGACCAATTAATTTGGAAATCTGTGACTGTGTGACCTATAAATTTTGATCTGTGACCAACGAATTAATTGTGACCTATAAAATTTTTGAACTGTGACCGTCAATTGTAAATCTGTGACCAGAATGGTCACCGGAAATAGTCGCCGGAATAATTGCCGAAATCGGAGCGATCGCCGGAGAAGAGTGGTGGTCGGAATGGTCGCCGGAATAGTGCTCGGAGTGGTATGGGTGGTGCATGTGGGATGGGTTAATTATATTATATTAGAATTAAATATTTAATAATAAATTAATTTAATAATTTATTATTTCATAAATAAAAAAAAACCTGATTTTTGAATTTTTAAACTATAAACCTGATTTTTGATTTGGTGTAAAGTAAACACCTTATTTATGAATTTTCCCCTATTAAAATCCCTTATAAAATTAAGAAAAAAGGAAAGATTTGGGGGCTTGGGGCGGATGTGGTGGGTGGAGGAAGATAATGAAGTGGAGTGGGATGAGGTAGATTGGGAAGAAAATAAAATTTTTAAAGTTTGAAATTGTAGTTGGCATATATAAAAAAATTTGATTATAATTTGTAAAAAATAAAAAAATTGAGACCACAACTGCAATTATTCCTATTCAATTTTGGTAATTTTACAATTTTTAACTTCTAAACTAATAGATTTGGACATTATGTGGTGAATTGCACTTCAAAGATCATGCAATGGGGGGTTTTTCGTACCACAATCAAAATTTCAAATAGGGGCATTTCTACAATTTTCAATAGATATGTGATATATAGCACATCGTCAAGTATATAGGAAGTTTTCTGTTATATATTTTTTTTATTTGTTGCATATTTGAATAATGACTCGTGATGTTATCTTAGGAACAATATATACTTAAGATATCTGAAGATACACTTTCAAAATTAAGAAATATGTTTTAAAAATTTAAAAATTAGATTATAATTAAACTTTATTAATTAAATAAATAATTAAAATATTTTATTAATGAAATATATTAATGTCATCACAAAACAACACAGTCACAAATTACGAATTTTATGGGTCACAACTTATTTATCAATCACAAAATATCAAATTAATTGGACATATATTATTTCTCGATTACAAATCGTAAATCTTATAGATCATAACTTATTTCACAGTCATAAATTATTCAAATTAATTGATCACAACTTAACAAATTATAAGTCTCAATTAAAAATTTAGTCATAATATCACTTTTTTTATATCACATATTATTTATTGACCACAAATAATCTATTTTATCGGTCACATATTACGTAATGGTCACAAATTAATTAATTTATTGGTCACAATCATCCAAATAATTGATTACAAACACTCTTTATCCCACGTATCCCTACCAACACCAACTAAACGCCACACCACACCACCACTGTGTGCACCACCACCACCACCCAAGGAAAATTATTCCGAATCGAGACTCCCAAAACTGCATCCCCGCTGAGCACGCTCACAATATTATTTTTGAGAATGTGTGTGTATGTGTGTGTGTGTGTGTGTTCATTGAGAACAATATGAATAAACAATTGTTTGTTTTGGAACAAAAAATATAATATTTGTCTACAGTATTATAATATTTACTTGACTACTTTTACAGTACTTATATGTATAACAATGTTACTCGAGACTAGCAAAATATAGGCTACATGTACGACCGACCAAGACGTAGCCAAACCGTCCCTGCAGCGACAGCAAGACAACACGCTGTAACAGGGCGAAACTGCTTGTGGTGACAGGACATGGGCAGCTTATGCACACAGACTGCAGGACACAGACTGCAATCACAGTAGGACATAGGCAACACAGCAAACACAAGCTGCAGGACATGGGCAGTTTTCAACACATCAATGTGGTTTTCTAAGGCAAAATACTGTCATTTTCAGCAAGAGATATACTATGGGCTACAGTTAGATATTTTGGGAATGCAAATGGACAACTTGTTCAAATTGCTCACTTGTGCCACTTGCAAGATAATGTCAAAGAGGAAGCAATGGCGAATTTGGCCACTATGAAATGGACATGTCCACTTGCATATGAGTTGTAGAGACATGCAACTTGCATTTAAGCAAATTTCAATTTTGCTTCCTTATAGTCTAAGGAGGTTTAATGCAACTTGCATCCAAACGATGAAAGATGATGTTCAGGCTGTGGTAACTCGACAAGCCATGATGACGAAAGATTTTAGTAGACTCTAAGTCAAAGTCTTAGATATCGTTTCCACCGTACAAAGCCAAGTAAACCATTCGACCGTGATGATGGAAAGAATGTGCAAGGAGCTAAAGCAACACAAACAAACAAACACTGCTAGTACAAGCGGAGGTGCCGCTACTAGTATTGGTGCCCCCAAGGCTCGAGTATTCGAAGCCTAAATATTATGATGGGTGACATGATGCCAAAGACGTGGAAAACTTCCTATGGCAAATGGAAGTTTATTTTGAGGGTGTAAATCTTGTTGATGAAGCCATGAAAGTTCGAATCGCTACCATGTATCTTTCCAACACCGCATCACTTAGGTGGCATCAAAAGCATGCCAAAATTGAGAAGGGAGCTTGCAAGATTGATACTTGGGAAGAGTTCAAAAAAGAGTTGAAAAGACAATTCTACCCGAAGAATGTCGTGTATGAGGCCCAAAAGAAACTAGGGGAGTTGAAACATAGAGGGACAATTTGTGACTACATCAAGGAGTTCACGACCCTTATGCTTCAAATCCCTAGCATGCCGGATGATGTCTTACTATTCTACTTCTTGGATGGATGTGTACCTTGGGTACGTCAAGAATTACAACATTGTGGAGTCAAAGATGTAGATGAGGCGATTACGGTTGTCGAATCTTTGACGGAGTACCAAAGGACCATGGAGATGCAAGCAAGGACCTTTAAACCAACCAAATGGAGTTTTGGCAAAGGCGGAGGTGACGTGAGGAAAGACAAACAACGTAGTAAGCCAGATTGGAGGCCAAATCCCAATGTTGATTACAAGTCCAGTGACAACAAACAAAATACATGGCGAAAGGAGTATGATGACAAGAAGAGAGGTAATTTTACTTATCGTAGTTGCTTTGTTTGCAGAGGGCCACATTTCATACGAGATTGCACTAGGTTTGGATCTTTGGCATCTATTAACGTAACACAACCGGAGGCTTCCCATGAAAAGGAATCCGGTGTAAGTCACATGGGTTCATTGCAACTTTTAAATGCTTTGAAAGCCAAAATCGTTCCGGGGGCAAGCGGAGAAAAGGGGTTGATGTTCGTTGTTGCCAAAATTAATAGACGGCCAACACAAGCATTAGTTGATACCGGTGCCACACATAATTTCATCACGGATGATAAAGCATGGAGGATAGGGTTGAGCATTCACCATGGAGATGGATTGTTGAAAACTATGAATGCAATTACAAAGCCGCTAAATGGCGTAGTTCGATGGGCTAAACTACGATTGGGTTCATGGCATGGACCTATTGATATCTCAGTTGCACCAATGGATGATTTCAAGCTCGTGTTGGGCTTGGATTTCTTAAGGAATGTAAATAATATTTGCATGTCTTCATTTGGTTCCATGTGCATTTTGGAGAAGAGATCATCTTATATGGTTCCTACCGTTTCCATAGGGACGAAAGCGAGACAACTTTCGGCTATGCAATTAGCCAAAGGATGGAAGAGGGGTGAGTCGACATTGATTGCTCACTTGTTGATTTCATATGAAGTCACTATGAATAAGTCACTATGAATGAGGATGTCTTGCCCACTACAATGGTAAAAGTCCTTGAGGAATATAAGGACATGATGCCCGCGGCATTACCAAAGAAACTTTCACCTAGGAGAAGTGGACCATCGCATTGAATTGGAACCCAGTGCTAAACCTCCCGCTATGGCACCCTACCAGATAGCTCCCCCGAAGTTGGAAGAGCTTCGAAAACAACTAACAAGGCTTGTTAACACGAAAAGGATTATACCGTCTAAAGCACCCTATGGCACCCCGGCGTTGTTCCAAAAGAAGTCGGATGGAACATTGTGGATGTGCGTGGATTACCGGGCATTAAACAAAGTGATGGTGAAGAACAAATATCCTATTCCATTGATTGCGGATTTATTCGATCGGCTCGGTAGTGCCAAGATCTATACGAATGTTGATTTGCAAAAAAAAACCGACTATCAAGTTCGCATTGAGAAGGGAGATGAGCCTAAAACTACATGAATTACTCGGTATGGTTCCTATGAATGGCTTATTATGCCATTTGGGTTGACCAATGCTCCAGCTACATTCTGCACTTTGATGAACAAGACATTTTATCCATACTTGGATAAGTTCGATGTAGTTTATCTTGATGACATTGTTATCTATAGCAATACCTTGGAGGAACATGTTGAACATTTGAAAATTATATTCCCAGTGTTGCGAGAAAATGAATTGTTCATCAAAAAGGAGAAGTGTTCATTTGCAAAGGAACAAGTGAACTTCTTAGATGGATGGAGCCAAAGTAAAAGCAATCAATGAGTGGGAACACCCCACTAAAGTGACGAAATTGTGGTATTTCCTTGGGTTGGTAAACTATTACTGATGTTTCATTAAAGGCTACTCGGCTAGAGCGGCCCGTTGACAGATTTGCTAAAAAAAATCCTAAGGTTGGGATTGGTCCGTAAATAGTCAAAGAGCCTTTGAGGATTTTAAGGCAGTGGTCATGGAAGGTCGGTGTTAGCATTACCGAATTTCAACAAAAGTCCTGAATTACAAACAGATGCATTGGATTTTTCCATTGGAGGTGTGCTTATGCAAGAAGGTCAACCAATTGCCTTCGAAAGCCGCAAGTTGAATGATACGGAGTGGTGCTACACAGTGCAAGAAAAGGAAATGACAGCCATTGTACATTGCTTATGGGTATGGCGTCATTATCTTTTGGGTTCTCGTTTTGTGATAAATATAGATAACGTGGCTAGAAGTTACTTCCAATCACAAAAGAAGTTAAGCCCGAAGCAAGCTCGTTGGCAAGACTTCTTAGCAGAGTTTGATTATGTGATGGAGTATAAACCCGAGAAGGCAAATGTGGTAGTAGATGCCCTTAGTCGAAAGGAGGAATTTGCAGCCATTAGCCAAGCCACAAGTATTTTGTTGGAAGAAATTAGATGAGGAATGTAAAATAATCATGTTGCAAAGATGTAGATGCAGTCCCCCAAAAAGGCAAGACAATGAGATTTTGGGTGGAAAACGGGTTATTGTACACCACTGGGCAACGAGTATTTGTGCTTAAGTGGAATAACTTACGACATGACGTTATTCGAGAATGTCCTGACACCAAATGGGCTGGACACCCGAGAATATACTGGATATTAGCTTTGATTGAACGGATATATTATTGGCCACAAATGCGGGATCAGGTGGAGGCATATGTCTGAACCTGTCTTGTGTGCCCATAAGATAAAATAGAACAAAGGTTACCAACGGAACTTCTTAATCCCCTCCCTGTCCCGAATCAACCATGGGATGTGGTTACTATAGACTACATAACTACCCTACCAAAGTCCGAAGGGTTTAGATCAATTATTATTGTTGTTAATCGGTTTTCAAAATATGCAACTTTTATTCCAGCACCTAAGGACTGAACTGCGGAAGAAACGGCCAGGTTATTATTCAAATAATGTTGTAAAGTATTGGGGATTGCCCAAAAATATTATTAGTGATCGAGATCCCTACTTCACGGGGAAATTGTGGACGGAATTGTTTAAACTCCTTGGAACGGACTTGCACTTTTCTAGCAGTTTCCGCCCGCAGAAGGATCGGTGACAGAGTGGGTGAACGCATTGTTCAAATTTTATCTTAGGAACTTTGTGAGTGCTAATCAAAGGGATTGGGCAAAGTTGATGGACATAGCTCAATTTTCCTACAACATACAAAAAAGTGAATCTACGGGACACAATCCGTTTGAGCTTGCAACGGGGCGGCAACCTACAACATCCCACACCTTGCCTATGATTGGTAATTTAGGGCGAAGTCCCGAAGCAATAAAGATGTCTAAGTCATGGGGAGATCATATTGACTTGGCTAGATCATGCTTGGAGAAAGCCTGGAAGCATATGAAGAAATGGGCCGATAAGAAACAGAGACCGTTGGAATTCAACATTGGAGATCAAGTACTTGTGAAAGTGTGGCCTAACCATTCAAAGCATACCGTATAGTTCACAAAGGCTTGGTTAGAAAGTATGAGGGACCATTTCCTATTATAGCTAAAGTAGGAAGAGTTTCCTATCGGCTAGATTTCCAAAACACTTTGAAAATCCACCCGGTTTTTCATGTAAGCATGTTGAAGCCATATAAACCGAATTTGGAAGATCCGAAGAGAAATAAATCACAAAGAGTGCCACCAATTGTTACAAAATCTTTCGAGGAAGATGTTGAATCCATTTTGATGAATCGAGTGGTGAAACGGAGGAGTATCCCACCTTTCACCCAATATTTAGTCAAATGGAAAAGGTGGCCGAGTCCGAAGCTACTTGGGAAAACGATGGGGACTTATGGCAGTTTGAGCCCGAGCTTTGACATTATACGACGACGAGGGCATTTCCAAATTCGGTGGGGGAGTGACTTACGCCCCACCAGGTCGTAGCCGAATCGTCCCGACAACAGCAGCTAGACAGTGTGGCAGCGCTCTGTGACAAGACAGAACTGCTTGCAGTGGCCAGACGCAAGCAGCTTATGCACACAAACTGCAGGACACAGGCTGCAGGACATGGGCGGTTTTCCACCACAGCAATGTGGTTTTCTAAGGTAAAATATTGACATTTCCAGCAAGAGAAATACCATGGTCTACAGCTAGAAATTTTGGGAATGCAAGTGGACAACTTGTTCAAATTGTCCACTCGTGCTACTTGCAAGATAATGTCAAAAAGGAAGCAATGGCAAATTTGGTCACTATGAAAGAAACATGTTTATTTGCATATGAGTTGTAGAGACATGAAACTTGCAATGAAGCAAATTCCAACTTTGCTTCCTTATGGTTTAAGGAGGTTAAATGCAACTTGTATCCAATGTGGACTCTTGGTTGAAAATTAATCTTGACCATTTATTTCAAGACAACTTGCAAGATTTTTGCCTATAAATAAATGTGTAATCTCATTTGTATAAACATTCATGAGAGTGAAGTTATTTATATACAAAGAGAGTTTTCCTCAATCTTACTTGTTTTTCATATTTTCCTTACTTCAAATCATTTACTCAAAGTTATAGTAATTTAGCCTAGTTGGTTAAATTATCTATGAGTGTTGAAAGACTGACTTAACGTTTTCTCGTTAGGGACAAGAATTGTGCACGTTAAGGCCGCACAGTTTCTAATTGTTCGAGTGTAGCAAAACTAGACCCATGACACTACGCTCTTCAAGAGTAATAATATTATTTATTGATAAAATATAAGAGTTTAAAATTTTAGATCTATCCTAGTGCAATTTTAAATATATGAAAATTTATGTTGTACGTGAGAACACAATTCAAAATTTCATGAAATATATTTGCTCAATCTGTTTCACTCATGAAAAGGTCAAAAGTCAGAATTGAACTCTAACTTAAAAGATGAAACTTGCTTGGACTTTGATATTTTATGAATCAACCCAATAAGCAAAATTTATAACATGATTCAAAAAAGGGTAATATTACCATTACAAAATTTATTTGTTACACCACAATTAAAATTTATTTTCAATAAATACACCACAATAAATTTACAATTATACTCCTTGTCTAATAAAAAAAATACTATGGTGTAATGAATGACTGGGCCAAGAAACTTCAGGCTAAAGAAGCTGTAAGTTAATCCTTTTCTCTTACTTTTCTAACCCACACAGGATATAAGTAATGAAATGGGTGAAATTGTTTGAGATTTTACCAATAATTCTACATCTACATAAATGGAATTTATTGTGAAAATGTAATTACTTGGTAGGGACTCAAGTGCCGCACTTTGACAGTTTTAAGGAAGAAAACATAAACTAAATCCTTTTTTAGCTTATTGCCCTCCCGTATTAAGAACTGCATACAATATCTTGTGCAAAAAAATGAAAGCAATTTGCTTATTTTCTCTATCTATGGCCATTATTCGTACTGCCTTTAGGATTTGGTTATTCATTTCTGCATCAGGCAAACTTGTATAAGGTTTTCATTTCTTGACTTTATAGAACTTTCCACTTATATGTTGTGCTTATGAAGAGATTGAATTAAGCTTATTTACCTCTACATATAATAAAAGAGTCACTTCCCTTCTTAATGTTCATAAGCCGCGAGCCGAGCCGAATGACTTTTGGCTCGGCTCGGCTCTGCCCAGCCGTCCAAGGCGGGTTTTTTTTTTTCAGTTTCGCGAGCTAAGTCGAATGGCTTTCAAGCTCGACTCGACTAAACCGTTTAAGCCGATTTTTTTATTTTTACGTTTGATTCAGTATGTTAAGTTACAAATATGCGTTTTAAGTGATTTAAAATTTGTTGAAAATGTTGAAGCGCGGCCATGATAAATATATGGTTGATAAATTTTAAATATCAAAAATAATTTTACATTAATTGTGAAACGTAAAATCGTGATTGTTTATTTTTCTTTTCAATCTCAACTCCATTCTAATATCCTTTTTTCAAACTTTATTTTTCCTACAACGTTTGATTCGATATTTCACGATATCAATATCCATTTGGATCGATTTAATTTTTTTTCTAAAACATAAAATGTGATAATAATAAATATATTGTCGATTAAGTTTAAATATAAAAATTATCTTAAATTATTAAATGTAAAATCATAATCGTTAATTTTCCTTTTCTGCCCACCCTCAACCCACATACTCACACTAATTTATCTCAATTTCATTATTCTTCAGTTTTTATCTTAAATTAAGACAATTTTTTTAACGTTTCATTCAATATTTTAAGTTACAAATATGTGTTTTAAGCGATTTAAAATTTGTTGAAAATATTGAAGTGAGACCATGATAAATATATGGTCGATAAATTTTAAATATCAAAAATAATTTTACATTAATTGTGAAACGTAAAATCTTGATTGTTCATTTTTCTTTTCAATCTCAACCATATTCCAATGTCATTTTTTCGAACTTTATTTTTTCTACAACGTTTGATTCGATATTTCACGATATGAATATCCATTTAGATCTATTTAAATTTTTTAAAAAAAAACTTAAAATGTGATAATAATAAATATTTGTGATGTAACAATAATTTATTAAAACTGCCGGAATAGCTACGAGCAATGAGATGTTAAGGAAAAAGAAAGAAAGAAATTATATTTTATATTTGTGGTGTAACAATAATTTATTTTATTAAAAAGTATATTAAAACCCTAATTATGTAATTTTTCTTAAGGATATTTAAGTAAATAAGAAAATTGTGTTGTACTTAATAAATTTTGTAGTGGTAATACAATTACCCTTCAAAAAATTGTGCAATCGATTTTTAAATAGGCAAATCTTTAATATAAAAAGTTTAATGGATTTCTGAACTATGTTTAAAATGGAACGTTATGATAATGTGTCATAAAACTAAGAAAGTAAAGAACGATCGAAGAAAAGTAAAATGGAATGTTTTGATAATGTGTCAGAAAATTAAGGAAGTAAAGAACGATCAAAGAAAAGTAATAGAGTCAAAACTCAAGTATGTATTTCATTATGCCTAGGTCTTCGCATTTTAACTAAAATTGAACATTCCAAATCGAAATCAAATAGAAACCAAACCCGGACCTAGTTGGTTCCTGGTTCTCGATTTTGATTCCTTAAGTTATGATCCGATTCCAAAAAGATAAATTAGGAGCTGAAATCGAAAATCAAAAACCGATTGTGTTTGATTTGGTTCTTGGTTCCTGAACCCGAAATGTGGGTACCCGAATGAAACCAATTTTTATATAATTTCTTATTTTTTTAAAAAAAAATTATAAGATGTGT
The DNA here is from genome assembly GCA_019097785.1 of Fraxinus excelsior. Classification (NCBI taxonomy): domain Eukaryota; kingdom Viridiplantae; phylum Streptophyta; class Magnoliopsida; order Lamiales; family Oleaceae; genus Fraxinus; species Fraxinus excelsior. The sequence goes on along the minus strand of CM032626.1, from coordinate 33,986,261 downwards.
AAAAAAATATATAATCTAAAAATTCTAATTTTGGTAGTAATTTGTTTAAAATTCTAGATTCTAAGCCTAAAAAATATGGCAGGCTCCTACTCTTTTACCTCTTGCTTCACATTATGCTGTTGCATTCAAAAATTCGTACATATTAATCTTTGTAATTTGGGCTTCTATGAATCAAAAAGTTCAAGTTATGATACAAGTTAATGAATCAAAACGTTCATTCTTTGATATTCGAGTTATTTATTTTCTTGCATTGTTTAAAAATTAAGCGATTTTTTTTTTATAATGTCTAGCAATTGAACTTCATATATCATGGCTTAAATTGTGGTTTACCTTTTTGATTATCTCGAGTTCAAAGTTCTCTTTTGAAATATAATTTTTTTTTTTTCCTTTTCACTCAAATAGAGCGAGTTCAATATGTGAATTGTATTTCCTTGATACTATACGCATCTAATTAGTTTTTTTTTTTTTTTTTTTATGCCAATTCATTTTAAAAGTAGAAGAATTTAAGCATTGCCCATAATTAAATTATAGGCTCTAGAATGCCTCATTTATGGATTGAATAAGATTTATTAAGAAAAAATTATTTCTTTTCAAACTGTAATTTGATTTTTTATGTTTTAATTTTCTCTCTTTTTTTTTTTAGTCTCCACTATTTTGAATCATGTAGTTGGATTTCTTAGCTTGTAGATGGCGATTTATGGTAAAAGTAGGCGTTGGTGGTGCTTTACCAGCTTGGATTAGGGGATTTGTTGGTGGTAGTGGGGAGGGAAGAATTAGAAGAACAGTAAATCAAAGATGTATACAATATTATTAAAATAAAAACGATGATCAATATATTTTAAATTAAATAAAAAAAGTGGAGATGTAGAATAATTTTCCCTTGCCTTGGGAAGACGTAGCATAGTTTTCCTTGCATTAGATTTGTGATAGAGGTGAACACGCTTCAATTCGAATAGTATTTGAACTATTTTTAAATCAAATTGTTTTAAATGGTTCAAGAAAATTTTCAAACCAAATCAAATTATTTCATTTTCCGAAACAAACTAAGATTTTAGTGATATAAAAATAATATCTTTCAAACAAGTGAAAAAAGAAATACATTGATTTTAAATTTCGCCAGAACAATTAAATTGAAATCTTTTGAACATAAACATAAATATAATAATATATATTTTTCTAAACACAAATGTAAATCAATAAATTGATACAAGATTCAACTATAAAATTGAAGCTTGCTATTTAACTTTTTTTATAACAAAAATATTATTATAAATAAATTATTATATTTCTAAATAGACGATAGAAGCCAATTAGTCACTATCTTTATTGAAGTATAAATTGATTTGATAAATAATATACCTTGGATAAAATAAGTATTTTTTTAGAAAATTGTATGAACGGTTCGATTTGGTTTTTAAAGGTTTTTAACTATCAAAACCTAAACTACATAAACCTAAATCAATAGTCATTCGATTTAACACGCTATGGGCTTTCTTTTGCACAACACTCAAAATCGTGGGGGGCGCTTTATCTTTAGCCAAGTCGAAGGAACTAATTTCACGCGAGCATAACTTACTAGGCTCTTGTTTGAGCTCCATTTTTTCCACCAAAATAAATTTTTTAACAGTTATTTGACTCTAATTCAATCACATTTTTCAATGAAATAATATTATACGCAAATCTAATTTTTTCCTTATTTTTTAATCACACATTCTTTCCATCATAACACTTGCAAAGTGCATTTTTTTGAAGAAAAAAAAAAGGAGGAGAGGGGGGGGGGGGGTTCAAACAAGCCCTATTTTTAAAAATGGCATCTTTAACATTAAAACATTGAAATGCCCTCCTTAAAGTTAATAAGTCCATGTTTGACAATCATTATTTGGGAAAAATAATGTTTTGAATAGTGATTTTTAGGAGAATGTGTGATTAAAAAGTAAGAAATTTTTTGAATTTATGTGTAGAATATTTTATTGTGTAAATGTATTTAAAAAATGAATATATAGGGAAAAAAAAGAGAATTTCTCAAATAATAATTGTTAAACAATGGCTTATTAAACTAAGGTTATATTAAAAAGACATTAATATCCTTTCAATTATAAAATAAAAACAACACTTCTCAATTAAAATTGAAAAATAAAGTCTTTCTTTCTTCGATTTCTCTAACACAAATAACAAGTCTTTCATTTTTCATCTTATTCAACACTAAAAATGGTCGATGGTCATAGAATTGAACGAGTGATGGAGAATGTGTTTTTTTCAACTTTTTAAAAATTTGTTAATCAAGTAAATTCGATGATTTTCAATAAATAAGCTCTCTAAATATCTCTTATAAGTTGTTGAAAATGAATGCAAAAGAGATGGATATTTATAGAGCAAAATAGAAGGCTGCAGACACTTTCGGTCGATCGGAAGTTTTCGGTTGACCAAATATAGCCGTTGGGAAATCAAACCGTTGGAATTTCAGTTGATCAACACAACAACTTTCAGTCAACTGAAGTTAACTGGTTGACTTTTTTTTTTGGAAAATATTTTGAATGATGTTAAAAATATGATATAAGTTTAAACATCATTTTGGAAATCAATTTTACTTTTGATCATAACATTTTATGCAAGTGATAATGAAAATAACTTTTCGTGTACAAAATGATTTTTGAGCTATTATCATTCATTACTATAGATCAAAGTGTTATACCTTTACATATGATCTAGAAAGTCTAATCTTTGATCTTCCTTCGAAGTTTCTTTCATGTTTGGCTCTTCAATTCTTTAATCTTGATCTTCTCGACGTTTATCTTTAAAGTTCTTGTCTTGAATGATTTGACTTGAACCTTCTTTATGAGCCTGATTTGATAGTTTTGATTTTGGTCTTTTTAATCGATTTACGCTTGGATGCTTTAAAGACTAAATAACTCAAAATCAATTGTTAGAAATAATATTGGCTTGTTTGTTATAATCAAAACATTAAAATTATAATCAACCATAGGTCAACAACATAGTCTTCTAATTATTTGCGTTTGGTTCTCGATGATAAAATTTGCAAGTTGAACAACTATTTGACACCAAGAGAGATCTTTAGGAAGTTGCACACATGATTGTATTGAAACGCAATTTCGAGTCCATATTGAAGAAATCAAAAAATAAGGTCTGCACAATTGTCTATATAGATGACAACTACAATTGGTGTTTGCAATTTGGCATAACTGAGTAGCGTATGTTGAAAATATATTTTCCATGCCAAATGAAGTCGAATGGGAAAGTTTTTGACCACATTCTCCCTTAATAATTTATTACCACCCGAAATCGAATCATATACTTTTAGACGTAGACGTACGAATAGAATGTCGTCCATTAGAGGTTTTCCCGACCACGTAAGTGTAACAGGTGTGGCCCGACAGGGTATACTTGTCAGTTTTACATTAGTCTGGTTTCCCTTTGTAACAATTCCACAAATGTGTAATTTATGTTTAAATTATAATATTTTGTGTTTTTGTTTATATTTAAATCTTTAATACTTACAAAGAAAAATAATTAAATACAACAAATCGATTAAATACATAATATTTACATATTTGCGAGCTATACATTGTATTATTGGTCCAAATCGAAAGCTAACTTCAACCTCCAATTGGAAATGTAAGACTGGTTGATTAGTTCTTCGCTAAGTACTATGCTATAAAAATTCAATATACTTAATTGTGAGCATACCACAATCAACTCTGTAAACAAATAGTACAATATAATTAAATAATTATGACTAAAGACTAATTTTACAAATGTAAAAAACTTAAGATATTTGTTGTCTGGTTGTTGTCCTCTTCCTCACAATGACTAATCTTTCTTCAACTTAAATGTCTGTTTCCTTAGCCATCATGGGAATGATGACTGCCATCGGCTGTAGCATACCCTCCAGCTGGCCCTGTGTGAGACAATCATGGTCGAAGTCATACACGTATATTGTTGACTCAGCAAAAACGGTCTGAGTTCCAAAGCAGTGTAAGTGCGCTACCACCGAAACGTATAGATATGTAAATCCCGTCCAAACTTTTCCTCATCTTGACTCGACCTTTCTCACATAATAAAGCGTGTATCTAGGCACAACCTACCTATCCGGGTCATTATCCCTTTTGCACTTCTCAATATCGATGGCATTCTTGAACGCACACCACGTAATAACTCGTCCGGAACAGTCAAATGACTTCGGGTATCTTCGAACCCGATAATGCAAAAGTTCCATCTCCAAATTGACATACTACAACAAGAAGAAAATGTAAAATAAATAACAACACATGTTATGTGAACAACAAAAATAATAGAACTGGGCTTACATTTCCCATCTCGAAATCATGCTTTCGCATCTGAGATTGTTTAAATTCGTCATGTCGATCGTCACCACCCCCGTTTCCTACTCCATCATATCCTCTTTGACATCTTCCATTAATTTCACCCCCTATCATGACCAAGGTCACATCCTTTGTCAATAGGATGATCACATCCTTCGTAAACCCTATGTCACCCCTTAGTCCCTTGCTCCATCACCTATTGTCCATCATATCATCCATCCATCCCCTATCCCTCTTTGCCATTCCCTCCGTCATCCTGTCTCAACTTCTACCCACCTGTATGATGGGGTCTCACCCACTCAATAATGGAGTCCACCTTATCTAAACATAAAAACTCATATCTCAGGCTGTAGAGCTCCTACATGACCTCGTATAACTCTCGCCAAGTGACTACTCAGTCGTTCAAACAAATCACCTAATGAATCTCGATGTTGTGCGCACTCCTAACTGAGTGATGAAGATCAATTCAGTGAAAGAGCTTGACGAGGTAAAGACTTGGACAGGTATAGGAGAGTAGTGTTGTACAAGAGATCTCCTGGGTGAATGAGATATTCGTTCAACTGGATAGCGCTCCTATATAAATAAAAAGATTGACAATTAATAATTTTAATTAAATCACCTGTAATAATAAAAAAAACATAAATATGCATACCCTATGTTTGAATAGAATTAGATAATGGATCATCTTGACTAGGCATAATAGACATTTACGTAAGTTCGATCTACCTCGTCGACCTATACCATCAATTTAGTATAGATTTCGAGTTGACATATTGACATTTCAACAAGTTAATGGTCATTTATTGAGTTGATGAAAAAAATAATGTATAAAATGCAAATGTAATACTCACTCGAGGGCACCTCTGTGTTCTTCATCCGGGCTGACCTACCAACCAAAGCCTAGATAGTCTTGTATGCCCATTTCTGCAACAGGTACAATTATTACATATAGATATTTAATAGAATATTAAAATCATAAGGTTTAACAATTACGATAGTTTTTAATAAGTAAATTATATTTTAATTGTATGAAAGGTTTATAACATTTATACAATATCACATTTAAGTCTTAAACTTTTTTACATCTCAAATCAACATAAATTATTTTTTATTATGGTTGCTCTCCAATTTTTTTAGATAGCATAAAAAGACTCATTTGTCCATTATATTTTTGAATAAGTAAAATAAATAATAATGCATAAATATGATTAAATATTTGACCCTTGTTTTAAAGCATGTTAATAATATTTTTGGACGAAAATCATGATTAAGGATAAGGTTTTCTGATTAAAAAAATGTTAAAAATAAGATTGTGAATAAAAAAAAAGTGAAAGATACAAGTGTGACAATGAATAAATATTAATGACATTTAATGTAATTAAAATATGGTGTATTTATTAAAAAAAAAGTCTTGAATAAAACCACCAATTTTACTCAAATCAAAAAAATTATGCTATTCATAGTGAAGATTTTCGATAATAGTTTTACATGACATACTTGTGGCACGCATTCAAAAAGTTTTGATAGAGTGGAAAATATTTAATTGCACTTTTTATATTTGTAACTTTTTTTTTTTTTTTTTTAAATATGATGGGCAAATAAATCTTTTGTTACCTTCAATCTCCATATTAACACATTATCCCTGACGAAGATTTCCGTTCAAAGTTTTTTTAAAGCATGGAAAATATTTAATTGCACTTTCATATTTGTAACTTTTTTAAAAAAAAATATGGGTGGCAAATAAGTATTTTCTTACCGTCGACATTTCATATTAGAACATATTATCACTGATGAAGGCTTTCGTTAAAATTTTTGATAGCATGAAAAATATTTAATCGAAATTTTATATTAGTTTTTTTTTTGAAAAATATGAGGGACGAATAAGTCTTTTTATGACATGTTAATATAATAGTAAGGGTGGTTATATTGTCATCACAATTTTTATTAGATACACCACATTTTAATTATAGTTAAACTCTTCAATCTATCCTCATTGTAGTAATTATTTTCTTGATTTTTTTCGTCGAATTCTTGTCTTTAACCTTTCATTAATTAGCACGTATCGTCCTTGATAATGTTTTATATCAAATATATTCATTTCATGCTTTGAAATGAGGCAAAAATAATTTTTTTGCACTTTTTTTTTTAGAAATTTGATGAAAAAAATAAGTTGTTTACTTGTTTCAAGGCCATTTCAACGAACTTTTAGATATAAAACTAATATCAAATACAAAATGTATTAACTAATGAAAAAATTGAGGATAAGAATGATATAAAAAAAGTTAGGGACATAAAAGATTAAAAACCTTAAATGCAATTAAAAAGTGGTGCAAAAATAAAAATTGTGGTGTGAATATAATTACCTAATGTTAATCAATGAAAAATTGATGATAATAACGTGATGACATAAATATATCAAGTGAAGATTAGTGACATTTCATGTAATTAAAAATCAAATGTGATAATTGATGAGATTTAGAGTAAATTTAGGGCTTTGAAAACATCCCAAAATCTCTCACCTTCCTTGAGTAAAGGGACTTGATAGTAAGGGTCAATTTCTCAGTTTAAAATTCCGATTGTGCTACATGTAAATTATAATTTACAATTCATGTATACACTTTATATACATGTGATGTGGTAAAATATGATTAGATAAAAAAAATAACCAAATAAAATATAAAAAAATATTCACTCTCTTTTTTACACTTCATCTATTTGTAAGTTTTTAATAATTCTTTATGTACATGTAAAATTATTCTTAAAATGTAGTGTTTGTCAACAGAATTGTAAAATAGCACTTAGCTAACTCTTTTCTTTTTAAATAATAAAAAAAAAAAAAAGTATGGGAGCTAATTATCCTTCTTCTTTTTTCTTTTCTGAGGGTTTTAATTAAGGATGACAACGAGGCTGAACGGGGTTGGGACAACCTCCCTCGACCCCGCCAAGAAATTTCCCACACCGTTACACGTTTAGGATGTGATGGGGCCGGGGGTGGGGCGAGGCCCTTGCCCGTTTAATTTATTTTTATTGCCCCTATTCATTATACTTATACAAATAATCTTAGTTGTCATTTTTTATTAAAATTAATGAAATTTCGTAAAAAATTTCATTTAAAGTATTGAATTTTAAAAAAATCAAATGGGGCGGGACACCCGTTACCCGCCCCGAGGCAAAGTTCTCAGGTCCGTCCCCGACCCGAATTCCTGATTAAGCAAGTTATCCCCGCCCCGTTGAGAGTGGAGCCTTGCGAGTATCGAGTTTGTCGAGTTTTTTTGTCATCCCTAGTTTTAATGGCCTCTCCTTTGCGTCATGCCTACCGAATAAGAAAGCGAAGCAAGCAAGAAAGAAACCTAAAGAAACTTGCAAAAGGATAGTAAAGAAAAAAATTGTAAGTTGGACAAATTTTTCAAAAGGACCTTATTTTACTGGCTATAGTGAACACAAACCACGTATAAATATTTCATTGAAAAAAAAAATGATCATTTAAATTCTTTAGTAATGTCATCATAATTTCTTGATTAAGAGTACAATGAAATGCCGCTTAAATTATTATTTTTGGGGAAAAAATGCAAGAAATCTTGATCCATAATCATTTTTAAGTGACTAAAATATGTTTTCAATTCAATATCATATATATATATATACTACATTTTTTCCTCCAATAATCTCACCATAATTAAGCAAAATTATAAAATTTTAAAACCATATGGAGGTGGTTAAAGGTGATTGTCATTTGCATGTGTATATAATTAGTTCACGAATGTTATTGATTTATTGTATGTAAACGATTGAAAAAAAATGTATAATAGGTCTCGGAAGTGTGCAACCAACGTGTTTTTAACCCATTTTATCGAATTAAAAAACTTTCAAAATCAACGAGTTTCATCAATTATATTCAATAACTTCTTCTTGTTTAATCGAATCAATAACTACTTTTTTTTGCTTAGAGAAGATCACAATAATAGGCCATCAAAGACTTGGGATTCAAATTGAAAAATCAGGTAAAAGCATAACAATTTTAATATTACCCAATACAAAAGATCGTGGCTCAGAATACATAGACAACTTACTCACCATTGTTGGGGATTATTTTTTTCTACGACAATCCATAGTAATATACGTATCGTTTCTATCAGATGCAACAAGAAACAGTCGTTAGATTTAGAATATAGAAAAATCACAATAAAAACGGGATTGAAATTAAGATTTGAGTTGATAATTTGCACAAAGTAGACACGAGTCGCTGTACAAATTATTCCTCAAGGACCTAATTGATCATTTTACATAGTTTTAGGGCCTCCTTTGTAATAAGAATAGTTTGTTAGTTGTTGTTTAGTTGGTTGCCTTCCTTTCTCTATAAAAGGAAATCCATTGCTGTAAAGTGAAAAGAATCAGATAATAGAAAATAATAATTGTTCTTCTCCTTCCTTCGAACATGGTATCAGAGCGGTAGATTCTGGAATTCCAGAACCAGAACTACAAGCTACGAATCAACTAAGAGAGAAGGAGATTCAGCTCAGAATTTGAGCTGCCATGGCTAGAAATCGAAATCCAGATCTGCTTCCTGCAGAATTAGGGAATAATCAGATGAATCAAGGAAATGAAAGGCAGATTGAAACAAATACTTCAGATCCGTTTTTTCTCCATAGCTCAGATCATCCAGGAATGACATTGGTTACAGCACCTTTGACTGGTAAGAATTTCCTGGCGTGGAGCAGATCTGTAAAAATCGCCCTTGGAGCTAAGATGAAATTAGGGCTTATTGATGGTAGCGTTGAAATACCTGAAAAGGATGCGCCGAATTATGAAAAATGGCTGAGAGTTAACTACATGATCACTTCGTGGCTACTGAACTCTATTTCTAAAGAAATTGTTGAAGCTTTTCTATACACTAGCACTGCTAGGGAATTATGGATGGAGATAGAAGAGAGATTTGGAACTTGTAATGGTCCTATGCTATATCAAATCCAGCGAGAAATCAGTTCCATCGCACAAGGCAGTATGTATATTTCAGAATATTACACGAAATTAAAGAAACTATGGGATGAATTAACCGTCTTAATGCCCATACCTGGATGCACTTGTGATTCAGCCAAGCCAGCATCAGAAATAATCTCGTTGAATAAGCTTATGCAGTTTCTCATGGGATTGAATGATGAATATGAACACACTCGAAGTCAGATCTTAGTTATGGATCCCTTACCGCCAGTCAACAAGGCCTATTCGATGATCCAAAGAGTGGAAAAACAGAGAGAAATTCAGATTTCTTATGGAGAACATAGTGAAGCCATTGCTATGAATGTTAAAACTCAGGGGTACAAAAAGGTTGGAGGAGGCAGAGGATACGGTAGAAGATTTGATATGAGTAAGGACGAAAAGATGAATCAATTTTGCACACATTGTAACATTACAGGACACAGCAGAGAATCTTACTTTAAGTTGATTGGATATCCGGACTGGTTCAAACAACTAAGTGGACAAAAAAAAGGCTGGGGGGAAGTTCACTGCATATATGGCAGGATCCCCACTTGAGATGGGAAATGAAGTGAGTACTGGAGGAATTGAAGATCATTACAAGAACATGAACATTTCAGAAATTATCAAACATGAACTCAGGAATATGGTGAATGAAAAAGGAACGAGCACTGGAAGCAATGTGAATTTTGCTCATATAGATGATTTCGCAGGTTCAATTCTTAAACTCGAATCTAACTCTGCTCTAAGTGCTTCCAGCTAGGGTTGGGCATGGGTTGGGTTGGGTCGGTTTTTGCCCCAACCCAAACCCAACCCAATAGGGTCGGTTTGATATAAAATCAACCCAATCCAACCCAAGTAAATGTTTAAACCCAACCCAACCCAACCCAATCAAGTGTCGGTCGGGTTGGATTGGGTTGGTCGGGTTGGACAAAGTGTAACTTATTACCATATATTCAAACAAAACCAACAATTCATCCAATTAACTGATAATAAGATTAATATTTAATACAATTTACAACCATCCAAAAAAAATAGCAATTTAACAAAAAACTGTGGCAGGCTGGCAGCTGAACTGTGGTAGACTGGTAGTCAATTAGTCATCATATATTTAATTGTAATACAATACAATCATCACTCATAATTGACCAAAAACTTGAAAATTAATACAGCAGACTTGGCAGTTGAACTGTGGCAGCTACATAATCACAGTTCACAAATTTACAAGTCCATTACATTCATTCACCCCCACAGCCTTTGATTTACAACCTTCAGGGAATCTTGTCTGAGTGAACACAAGTGTACCTGCAGCAACATAACATATAGGTGAGTCTCTTATTGAACATTAATCAAGTAATAAAGTAGAAAACATACACAGGGCTTAAATGGAGATCTATCCATAATATTGATGATATTGGCTAATGACACCATCCTTGGGTATTTTTGCAAAGGGCATTGAAGTCCCCCCAATATACCATTCTCTGCAGCCTACAGTTCAACTGCTACATTCTCTGCAGCCCACATTATATGCAGCCCACAGTTCAGCTATTAGAGAAGACTTAATCCTATTCCCATATATCTACAATAGGAAAAAATGCATGATTCTCTAATCATAAATAAGCAACACCAACATGAGATAAACTTTCAACTAGAAAATGTCTAAACTAGGGCCCTAAAATTCTGTGAATGTGATTAACTGATTATCATATCAATTTGACAGATTTGGCGAGACTTACATTCTACCAAAAAATGTATGAGCAATGGCTAGTAACATCATAGCCTCCAGCTTTCCACCACCAAGCACTACAAAAACTATTGTTTGTTGAAGCAAAAGTTTTGTTAAGTGACCTGTTAGCATTAAAAAATGTACAAGTGAGTCTATAGAAGTGCAAAAACTGATGGAAACATACAAATAATAAAATTGACTGGTTCATATGCCTACCTCAAAAGTTATCTTGTAAAATGAATGAATCACTTAGCGTTGGGCCCTTGGTCATCCTCAGTTGATTTTGAATTCATTGATTCTAAAAGTTCATCCATTTCGTTGTAATGCTCAACATCTTCCACGCAAAAACCATCCAAGTTTGGAGAAGCTTTCAACCAATTTTGAGTGCATACTAAGACCTCGACCATCCTAGGACTTAAGCAACTACGGAAAGGATCAAGTATCCTTCCTCCAGTACTAAATGCACTTTCTGAAGCAACAGTTGAAACTTGAATTGCCAACACATCTTTGGCCAAATTGGACAAGACACCATACTTATTTCCATTAACCTTCCACCAATCTAGAACTTGAAAATCCTTGTCTTGGATGCTTTCACGAGCATCCAATAAGTATCGTTCCACATCATTTTTTATCTCAACCAAATCCTTAATTGCTTGTTTCTCTAGAAATCTACTAAGACGAGCATCACTCATAGAAGAACTTCCTTTACATGTATTGATAGAACTTGAAGAATCCTCAGTTGACACTTTACTACTTCCATTGATACCTTCATGACCCACATACCACTCATACATATCCATAAAATTTGCTTTCAAAGACTTCATCATGTTACTAACAACTTCCACATCCATATATAGATCATTCAAACAATATTCAACGTAATCCATTTTGTATCTTGGATCGAGGATAGTGGCAAAAAGCAACAATTGATTCACATTTTCCATTTTCCCCCAATACTTATCAAACTTCTTCTTCATGTTAGTCGCCATTTCAACCAAAAAAATGTTTCCACTTAATCTCCATTCATCCAATTCGATTACAAGATTACAAATTTCATGTAGATAAGTACAAGCACTAACACGCAATGAAGCACTAAAAGTCAAAGTCACATTAAAGAATTTTTCAAGAAATTTAACAAACACTGATGCGCTTTCCCAATCTAAACTTGAAGGAGGTCCACCCCTCCTTCTATTAGTATCATCTTCTCGAAAGTAATGCAAATATTGAGCATCCTCCTCTTCTAACCTATCGAAAGCTTTTTCAAATTTCAATGCCGTCTCCAACATCAAATAGGTAGAGTTCCACCTAGTTGGAACATCTAAAAACACAATAGACTTGCAATCAATCTTCTCTTTCCTTGCACACTCCTTCAATTTTTCATACCTAGCAGGAGAAGATTTCACATATTTGACTGCATTGCGAATATTCACAATGGAGTCATGTGCTTCCCTCAACCCTTCACCAACGATCAAATTGATAATGTGTGCACAACATCTCAAATGCAAATACCTTCCATCTAGAACACATCCATCACTACCCCAAGCAGCTACCTTTCGCCTAAGATAAGAAATGGCTGTGTCATTGGAGCTTGCATTATCAACAGTGATTGCAAAAATTTTTTCAATCCCCCAATCATGTAAACAAGTCTCAATCATTTTTCCAATAGTTTCTCCCTTATGATTTGGAACGACACAAAAATTCAAAATACGCTTATTAAACATCCAATCGAAATCAATGTAGTGTGCTGTAAGAGACATGTAATTAACATTTTGAATAGAAGTCCAAGTATCAGTTGTAAGGGAAACCCTTTGACAGTGAAAAGAAAATGCATCTCTCAATTTCAGTTTTTCATCCAAATACAACTGATAAATGTCTCTAACAAGAGTCCTACGAGATGGAGCCTTAAATTGAGGACATGCTACACTACAAAAGAGCCTAAAACCACGAGCTTCAACAAACCTAAACGATAATTCATCCAAAACTATCATTTTAGCACATGCAACTCTACACTCTTCCTTGCTTCGACCAACAACAGTAAGATTGCTCCCTCCATCCTCTTTGTTATCAAACGATAAAGTTTTTTGCTTCTTATCCACCAATCTACCTGGATACTTCTTACATTTATATGTCAGATGATTACCCAATGTACTAGTACCACACTTCTTAGTACCACAAGCATAATCTGCTCCACAATAATTACACTTACACCTAACATCTGGATCATCCTTTGAGCCTAATAGAGTGAAGTGATCCCAAACATAAGAAGCTAATCTATTAGATTTTCGTTTACCCAATGTTGACGGTGCACGTGGAGGAAGACTAGATTGCAAATTTGGGTCATTTGATTGAGCCTGTGTGCCACGTTCTTCCCGTACGTTCATATCTACCAACATATTCCACAAAAATTATGAATACACCACAATACATCTATTAAATTACACTTATTAATGCACTACGAGGAAGGAAGAATATTGCACCTGAGTCCATTACTTAAGGACAATGCAGATTATCCTGACTCCAATTTCTAGAAGATCAAATAACAACAGCATGTCTTCGACTGCATTAGTACCAACACAAAAAGGAAAAACTAGTAAGACAACAAATCACAGCATAATATTGTCAAAAAATGATAGTGTCCTACTGATCAGATCACATAGTTTCTCATAATCAATCTTCTTAAATCATAATAAACCATAAATCTTCTTAATAAACCATAAATCTTCTTAAAAATCTAAAATGAAGTATTGCATTTAAAAACGGTCTAATTTGAATAAAAACTGATATGAATCAATAATATAAGCAAATAAAAATTACTAATTTGACAAAATAGTAATCACTTAACAAAATTACCCCTTTACAGCTAGAACTAAAAGTCTAAAAGAAATGACAATACGTCAACTACAAACATTTTGTTTACTTTAGTATTAAAAGGAAATAAAAGTTTGAGGAAATAGATAAAAACAGAGAACTAAAAATTAAAAGTAGAGATTGAGTTGCAAGTCTGAAGTCCCCATCCTCGGTTGTACATGAATTCCTTCTTATATTAAAAGTAGAGATTGAGGTTTATACTCTTAGCCTCTTAGGCGTGCACTCTAGGAAGTTAAGGCATAAGCAATGCCGAAAGTCACTAAAAGTATAATCTTTGCGGCTCAAAATGATCTACTGGTTTTAATTATAAAAGCCTCAGACCCTTTACAAAACTGCCTGTTTAATGAAGCATCACACATCGTATCACTTTCATCTAGGACATTTCAGAATTTCCCTTGTTTTTCTTCCTTCACCAATAACAGGACTCAACTACATTCTTCATCAAAATTCACCTTTCATTACCTATTCAACTTCTATATAAGCAATAGAAGCAATGTGTACACATCCTTCAAATAAAATTACAACTTAAAGAAAATATTGAACTGAAGGCTTACTTACCAGTTAGGCAGTTACCCATATAGTGAGAATAGAGGTAAGTAAAAAAAATCGATGAACATTTGACACTCTATAATAGGGCCTGAGGTAGTTCCAGTTTAACGATTCCAGCAGTTTTGTGGACAAAGGGCCAAGGCTAGACGAGCTCTCAAGTCTCAAGAGTCAAACAACATATGAGAAGCAGAGAAAAAATTACGAAGGATTGATGGGAGAAAGAAACGAGTATACATAATAAGGAAATAAGCTTACCCAGCACTGCAGTGTGGACAAAACGACGACCAGCAAGGTTAAACGTTGATCGCGTCGACGATTGGAGAGAAAATGATGAGACCAAATGTTGCTGTCGGTGCTAAGCTGCGGCGTGAAGAATGGAGATGAGAGACATCGTGAATTTGCGATTTGTGTAATTGTGTTGTGTGAGTTTAGGGCTTTTTGCCCTTTTATGTGTCGGTCCCCCTTTTTTTTTTTTTTTTTTTTTTAAATTTAGGCGGGTCGGGTTGGGTGGGTTGTATTGGGTTTTTTCGGTTGACCCGCAACCCGACCCAACCCGACCCACCTAATCATCCCCATACCCGAAACCCACCATAAAAAACTAAAAACCGACCCAAACCGGTCGGTTTGGGTCGGGTTAGACGGGTTGGGCGGGTTCGGGCGGGTTTTGCCCAACCCTACTTCCAGCTTAATAGGATCTAAGTCATGGATTGTAGATACTGGAGCCTCTAACCACATGTGCAATGACATTTCCTCATTAAAAAATCCTATACCAGCTAACAAAACCATTCATGTTTTCTTACCTGATGGCACTGTGAATTATGTTAAACACTTTGGAAATGTTCATTTGCATGACAATCTCATCTTCACAGACACTCTTCATATCCCTACATTTAGATTCAATCTCTTGTCAGTGAGTAGGCTGACAACCACTTTAAATCTAAAGTTCATTTTTATGAAGGATCATTGCCTTTTGTAGGACCTCTTGACTGAGAATGTACTAGCTGTAGGAAGGTTGATAAAGAACTTATATATTCTTGATGAGACTTCATTCTGCACTTCTACCATTGAGTCTTTTGTTTCCATTGCCTGTAACATTTCTTTTTCGAATAATTCCTCTCTTATTGATTGTAATAAAACTAAAGGTGAGTCAGTTACCCTTTGGCATAAAAGACTGGGACATGCTTCTGGAAATGTAATGCAACACTTGCAAATATTGAGTCCTTCCAACAAAGAGATCCTATCTCCTTGTGACATTTGTTCCTTCTCAAAGCAGCATAGACTATCCTTTTCTAACTGTGATATAAAAACATCTGGCATATTTGACATTTTACATGTGGACTTATGGGGACCGTATAAATATAGGTCCGTTTGTGGAGCACATTATTTCTTGACTGTGGTAGATGATTTTAGTAGGTGCACTTGGACGTTTTTAATCAAACATAAGACACATGTTCTCACTACTTTGAAGAGTTTGCACAAAATGGTTAAAATCCAATTTGAAAGGAACATTAAGTGCTTGAGAACTGATAATGGGACAGAGTTTACAAATTTTGAATTGCAAAAATTTTTGGCTGAAAATGGAATTCATCATCAAAAGAGTTGTCCATACACGCCTCAACAAAATGGAATTGTTGAAAGGAAACATAAGCATCTTTTGCAAATAGCTAGAGCTCTTATGTTTCAGTCACACTTGCCAAAAATTTTTTGGGGAGAATCGATATTAATGGCCACGCACATTATAAATAAACTGTCCACTGCCATATTAAATTGGAAAACACCATATGAGATTTTACATAAAAGAGTGCCCACTTATCAAAATTTAAAGGTTTTTGGTTGCTTATGCTATGCTACTAACACAAAGCCTTTCAAAGAAAAATTTGCACAAATGAGTTTTAAATGCGTCTTGCTTGGTTATAGCACATGGCAAAAAGGTTTTAAATTGTATGATCTCCTCAATAAGCAGGTGTTTGTGTCTAGAGATGTTGTTTTCCACGAAAATGTTTTTCCCTATAAAGGAGTCCCTGAATTTCAGTCGCATATACCAGTGCCCATATTTGATATGTCACCTGAAGAGGGTCCATCTGTGACCTCCCATCTTGAAAACCAGAATGTTGCTCAACCTTCCTCTGATAAATCTCCTGATATTAACCAGCCTGCTGCTCCTCATCATCTCAGTCAAGAAAAATTCAGTCAGGCAGATGATTCCATAAATCCCTCCTCAAACAACATGATCCATCATCAGACCCTTCCTCCAACTAGAAGAAGTACCAGACCAAAAGTGGTAGCAACACGGATGCAAGACTTTGTGAGCAATTTATCCTACTCCTCTTCCATTCCCAAATCCGATCATTTTTCCAAAACATCAAATTCTTCTTCTCACACCCCCAAATACCTATCCTTTCCATAAATCTCCAAATTTCAAACCCAGCTATTGTCATTTTCTGGCTAACTTATCTACAATCCAAGAGCCAAAATCTTATAAAGAGGCTAGCACAAAGACAGAATGGATTCGAGCTATGGAAAATGAGATTGAAGCATTGAAAAAAAAATCAGACCTGGGAAATTGTTCCCCTGCCTCAAGGAAAGAACCCTATTGGATCGAAATGGATTTATAAAGCAAAATTGAAACCTAATGGGAGCTTAGACAGATGTAAAGTCAGACTAGTGGCAAAGGGATATAATCAGGTGGCTGGTCTTGATTATGTTGATAGCTTCTCACCTGTAGCGAAATCAGTGACAATCAGGATGTTTTTCTCCATTTCATCTGCAAAGAATTGGCCCATATACCAGCTGGACATCAATAATGCCTTTTTGCACAGTTTTGTGGAAGAAGAGCTCTACCTATGGCCTCCAGAAGGATACAAAAAGGTCAATGAAGGAGAGGTGTGTAAGCTAAAAAGGTCACTTTATGGTTTAAAGCAAGCCAGTCGTCAATGGAATTCAGAATTCTGTAAACACTTACAACTGTATGGTTTCATTCAGTCTGCCCATGATAATTGTCTCTTCATTCTTTGGTCAGATCATACTATCACAGTCCTTCTTATTTATGTGGATGATGTACTCATCACTGGAACAGATGAAACTGAAATTAAAAGGGTCAAGCACTTTCTTGACACTACTTTTACCATCAAGGATTTAGGACTTGCTAAGTATTTCTTGGGGATAGAAATAGCACGCTGTTCAGAAGGGTTGTACCTCAACCAAAGGAAATATGCTATGGACATTGTCACTGATGCTGGTTTGATGGGGTCGAAACCTGTGGATATTCCACTGCCAAAGGGTCATAAGCTTACAGCTGATGGTGCCCCTTATCAAAAACCTGATCAGTATAGGAGACTTGTGGGTAGATTACTCTATCTCAATCTTACCAGACCAGATTTATCTTATGCCGTTCAGCAACTAAGTCAATTTGTTAATTCACCAACCATAGCACACTGGGATTCTGCCTTACACTTGCTGAAGTACATCAAAGGGACATTGTCGAAAGGACTTTTCTTCCCTTCCTCCAATGATTTCAAACTAGCGGCCTATTGTGATGCGGAATGGGCCTCTTGTCCAGACTCTAGGAAATCCTTGACTGGCTATTGCATTTTTTTGGGTGGAGCTCTTATCTCTTGGAAATCAAAGAAGCAGCAGACAGTTTCGCGTAGCTCTGCCGAAGCTGAATATAGAAGTATGGCTACGACTGTCTGTGAAATTCAATGGATTACATATCTTCTTCAGGATTTTTGCATTGCCCCGAGTCTTCCAATTCCTCTCTGGTGTGACAACCAAGCTGTTCTCCACATCAGTGCTAATCCGGTTTTTCATGAACGCACGAAGCACCTTGACATTTCTTCCAATGATCAGGCTGCGGATATGTTCACGAAGTCTCTTCCATCTCCTCAATTCAAGTTCTTACTTTCCAAGTTGGGTTTGATGGATTTCCATCAATATCCAACTTGAGGGGGTGGGGGGGGGGGTGTACAAATTATTCCTCAAGGACCTAATTGATCATTTTACATAGTTTTAGGGCCTCCTTTGTAATAAGAATAGTTTGTTAGTTGTTGTTTAGTTGGTTGCCTTCCTTTCTCTATAAAAGGAAATCCATTGCTGTAAAGTGAAAAGAATCAGATAATAGAAAATAATAATTGTTCTTCTCCTTCCTTCGAACAGTCGCTATCAAGTAATTTGGGCCCCAAAAAATGTACTCACATATTCGCTTTTCACATGCAATTGGCATACATAAACAACAATTCCGGCTTGGAAGAATAAAAGTTATCGTGAAGTTAAGTCTCACCTATCACTTCTTTGAAATTAAATCATCTCAATCTGTTGTTTCACTCATGAAAAGGGTAAAATTAATGCTATATTACTACCAAGTCAGAACTAAACTCTAATTTAAAAATTGGAAATGCGTAGACTTTGATATTTGTACTAGCTTTATTTATATGAATCAGTCCCATAAGCAAAATTCATCAACGTGATTCAAAAATTTGTGCAATCGATTTTAAATCGATAAATTTTTAATCTAAAAAAACTAATATCGAAATAAAACTAATATAATAAGAGTTTCATGTGGATAACGAGTCATAAAACTAAAAAAAGTAAAAGAACAATAGAAAAAAAGAAATAGAGTTAAAATTCATGTATTTAATTATGCCAGTGATCCAGTATATAGAGTTTTAATGAGGATTTCAATTTGAATAAAATACGATATTTTAGAGTAAGTCGGAAAGTCATCTAAACTTCTAGATAATATCATCACAAATTTATCATTTTTAACTTCACCACTAATCCATCAAATTGATGACATGTTAATTTAAAATGATGTATCAATAATTAATTTGATGAATAACAAATTCGACAGAAGATCTCAACTCTCTATAAAATAAGAATAATTGTGTTAAATATACATTAATTTTGACATCATAGGTGACATTCTTGTGAATTGACATTTTTTTATACATTGAATTTAAAAACATTTCAAACAATCAATTACATAGATTTTGACAACTCACAAAATGTCAACAATAATATCATCTAGGTTGATTCAAATAAGAAAGCGAAGTAAACAAGAAGAGAGAAACTCTAAAAAAACTTGAAAGTGGATAGTTAAGAAAAAAATTGCAAATTGGACATTTTTTTCAAAAGGGCCTTAATTTAGTGGTTATAGTGAACACAGCTCACTTGTAATTATTTTTTGGGGAAAAAAAATGCAAGAAATCTTGATCTATAATCATTTTTTTAAGTGACTAAAATGTTTTTTCAAATTATGCTACATTTTGTCCTCCATGATCAACTGTGATAGATTCCATTAATCTCACCATAATTAAGTGCAATTATAAGTTGTTTAGATCCATAATTGAGGGTAGTTAAAGGTGATTGTCAATTGCATTTGTACATCATCACAATTATACAAATTTGACTTTTTTTTTAATTTTTTTTTAAATATAATAATTATAAGTCCGACATTCCGACTTGAGCAATATGCACCGCTCATTTACAAAGCCAGCTCACTTACTCCAAATAAATAAGCTAATTAAATATCTAATAACTTATACAATGTTGTAAAAGGAAAGTAAATTAGGGTTTAATGTGAATGACACATGTACCCCTGCAGCCCTAGATATTATTACCATATGTATCCCTATTACTGCCCTATAAATATAGGGCTTTGGTTCTCATTATAACACACAGAAAAGTCTATTGGCTTTATTCTCTCTTCTCTTTTCTCTATTTTATAACACGTTATCAGCACGAAAGCTTATTTTTTTTTCAAAGTTTACTGCAACACGAAGAACAACATTCCAAAGCAAGAAAGAAAAAGCAGAATACTAAAAGCTCAATCCTTTAGAGAAGGTAATAATTTTTTTTTTAACGTAATCATCAATCATATGTATCGAAATCAATTTGGAAACATGTGAATTTTTTTTTAATGCATATAACACATAATTTATGTGTATTTAAATTTTCTTACCACCGGTTGCCAATAATTGAATAAACCCTTAGCAGATTACAAATTATTACTATGCGAAATTTTCTCTTCGTACTATTTCCACTGCAATTCATGCCACTAATTTCTCTGTAATTGGTTTATGAACTTTTACATTAATTAATGATTTCAATTCACCCGGACACATGTGCCTTAATTCATGCCACTAATCTTTTGCAATTGGTTTCTGAATTTTAACTTTTACATTATTAATTATTCAACATTGTTTTTTTTTTTTTGGACACGTATGCCAAGGATTTTGGATATGCTCTTCCGGACACGTACAATCCCATTATTGATTCTGCAATTTCTCTAATTTATTCAATTCCTCAATATTCTTTTCTTTGATCAATTCTTATTTGTATTGTATTTAATATTTTTAACTTGATTAGATATTTTACATGTTCTTTCATAAATTCAAAACAATAAATTATTTTGTTGTTATTCTTGAAGTTGCACAACTTATAATTAATATTCTAGAAGAATATTATTTTCTCTTGAAGAGCATAAATTATATTTTTCAATATTCCAGAAGAATATTGACATATTGTTCTTGAATAAGCAATATTAAAATACAACCTGCTCTTGAAGTAGCATATGTTTCGAAGAACATACTATTTTGAATTAGTG
Source organism: Fraxinus excelsior (assembly GCA_019097785.1). Taxonomy (NCBI): domain Eukaryota; kingdom Viridiplantae; phylum Streptophyta; class Magnoliopsida; order Lamiales; family Oleaceae; genus Fraxinus; species Fraxinus excelsior. Next base: position 33,965,200 of record CM032626.1, on the reverse strand, counting down.
TTTATCATTGAAGGAAAACACGTAACTTATGTCATTTTGATATTGATGTTTAATCATATTCTTCGAAATTAATTGTATTTTCTTTTACTTTATTGTGTAGTTAATCAAATGGCAAACATTACAAAACTTGAGTTTGCTGCACTTGACATATCTGGCAAAAACTATTTGTCATGGGTACTCGATGCTGATATCCATCTGGTCTCAAAAGGTTTGGGAGAGACAATAAAAGAAGGAAACAAAGAATCCCTGCAGGATCGTGCAAAAGCACTCATATTCCTTCGTCATCACCTTCACGATGGATTGAAAATTGAATATCTCACTGAAAAAGATCCACAGGTTCTTTGAAAAAAAATTAACTGAAAGATTTGATCATCAGAGGACTATAGTCCTCCCCAAAGCCCGCTATGAGTGGATGCATCTTCGTTTACAAGATTTCAAAACTGTTAGTGAGTACAATTCTGAACTATTCAAAATATGTTCAAAATTGACATTGTGTGGAGAAAAAATCACTGATGATGATATGTTGGAGAAAAATTTTTCTACCTTCCATGCCTCGAATGTGCTCCTGCAGCAGCAATATCGTGAGCGTGGTTTCAAAAAGTACTCCGAACTCATATCTTGCTTGCTTGTGGCTGAACAAAATAATGAACTATTGATGAAAAATCATGGGTTACGTCCAACTGGTTCTGTACCATTGCCTGAAGCAAATGGTACTGCATTGTTTGAAGCAAATACAATATCAAGACAAGAACATAGACGTGGACGTGGACGTGGACGTGGACATGTATTTGGACGTGGACGCGGACGCGGGCGTGCACGTGGAATAAATCATGGACGAAATAATCCCAAATCAATAGTACCCTTTAGGTAACGAAAAATATGTTTAACACCATTCCAATGTCTTTGTGAGAAACCTTGAGCTACGAGTCGGGCCTTGTATCTTGTAATTTCATTGTTTTCATTTCTCTTTCGTACAAAAACCCATTTGTATCGTGGAATAAATCATGGACGAAATAATCAACAAAATTATCAGCAACAAGACAATAATTTCAAAAGGCACAAAGCAAACGAAAGTAGCATATCCAAAAAGGAGCATGAAGAAAGTTGCTTTAGATGTGGAATGAAAGGGCATTGGTCACGTACCTGTCGTACGGCCAAACACCTCGTGGATCTCTATCAAAAATCAATCAAGGGAATGGACAAATTGGAGACAAATTTTGCTGATTATGATGGTCCAATTGATGCTACTCATTTGGATGTCTCTGATTTCTTTACTGATCCAAATGGAAATATTGACCATTTAATTGGGGGTGGTGTAATGGAAGATATAGATTAGTTTACTTTCCAGTATTTCCTTTCGTTTTAGAAATTCAATTATGTTCTTATTTCTCGCAAGAAACTTAAAACTTTAGTATGCATCGTTAATTTCATAATAAATTATGTTTACCTTTTTTTTTTAAAATTTAAATTTCAAGTCTTTTTAAAATATATTTGTTTTCTTATAGATTCACGATGGATTGTCAAGATTCTTGTTTGATTGATAGTGCAACTACACATACTATTCTTCAAGACAAAAAATATTTTTTGGACTTAACATTAGCAGAAAATAATATTAATACGATATCAGGTGCATCGAATATTATTGAAGGCTCCGGAAGAGCTTGTATTATTTTTCCAAATAATACAAAATTATATATTGACGATGCACTTTATTCAAGCAAATCTAGAAGAAATTTGCTTAGTTTTAAAGATATCCGTTGCAATGGATATCACATTGAGACGATGCAAGAAAATAATGTTGAATATCTTTGCATAACTTCTTTTGTATCTGGCCAGAAGCAGATAAAAGAAAAATTTTATGCACTCCCATCTAGCATGTATTATACATTTATAAAAATGATTGAGTCAAATATTATCATGAACCAAAAGTTCGTTGATCCAAAGAATTTTATACTTTGGCATGATCGACTGGACATCCAGGAGCTATAATGATGCGTCGAATAATAAATAACTCACATGGGCATCCTTTAAAGAACCAGAAGATTCTTTTACCTAATGATTATCCATGTGTGGCTTGTTCACAAGGCAAGTTAATCATTAGACCTTCAACTACAAAGGTCAATATTGAATCCCCAACTTTCTTGGAAAGGATTCAAGGAGATATATGTGGGCCAATACACCCACCATGTGGACCATTTCGTTATTTTATGGTATTAATTGATTCTTCTACTAGATGGTCACATGTTTGTCTACTTTCTACTAGGAATGTAGCTTTTGCTAGACTACTTGCCCAAATCATAAAATTACGTGCACAATTTCCCGATTACTCAATCAAGACTATTCGTCTTGACAATGCCGATGAATTTAGATCACAAGCATTCGATGATTATTGCATGTCAATTGGGATTGTTGTTGAACATTCGGTTGCGCGTGTCCATACACAAAATGGTTTGGCGGAATCATTTATTAAACGTCTACAACTTATTGCTAGACCGTTACTTATGAAAACAAAACTCCCAAGTTCTGTTTGGGGTCATGCCATATTGCATGCTGCGTCATTGGTTCGTATCAGACCAACTGCATATTATCAATATTCACCTTTACAACTAGCATTTGGTCACGAACCTAATATTTCTCACCTGCGAGTTTTTGGTTGTGCTGTTCAAGTCCCTATTTCACCCCCACAACGGACTAAAATGGGTCCCCAACGAAGACTTGGGATTTATGTGGGTTTTGATTCACCATCCATTATTAGGTATCTTGAACCTTTAACAGGTGATTTATTTACTGCACGTTTTGCAGATTGTCATTTTGATGAAATGATCTTTCCAACTTTGGGAGGGAAAAACTATATCCTGATAAACAAGGTAAAATTTCTTGGAATGAAATAACTTTATTTCATTTTGATTCCCGCAGCAATCAATGTGAGCAAGAGGTTGAAAAAATCATTCATTTGCAAAATGTTGCAAATCAATTACCGGATGCATTTGTTGACACGAGAAAAGTGACAAAATCATATATACCGGCAGAAAATATTCTAGCAAAAATTGATGTCCCTGCAGGACAATTTGCTGTAGCAAATGAATCTCAAATACGTCATAAGCGTGGCCGACCAGTTGGTTCAAAAGACTATGTACCTCGAAAAAGAAAAGTACAAGAGAAAAACCAACCAAACATTTCAGAAGAAATAACATTGGAGAAAATCGATCAATCAAATATTGAAAACATGGTTCCTGAAGATTCACAAGTGTCCGAAAATAATGAGATTTCAATAAATTATATGTTATCTCATAAATTATGGGAGCGAAATAATGTTGTTATAGACAATATTTTCGCCTTTAACGTGGCTCTTGATATTATGCAAAATGATGATCCTGAACCACTGTCTGTTAAAGATTGTCAAAATAGAAATGATTGGCCAAAGTGGAAAGAAGCCATACAGGCGGAATTGAATTCCTTAGAGAAACGAAAAGTGTTTGGACCTGTAGTTCGAACACCTGGAAATGTAATCCCTGTTGGATACAAATGGGTTTTTGTACGAAAGAGAAATGAAAACAATGAAATTACAAGATACAAGGCCCGACTCGTAGCTCAAGGTTTCTCACAAAGACATTGGAATGGTGTTAAACATATTTTTCGTTACCTAAAGGGTACTATTGATTTGGGATTATTTTATTCTCAAAAGTCGGGATCAGCTTTAGTGGGATATGCAGATGCAGGTTATCTCTCTGACCCACATAAAGCTAAATCACAAACAGGATATGTGTTTACACGTGGAGGAACAGCTATATCATGGAGATCTGTAAAGCAATCATTGACAGTAACATCCTCAAATCATTCTGAAATCATTGCAATCCATGAAGCGGGCCGAGAATGTGTATGGTTGAGGAACATGACCCATCATATCCAAGAGTCATGCGGATTAGTTTCAACAAAAGAAAGTCCAACAATTTTGTATGAAGATAATGCTGCTTGTATTACACAACTCAAAGGAGGCTATATCAAAGGTGACCGGACGAAACATATTTCTCCAAAATTCTTTCATACACACGAGCTTCAGAAAAATGGCGACATCAATATTCAACAAATTCGTTCAAGTGATAATGTGGCCGATTTATTTACAAAAGCGCTGCCAACATCTACATTCAAGAAATTGGTTCACGAGATTGGGATGCGTCGACTCAAAGATTTTCAGTGATCAACATCAGGGGGAGTAGTTGTACTCTTTTTCCTTCGCTTAGGTTTTATCCCACTGGGTTTTCCTAGCAAGGTTTTAATGAGGCAGCATTTATGTTTAATACTCCGAAATAACTGTACTCTTTTTCCTTCGTTTGTTCTTTTTGTCCCATTGGGTTTTTATCAAACACGGTTTTAACGAGGCAGATATTTTGTAATGTGTCATTCAAGGAGGAGTGTTGTAAAAGGAAAGTAAATTAGGGTTTAATGTGAATGACACAAGTACCCCTGCAGCCCTAGATATTATTACCATATGTATCCCTATTGCTGCCCTATAAATATAGGGCTTTGGTTCTCATTATAACACACTGAAAAGTCTATTGGCTTTATTCTCTCTTCACTTTTCTCTATTTTATAACATACAATAAATATTACTCCATCTGTCCAATTTATATATGTTTGTTTTGTTTTTCACACGAATTAATAATTCTTATTTAATGTTATTGGAAAAATAATTTTTGCCAAACATATTCCTAGTTTACCCTTATTTAATTATCAATAGCTAGTAGTAAATTATTATGAGAAATAGTAAAGAAATAAGAGTTAATACCCTAAATAGTCATTGAACTTTGCCAAAGGTTCCTAGGAGGTAACCGAACTTTGCAAATTGGGACCCCATATATCAATGATTCAGTGACCCCCTAGAAACTTTTTACAAAGTTGGGTGACTATTTAGGGAAGTTTTGAAAAAGTTCAGTGACTATTTAGGGTAGTTTTAAAGTTCGGTGACCTCCTGAGAACTTTATGAAGAGTTCAGTGGCTAATTAAGGAACTTTTGAAGTTAAATGATCTCGTGGGAACTTTTGACAAAGTTCGGTGATTATTTAGGGTATTAGCCCAAAGAAATAAGGGTATATCAGTAAACAAACAAAACAAAACTTTCTTAATAAAGAAACAAGATTATATAAATGGGGTGGGTGGGGTATAAAAAAAAATGTTAGTGCTTGTTTGGAAAAATTAAGAAAATTGATACAAGTGTCAATAATTAGTTTTTAAAAACGCATTTTTATAAAATTCTGCTAAATTTTCTTGATATGTCTAATCATGTCTCATGATTGTATAAAACATATATTAAAGCAGTACTATGAGTCAGACACCTGTACAAAAAAATGTTTTATTCCTTTAAGTAAACGTGTTTTAGTTTAATAGGGTACAAAACTATACGAAAATTTAAATAATTAACTATTGAGAAAATGAAGGCATCAATTATTGTAATTAAAATATGTTTGCGAAATCAAGGTTTTTGTCGTGTTAGATTGTCCTTCAAAGATTTATTGGATAAATCTTCAACAGCACTTTTCATTCATCTTTATTCTGTTACGATTATGCAAACATGATGCAACATTTGTATATTCAATAGAAAGTTTGCGACCAATCGGGTTTATTGTTGAAAATGTGCCAAATGGGTCAACTTTGACCACAATTTTAAGTGGGACCCAATGTTCTTTTCTGCATTTGTCTGAGAGAGTACCTCAATTTCTGGTTCGTTGTCTTGCAGTCGAAGTGCTGCTTCTGCAAGTGCTTGATCATTGTATCTTGGAAAACGCTTTACCACATACCGTAAGTATCGTGTGACGGGGTAAAAACGACTTAAGGATAGAGAGCCTAGTTCTCGTCTCGATCATTTTCATTCCGAATTCTACAATTGTTTAAGTTTTCTGTATTTGCTCGTTTAATGTTTCTGTTCTTGCTCGTTTAATGTTTCTGTTCTTACTCGTTTAAATTGTTATATTCTATTCATACTATTTAGCAAGTCAATTCTGGAAATATTATTTACTGCAACAATTTTTTTTTTGAACCAACATTTTTATCGAATTAACAAACTTCCAAATCCAACGAGTGATGAGTCTCCATCAATTATATTCAATGGTGAAGATTTCGTGTGCTTAAAATCTTGGAGAGAATTTCGTAAGATAGGAGATTGGGCGTAAGACACTGGCAGCAACCACGAAAAGCAAAATTTCTGTTGGATTGTGGCTCAGAATACATTGAACAACTTACTCACCATTGTTGGAGACTATCCAAAGTAGGTACTTATGTATTGTTTCTATCATAGTACCAATGCTAGGAAAATCGAGCAAAATGTCACATGCAACAAGTCTCGACCTCTCAAGAAGGCCAGAAAACATGAAAAAAAAAAATGTCGATATGATTATCCACTTGCCGGAAACATCACAATAAAAAAAACAAGCTTAAAATTAAGATTGAAGTTGATAAATTGCACAAGGATAGTACAAGTCACTATCGAGCAATTTGGGTGGTTGTCCCCAATATATATGTACTCACATATTCGCTTTTCACGTGTAATTGGCGTATTAGTTTGAAAAATATAGGCATTTCAATCCATGTAACAAAGCATTAGAATTTTCAAAAAAAAGTTGATTTCTACGTAGCACAAGCAAGAGGAGAAGAAAATCGAAACACCTTTTACTCTTTAAGATGAAAAATCGAGGTTACAAGGAAAGAAAGTTACATCACATCAAAGCAGTAATACATTTATCTACTTTCGAAGATGAGATTTACCCAAATGAGGGGAAAATAAATTGTTAATATTAAGATTAATTGCTTTCGAGTTTTAGGTAATATGACAGAATTAGAATGAAGCCTCTCCCGATAAGGTTTGCCTAAGATGAAGGAATTGTACAATAATTGAGGAAGAGCAATAATGTTACGGTTTTGCCTAGATCACTCTACTTCACAATTTTCGCATAGTTTCCTTGCGAAACTATACATTTGAACCCAAAATTACCAATGGAATCATTTAAACTCACTTTGCCACCCTAGGGCGGGGCAAGGATTGCAACCCTACCTTGGGTCGCGGGGTGAGGGCGAGGGTGCCCCGCCCCGTGAAGAATAAAAAATAATAATTAACGACAAATTAAAAAAATATTAATTACTGGATTTTTTTTATTTATTTTTTTTGGAAAAAAAAATAAGACAGGACAAGAAACGAAACGAAACAAGCTCTTACCCCACACCCTCCCCACCCCATCTAAGTCGGGGCGGGGAAGGGGGGAGACGAGATGGAGGAGTGGCGGGGTGGGACGGGACGAGGGTGCCCCCGCCTGTTGTCATCTCTCCTCAAATCACATGAGAAATAATACTACCTAACGTATTGATTGCAGATGAGACGGACAAGCACTCAAATTATTAACGCTTTACAAAAACAACTGCAATAGTACCAATAAAACTATAAAATATATATTATACATAATGAAATGGCCCCCATTTACACAAAAGCCAATCAACTACTTGAAGCAAATTTACAAAGTTGGTTTCAACTTTCAACAATGAAACTCTGAATGACAGATCATTCACAGAACATAAAACACACACAAACTATGAACACATTCTGAAACAGAGGGAGGATTCAAGCACACGCAGGAATTTAAACGATACTAATTTAATTCAGAGACTGTATAAAGTCTCAATCTTAACATTCGACACGACGATAATTGAACAACAAATATATAGAACACTTCAAGCAAGCATTTAATTGCCAGTGGGTGATGTCCAAACTATATCTTGAAGTGCAGGTCTCAACTCTTTATTGCAGAATTGATTGTACTCCAAAGTATCACCACTAGACTTCTTCACCTCAACCATCAACAATGAAGGTGTCACAGCAAATATATCAGCAGCTATTCCAAGCTTCCCCTTTCTGCCACTCTCTTGACCCTGCAATCGGACACTTGAATCATTCTTTTTTACGTTAAAATTCATTATTTTCGCCAACTCTTCGAGTTTGGTTATCACACTGCTTGCTGGCTTAGTGGTTGCAAATCTCAACTCCTCCTTCTCCACCCTCTTCTTCTCAAAAAGAGTCGACAAATTGAACCCTTCAGACAATGAAATGATATGGAAAGCATTCAAAGTCTCAGCTTCCGTCTTCTTCCCAATATTCACTTCATCTTCAACCGAGAATTCCTGCTCTTCTTTAGTCCTAAAACTCTTTGGAATCGATTTCTTGAACCACGATGAATCCATGATTTTTGCTATGCTTATCCTTGTACTTGGATTTGGATCCAACATCTTGGTGATCAATCTTCGTGCCTCGGATGAAAACCATGGCGCGCACTTGAAATCGCCCCTGTAAATTTTCTTATACATAGCCACAAGATTATCTTCTTGGAATGGCAGGTATCCAGCCAACAACACAAAAAGAATCACGCCACATGACCAAATATCCGCCTTTGACCCATCATACCCCTTTTTCCCAATCACCTCCGGGGCAACATATGCCGGCGTCCCACAAGTGGTGTGCAACAAGCCGTCTTGCCTAAGATGGTCTGCAAATGCAGTCAGTCCGAAATCTGTGACTTTGAGGTTCCCCTCTTCATCCAGCAATAGATTTTCCGGCTTCAGATCCCGGTGATATACACCACGGCTATGACAAAAATCAATGGCCGAAATTAATTGCTGGAAATAATGCCTGGCTGCATCTTCGCGCAAGCGGCCCTTAGCAACTTTAGCAAACAACTCGCCACCACGAACGAATTCCATGGCGAAATAAATTTTGGACTTGCTTGCCATGACCTCGTGAAGCTCAACAATATTGGGATGCTTCATCATCTTCATCACCGAGATTTCACGCTTCACTTGCTCCATCATCCCTACACGAATCACCTTCTCCTTGCCTACAACTTTCATAGCCACGCTCTTGTCCGTCTGCAAATTCCGAGCATGGTACACTTTTGCAAACGTGCCATGGCCCAAAAGTCGCCCTAATTCATACTTACCATGCAACACAGCACTTTTTTCGTCAGATCCCATTGTCATAATTAATTAAAAATAAAAAAAAGGAACAAACTTTGTACGTTTCGAGAAATAGAGAATTTTGGGTAGTGGTGGTGGCGGCCTCCTATGACGGCGGATGTTCACCCGTCTTCAACGTGTTTCCGGTGGCAATTCCGGCCTCCAGTGGGCGGTTTTTGATCCCTTCCGCCTCTACAAAACGGAGCTGATGTCATCTCTCTGCATTCCCTAATTGGATCGCCTCTAATTTTGTATATATAAAAAAGGGATCAAGATGAAAATGAAAATGAAAACCCTCAAAACGTTTGCACGGCAGCAGCCGATGCACCAGCAGAATGCCGATAAGATTCTGTTTTTTTCCTTCCAATTGACAACCTAAAGCCACTATTATATAGCCGATTTCGAGGATGAAATTGTTTAATCTGACGGCTAGGAATACGTATAATATAACTGCATACTCAAATCTTGGAATATTCGGTTACTGCTTACTGTGGGGACATTTATGTACAATCATTTAAGAATACTGGATGGACACCTAGATTGTAGCTAAGGAATGTCACCATTCATTTTAAAATAGATAAAAATAAAAATTGAATTGGTGAAACATAAGAAATAAAATAGTAGAATTTTTATCTACGCATTAAAATAAGTTTTTTAGAATTTTTTTTTTTTTCTAAATAAGCAATAAGTCTCTATTTAATGGTCATTATTTGGCAGAAATAAAGCTTTGAATTGTGAACTTTTAGAAAATATACGGTTAAAAAGTAAGAAAAATTTTGGGTTTACGTGCAAAATTTTTGATTGTTTAAATGTGTAATTGAAAATAAGCAAGTAAAATAAAGAGTTAAAATTTTAAACAGCAGCTAAGAACTTGAGCTATTTTTATTTTTTCGCATTTTACTTTGTGTATGTGTTCGTAGAGTAATTTTTTTGACAAAGTTCTCAACATAATTTATTCACGATTTCATACTACTCTACGAGAATAAAGAGTTAAAAGTCACGAGCAAAAAGGGTAATTAAAAGAAATTTGAGTACTCATGATATTTCTCGTTTAAATATCTAGATTAATATTTTGAATAGGAATCTATAACTTGTAATTTTTTATACAAAAAAATAAAAAAAAATCTCGATTTTTTTGAGGGTCCACCAAAGTTAACCTAAAATGTAATAATAAAAGCATTTGAGAAGTTGAGTGACGTCCACGCCGAATGACCTACCAATTGTGAAATTATTAGCTGACGACAAAATTTTATTTTGTATTTTTCCTTTTCCAGATTAACTACCAAATCACATCATCTTTTTCTAATTTCGAAGAAGTGTTTTACGTTTTAATTAGTTTTTAATTACTTGGCATCCTTTTTAGCTTAAAAAAGTAAATATTACTCTCAAACAAGGTTCTAAAAGACGTAATGCGTAGCGATGTGTGAAGACCGAGCTATGGGCTAGACGAGTTTAGGCGAGACATATAGGTAAAAAAACGTAAAAAGTCATTTTTTTTATTTTAATATTATTTTAATTTTTAATCAATTAAAAATAATATTTACTAAATATTTAAAACAGATTTATAGGAACTTATTTTAATGCGTAGATAAAAATGAGTAGTATTTTTTGGAGAACGTTCTATTAAAAAATAGAAAAAAAAAATTAAATTTACATGTATAATATTTTATTATGTTATTCTATAGCTGAGAATAAATATAAGAAATAAATTAAAGGGAATCAAACAGGGCTTAATTTACTCGTCCAAGTACATGATTATGGAGTCAAATAAATTAACCTGAGTAGACTTTCTTAATAAATCACAAATTAGTGAAAATTAATAGTCTATTAACAGCGTTGGACATATAAAGTCACTTGTCCATGTTAAAAAAATAGATACGGTACAAACAGGCTAACTTGATGATGAAGTGCATAAGGATTTAGAGTTTATGATGAAATGGGATCGCAAGGCAAAATAATGATTTCATGATAACTTTAAGTCTGTCCGTTTTTTACGAATTGCTAGTCTAATTCAATTGGAAACAGGTTAATGATCACAACTCAGATCATTCGGCCCTGACATACATCGAATTTTGGGTAGATTCCGTCATTTTAGGTCCTCGCTTAAGCGTTTTTGCTACTTATGATAATTTTTATTTTGACAATATCTTATTCAATAAAATTCGTATTTTGTTGGTTGGAGGACGGTCCTGAATTCTAGGAGTTTCAATTTAAGTTGTTATCTCGAATTTTTTCATTTATGGAAAAATATTATTTTTTTTTATTTTTATTATTTATTTTCCAGATTTTGTTAGGGTTTTACTATTTAAAGCATTGTAAGCTCTTTGATGTCGCAGGTGATTGAATTGAATAAAATTTATCGTGAGTTTTTCTCATCTTTGTAAGGTTGTTTATTTTTTCTATAATTTTCCGCTACATCACTTGACGGTGTATGTGTGAATATTTTTTTTAAAAAATTGTCCAATTATATATAGACGTGTATTTCTTCCGTTTTTTAGTATGTTCAAGTAGCATGATCATATTTTTATATAGCTCAATAAAGTAAATTGAATTAGGGGGCACGTGACCATATTAGTGACCAAGGTTACGAAGATAAGCACAAAATCTAAAATTTTAATTGATAGAGGTGAAAAAGGAAAGAAGAGATAAGCTTTCGTGACTCATAACACAGTCAATTTCACAATAAAATAATGTTAGAAGCTGCAGAGAAATTGTACACTGACAAAACGGGTGGCTAAGCCATATGGGAAAGAAGAAAGAAGGCGACGTCAGTCAAAGGAAAAGCAGACCAAATTGGACAAATTTTGTTACATGAATGTGTGATTACCTTTTTATCAAGAATTACAAAGTTCAAATATTAATCTGGATCATCTCCAACAAGTACTCATATTTCTTTCAATTACCCTTTTTTCTTGACTTTTAACTCTTTATTCTAGTAAAGTAGTATGAAATCGTGAATAAATTATGTCGAGAAATTTGGCAAAAAGTTACTTTACATGTTATACGCAATTTTCAATTAAAAAGGACGATAATATCTTTAATTTTAATGAAAAGAAAGAAGAAAAAATAATTTGAATAAAAATTCTAGAAACTTAAAACTAAAAACTAACAAAGTAAAATTTTAAATAAATAGAACTCTAAAAACTAATAATAAAATATTTTAAACGTAACCACGCATTATTCAAAAATTCACCATTCAAAACATTATTTTTCCTAAATAATTTTCATCAAATAGGGTCGAAGTACATGATGGAATTAAATTAATCAACCCGAATAAACTTTCTTAAAATTAAATAATTCACAAATTATTGAAAATTAAAAGTAAATTTAACACGGTTGGACACATTTTTATCTAGTTCAGTAATGTAAATTGATTGAAGGACACGTGACGAAATTAATTGGTAGAAAAAAAAATAAAAAATGGGAAGAAGAGATGAGCTTTCGTGACTCATTGTACACAAACAAATTAAAACTGGCGGTTGATATGGGAAAGAAGAAAGAAGGTGATGTCAGTCAGTCTGCCAAATAGGACAAACTTTGCATTACAAGTTAAACCCCGCAGTAATGAATTTTTACGTCTTTTAAGGACTTGATTGTCGTGACTTTTGCTTTGTTTTTTTATAAGAATTTTTAAGGAAAATTACCTTAATTTTTGTTTGAAAAACTAACTTTTAAAAGAGATTCATATTTAACAAGTGTTTTTAGAAAAAATCATATTGGACCAAATTCCTCTAATGGTCTGTTTGATTGCAATGAATTCCATAGAAAATGTCATATTCGAAGAAAACGAATTCAACTTTGGCCGTTTGATTGCAACGTGGAAATTGAAATCGAATTTCAAGGTACATCCACTTTAAACTGCATTTTCTTTGTTTTCATAGAAAACGAATCATATGCATTTGGTAAGTTTTTATTTTTCAACTAATATGGAATTATAATTACTTTCCACATTTACATATCAAACAGATCCTAAAAGTTCTTCTAACTAGAAAAGTACTTTTATAAAATTAGTCATATAGGTTAAAAACATCTTTTAAATCTCAAAAACTCCTTTTAACTTTTTAAAAATATGCCAAACGGCCCCTAAGTGTTGTGTTTCCCAATTTTGATTGACGATTTACTATGTTATTTTTTCCTAGCAACATGTCGTTGGTAGGCGGCCATCAAGGAATGCCAAAAGACCGAGTCAATTCCATGTACTTAACCACAGTCCAACAAATTGCAACATGGGTATTTTGATTATTGTATAAAATAATAAATATAACTTGTAGTGGTGCTTAGAAAAACAAGTCAAACATTCCGTCCTCCCAACCAGACCCAAAACAACGCTTAAGGGTGTGTTTGAGTCACATTATTTTGGAAGAATATATTCTGAAATAGTAAATTGATAGAGAATGTGTGGTTAAAAAAGAAGGAAAAATTATTGATATGATGAAAAATATTATTTTATTGAGAATTTTAATGTATATCAAACAGGGGCTAAGAATTAAAATCCTCCGTAGTAGTAACAATACGAGTATTTTGATTATTATTGGGATCGATCGTGATATTGGGCTCAATATCGATCTTTTTTCTAAGATCAAGATTGATAATTTGTCAATTCAAGTATTTTCTATGATAAGTTTTTTTTTTCCCCATAGATAAGAGTATCGAATAAAGAAAGTTCAACTAAAGTGTAACTATCAAATTTTGATACCTTAAATTAGCTTGTATTCAAACATCAACACGTAATTAATCACAACCACAAATTAACATTTTTTTTTAGGACTTTAATTGCATAGTTGAATCAAGTTTTGAGAGCGTGCCATGACTTCACCAATAAATTGATTGTTTGATTCACAAACTTTAAGAATATGTCTCGGTTCATTGATCGACATCATGGATTGACAACATCCTATTTTACATCATCGTATCGATTCATTTTAAAAAATTATTTTCTATGTCACAAACTAGGATTTTGACAACACGTGATTGTCAATCATTATTGTCAACTACTGTTTGTACATTTAACTTTATTCTATATTAGATTAGACTACTAAACAAAACAATTATATCATATTAGAATCCTATATAAAAGATTGCTAAATTAAATATGCAATAATGCATGCCTTTTTGTATGCAAAGAAATTGTCGACACTCCAACGCACTACACTACTAAAAGCATAATGATTTTAGCATCAATTATTGTACTATTAGACATTGGTTCATCACCTCATCATATAATTTTTTAATCAGTTGGGAGGTGAAAATAAATTAGAAAACATATAATAAATTTCAGGGTTCATTATTTTAAAAAATTATTTACGATTCTTTTAATTTATAAGACTTTTTTTTTTTTTTTTTGACAATTAAGTTATTTAAATTATTTTGTAATCTTAGTCTGTGTGAAACATATCACACGTATATTTCAGTAGGTGTACGTGTAGTGTAGTGTATGTCTACAAACATTGGCAACAAATTTACCAACTCTAGCCATTTTCATTAGGGAATATTAGGAAGAGCCCTACATCAATCAACTTATTGGTAAAATTCAGGTCATCCACAAATTTATTTATTTTTTACTTTTTACTTTTCTTGTATTTTGTATTACTTTAATCCTAATTATTGAAACTACAAAATGGCATAAAAACCATACTAAAAAAATTATTCTCTATCATAAATCCCTGAAAATTACACTTCAATACCATATCCACAGAAAATCCCCAAATTAACATCTTCCACCACAGTATGTATAGTGATTCTCTCGCTCAAATCAGACAAAACCCAAGCAAAGTGTATTCAATTGTGACTTTTACAAAAAAATTTAAGTGACCACTTTTGTGAATTTCGTGAACTTTTATAGATTTTTGTGTAATTAATGGAAGTTTCTCGTAGATGTTCATTTAAAAATTTTATAAACTTTTGTAGAATTCACATTGCAAACTTTTGTATTATATCATCTGTACTTGTGAATATCGGGCTCTTGTTATTTTTTATTGTGACGGATCATTTTGGTTTGAAGTTTGTAATTGTGACTATCATGTACACATGTTCGTGAGATTCTATTTTTAATTTGAGGATCACTATCAAGTATTAAAAATCACATCGATGCTCGAGTTGATAATTAGAATAAATCTCAATCATACGGCGTGGCCACATTTTAAATCAAAGATGATAAATCAGCCACAAATTAAGGGACACGTATAAACGACATTATAACCAATGATACATATATATTTTCTACGTGTGATCGATACTACAAGACACAAATCTTTTGATTAGTGTCACGTCTAATAGCCATGAAGTTTTAGATAACCAGGATTAACTAACTCGACCATTTTTGGAGTGAGAAATTTAATTAATTCTGATAATAAAATTCAAGAATTTTGATTAGAGATGCCTAGATTAAAAATGGCCATTCAAATTAAGGTCCTGTTTGGAGCAGCTTGTTCAACACAGAAAATTGTTTTTCCACCCGTTAGATCACTATTTTCCAAAATGCATGCGAGATGCAAGTCAATAATGGTGACGGTGGGGCCCCTTCAACGGTTATAATTTTGCTCAAAATTGAATAGAAAGTTCCAACAGGCAACAGACAGACCTTAAGTACACTTTCAAATAAGCATGCATACATACAGAATATCGATTATTAATTATAATTAGCTTAATATATGGTCTTTAAAATTGTAACATTGGTATCGTCATACACTACAAATTATATGGTATAGGTGAAACTATTAGAGTTTTCGAGTTTCACGAGGTATTAAAATCGAATAGTGACGGGTGTGGTCCAAATAATATAAAACCGTGTGAGGAATATTTCAAACAAAAATTAATACCTAAGGAGATGAAGCTAGAAGAATGACAAACTCAAAAAATGCCAAGAGACGTGTATCAGTAGATAAACTATCAATATATATCCTGAGATTTCAACCTCACGTCACTATAAAATTTTCAAACTCCTTTATCTACTTTTAGTTTTAATCTTAGCAATATTTTTGTAATTTTTATTCTTCAAATTATTTATATATATATATAAAAAAACTGATAATTAAAGTATGAAACTAAGCAAATGCGAATAAATAATAATTTTGGTTAATTAAAAATTAGAGAGTAAAAATGGGAGCAATATTAATAAAGTCTATTATGGAAAACCGAATCGAAATCACATTTTCAAAAGGTTAAATATATTCGAAGTACGCTTCTTTTATAATTAGACTATATTTTAATTGCATGAATTGTTTATAACATTTACACATTATCATATTTATGTCTCGATTTTTTTCCATCGCATTCTTATTCTTGAATTAACATAAATTTTTCTTGATTTTGGTTTCTCTCCATAATTTTCTTTAAAAAAAAAAAAACTCATTTGTCTAATGTATTTTTAAATAAGAAGAAAATTAGTAATTCAAAAATATGATTAAATATTTGACCCCCATTTTAATGCACGATAATAATATTTTTTGACGAAAACCATGATTAAAGATAAGATTTTTCCGATAAAGGAAATGTTAAAAATAAGAATGGTTGGTGGTGGGAGATAATTGTTGGTTACAAAATTGATTGCATCACTTATTGCAGTGTGCTACGTCACATGGTGTGTGTATATGTATATTTTATGTATGTTGTACATTGAATTCATGTGTATATATATTTTATGTATCATGTACATTGAATTCTACATAATTGAAAAGGATACTAGATTTATTTTATTACATTTTAATCGTGTTCACTTGAACCAAATCATTGTACTAAATAATAAATATAATTCGTATAATGTCAAACATTGCTTCCTACCAAAAACAGCGCTTGTGAAATTAATATCAACCATAGTTTTTAAATAAAGAATTTTAATTAAAGTGAAGTATCAAAATTTGATACCAAAAATTGACGTGTTATATTATTAATCACGGAATCGAGAAACTTGAATGCACGCGTCAAAAGGCAATTAATCACCAAAACAAACTAACACATTTTAGTATTTTTTTTTTTTTTTTTTGGGAAGAATTTGTGGTTGCAAAGTAGAGAAAAAATTTGTATTTACGTTCAGAACATTTTATTGTGTGAATGTATGGTTGAGAATGAGTACGTAAAAAAAAAAAAAAAAAACTGAAATAATGGATGTCAATTAGAGGCGTAGGATTTCAATTGCATATTTAAATTGAATTTTTTAGAGCATTCCATCACTTAATCAATAAATTGATAGTCGAATTGTTTGATTCATGAACTTTAAAATGAATCTTGCTTAGTGTACCAAAAAAAAAAACATCTTACAGAATACACACAATAGGTGAGACCCATTTTTTTGATAATATTTAATTCACATGAGGCCCACCCCCGATGTGAGAGTATCAGTAATTTTTCTGCACAAACCTTTTTTTTGTACAAACAGAAGTTTCCCTTTAAAATTGTGTCTCGGTCCACAAAATTGGATCAACTCTACACGCATGGCAAATTTCGGTATCAAGAGTAGTACTGAAGAACAAAAGCAATAAATTAAGTTTCCTTAGAATATCCCATATTTTTGACCAACACAATAAATGTGAAAAATATGGTGATACAAACCAAAAATAAATAAACAACCTATAAATACATGACTATTCTCGTGTTGATCATTTAAAATGAAACGTCAAGTCGTAATATGGTACCATATTCCTTCAAATTCAAACGAGTAATTCAATTTGAATAAGATTCAAATAGACCCCCATCTTACAAACATGTATAGGGTAAAATTCAATGTTGATTTAAATATGGAAACAATAAACAACATATAAGATTGAGGTTAGGTCACTCCTCAACAACAAATTTTAATATGTTATTATAGCATATTAAACTTAAAAAGAGTAATTTGATGCGGTTAAGATTTGGAATGAACATGTGCATGCCAAGATTGATGTTCTCAAACTAATCATCATTTTTACAAATCGTGTCAAAAGTAAAATCTCACATCGAATAAAGATAAAATAAATTAATAACATATAAGAACTCATGCTCCTCCTCTTAATTAGGATGAAATTTTATGATACTAAGGACGAGTTGAATATCTATTTATAATAGCAAGAGTTTAATTTTTTTTAATATGTTAATATTCAATATCTTTCAGGCCTATTTAGGTCGGATTAAAATCTGATTTTAATATAAGTCAAAGTCAAACAATCAATATCAACCACATCTTTCATGGGTTCCACGTCTTTTTAATCATTCATTTCAAAAATTTCTATCACAATCCACTAAAAATCTGATTTTAATATACACCAAACACCCTCTCAGTATTATACAATTTATTTAGAGAAAATTGCAGCAGTGGTCCACCATGTATTTCGGTAGGTGTAAGTGTCGTGTACGTCCACCATAAGGGTGGCAATATGTTGATTCGAGCTGGTCCGATCTTTTGGCTCATAGGCATCAGGGATTGAGCTAAGTTGTTCACGAGCTCATGGTACGACTCATTTAAAAAAATCAAATAAAAAATTTGAAACCTCCTACTTCTTCCAAGCTTGTGACTAGTTATTTTTTTAACTTAGGGTAGGTTAAAATTGAACATGAATAAGATCTTATCTATATTTTTTTTAAAAAAAAGTAAGAAAAATTAGAGAAAATTAATGTAAATAACACTTACAAATGATAAAATTAGATCTTAAAATTTTTCATTTATTAATCTATCGACCCTTGACTTGTTTCGAAATGAGCCCGAAACCGATACCGCGAACTGCTCACAGCTCAGCTCATTTGTTATCCAGCCACATGTTGGAAATGTGTTATTTGGTGAATGAGAAATTAAGCCAAATTTTGAATTATTGAAAAATTATATGGAATATTGTGAAATATTCTAGAAAATATGTAGATGAAAAGATGTGTCTTTTCATATGGATCATGACTCTTGGAGATCATGATTTTTGACATTATTTTTCAATAATTGTCTCTTTATGTAGAGATGTAATTGTATCTCTTTATGGAGAGATATAAATTCTAAGAGATGTGTCTCTTGGTATGGATGTTCCAACTACTGTATAAGGGATCCCACATGTTTGAATTTTATATGGAATAATGAGAAGTGGAACAAATTCAATTGATAGTTCCATATCATTCCATTTCATGTTTTACTTTAATTTTGCATAAAACACTTTGTAGAAGTTATTATTTCTTGCATCAAAATCATGGTTATGGTAGAGAGAGAATTCCGTTCGAGTTCGTTGGTCTAAGTCATTTGGAGTGCTCACATGGCTAGACATGGTCGTTGTATCTTGGGAGATGATTGTCAAGAAACCGTTAGCACCGATGCGGGGCAAATTCATCTTAAGGACAAAGTGTCAAACACTTGCCTCGACCGATCGCATCACTTGTTTGAATTGAATAACAACGTGTGTTCACTCATATTGGGAAGTGAAGAATCCATATTATTATATTCGAAGTCGGTAAATCACTATTTTATCTTCTCAAATCAGATTTCGGTAAGTCGAATTCTATTTCGATTTCACGAGTATAACACGGTACGTATTGATTTGAATATAACGTGCACATTTATCGGTATAATATCTCCAACAATCTTAAGATGAATTTTGTTGTGCATGTTTGATTTTGGTTACATAATTTACGTGAGTTTGAATGCATATTAAATCTAATTTTTATATATGAAAAAGACAAAAGTCACTTAATGGACATTAAAATATGTGACGTGTATTATACTTTAATGATCAAACGAAGGCTGCTAATTAAAAGAATATATAAATTAAATGCATACTTTACTATAATGTGGAATGGTGAATTGTCACATGACTTGACTTTTGGTCAAAATTTGTATATTCTGGTTTAAAAATGCATATGTTCACGTGATTGCAAGTATAGTTTACATGCCAAAATAGAACATTGTCGTGTTTTGGATGCATGTTTTCATGTTGGAAATTGTACTAACTTTGGTTGATGGTGATAGTCTCTTGGTATTCAATGAGTATGGAAAGTTGTCTAATTTATGGTTTCGATGACTGTTCATTTTATAACTGCAATGGAAATATTATTGTTGATGTTTATTACATAAAATAATGAATATACGGTTTGGTCTTTTGTACCAAATCAATGGTTGATCATTTGGTCTTGGTTATTTAATTGATCGAGATTGGGATCAATGATGATATCTCTAAATGTGGAAGTGTGTGAATTTCCCATGATATTGATATTCCTAGTCACGACATGTGTTGACTAAGATGGAATAAATTCCTTTTATTGGAATATGAGAAATTATATTAATGATGATAGCCTCAATTAATTTGATGAAATTAAATGAGATGATTTATGCAAATATGACAAAATGCGATTTGTTATAATTATATTAAGTGGAAATCATTATTTGATAATGAGATTTAAGCCACTTAATTATTTGGAATTCGTAGAATATTATGAGATATTCTAGAATCGATTTGGATGGAAAGATATATCTTTTCATATGAGAAATCATGACATTTGGTATGATTAATTTCCAATTGGTGTATCTCTTCATAGAGATTAATTCGAAGATGTGCGTCCTCTCGTTGAGTTTTTTTTTTTGAAAACACAACTGATGGATGATTCGTTCATTAAATTTGAATATGGTGAATAAGTATTATTTAACATGAAATAATATTATCTCGTGAAATGTCACAAATGTGATATATGTTGGGAGAAGTTGCAATTCTTGTGAATCAAGATGCTTAGTATTCTTCATTGTTGATTTTGATTTCAATCGTGGAACCAATTAAATTGGTATATGTTTGAAAATATTGTTGGTCTATGTGATGACCTTAATTTAATTTGGATGATCAAATTAAAAAATAGTTGGATTGAAGTACATTGTATACTATTTCAATTGAAATAAATTGTGGATTGATGACCACTTTGAAAGTACTTAAACTTTCATGAAGCATTCAATATGGACATTATCTATTCGATAAATGAATTGAACTATGAGAGAGTTGATGAACTCTAAGTTCAAAAGTATAACCCAAAAATGTGGGGGTTAACATTAATGGTTGCGAACTTATATGTAAAGTTCAAAACTTGTGGATGCAACTTCACTAGATTGCACATGCATTCCTAATTGAGGAATTGTGGGGGTAACTTATGTTAAAAGTTACAATTTTCTATACCTTATAATCATATAAATGTATCTATAAAGGTGGAAAGGATAGAAAACCTTTATATTGATTATAAGGATGATATACACTAAGTCTAAAGTGGATGAAATGGGATAAAAGCCAATTATGGTGTTTGTTTGGATATGCAAGATCAATTAGAATATTTGAAGAATATTCATAAAGTTGAAATGCATTGTGATATTTCAATAATGATATTGAATACCCATCTTTCTGAAATCCACTAGTAAAAGTGATTGACTAGTGTAGTGTGTGATAGAAATTCTCTAACATTGTTGTTTGGAATTTATAAAGCTTTAGATAAAGCTAGTTAGAAGCATGTAGCTTCATGAGATGATTTCTTGATGGTGACATGTTGTATCTATTAAATCAATCAATCGTTGATTAGCTATATTTGATGAGATACTAAGTCATATGTAATGGTAAGTCTAGACGTATAAGTCGTAGACATAATACCATTAAGCAGTTGATCTCAATGGTGTAAACTCGTGGTACCTTTAGAGATTTACCGAGAGATCAAGTATACTGCATATAAAGGGAATGAGCTTAAAGCCTACGACGTAAGAGTCTTTGAGATGGTAACCCTACCTTGTTGACTGGAGATCCCAAGATCTTGGTTCAAAGGGAAAACTAAGTCATGAAGATTCCATGAAGCACTTAGGAAATTATTTCCTAACTCATTCATATGATATTAAAGTGCTTTCTGCCGAATGATTGAAAGGTTAAGATACACTTTTAATTATTCCTATAGCTTGATTCAGTCAAGTGGAGTATGGCAGAATACTCTTAATAGGAGGTCACCTATATAAGTGTGAAGTGGGGCCGCTTCTATGAGAATGTTTTAAAAGCTTGAATTCTCTAAAGCACTTATGAAATCCAAGAGTTGTTTAGGGCCAAAATGAACACAACAGTGAGAACCATGAACGGTTTAGGGAAGACATTGTGTGAGTACTGTTGTCTTGACTTACACCAAAGGCTGAATGGTTCAAGACATCACGTTCACCAATTAGCCAGTAAGTCCGATGGTATTTCACTAAGGGAGGTTCAAGGCCAAAAGCTACCTTCTCTGATGCAGTGTTTTTCCGCCCTCTCTCTACTAGTGTCTGCATAGTCATTTGCATTATTTTTCATTCATGTGGGGGATTGTTGGAAATGTGTTATTTGGTGAATGAGAAATTAAACCAAATTTTGAATTATTGAAAAATTATATGGAATATTGTGAAATATTCTAGAAAATATGTAGATGAAAAGATGTGTCTTTTCATATGGATCATGACTCTTGGAGATCATGACTTTTGACATTATTTTTCAATAATTGTCTCTTTATGTAGAGATGCAATTGTATCTCTTTATGGAGAGATATAAATTCTAAGAGATGTGTCTCTTGGTATGGATGTTCCAACTACTATATAAGGGATCCCACATGTTTGAATTTTATATGGAATAATGAGAAGTGGAACAAATTCAATTGATAGTTCCATATCATTCCATTTCATGTTTTACTTTAGTTTTGCATAAAACACTTTGTAGAAGTTATTATTTCTTGCATCAAAATCATGGTTATGGTAGAGAGAGAATTCCGTTCGAGTTCGT
Source organism: Fraxinus excelsior (assembly GCA_019097785.1). Classification (NCBI taxonomy): domain Eukaryota; kingdom Viridiplantae; phylum Streptophyta; class Magnoliopsida; order Lamiales; family Oleaceae; genus Fraxinus; species Fraxinus excelsior. The sequence continues at coordinate 33,942,509 of CM032626.1, read as the reverse complement.
TGGTCTAAGTCATTTGGAGTGCTCATATGGCTAGACGTGGTCGTTGTATCTTGGGAGATGATTGTCAAGAAACCGTTAGCACCGATGCGAGGCAAATTCATCTTAAGGACAAAGTGTCAAACACTTGCCTCGACCGATCGCATCACTTGTTTGAATTGAAGAACAACGCGCGTTCACTCATATTGGGAAGTGAAGAATCCATATTATTATATTCGAAGTCGGTAAATCACTATTTTATCTTCTCAAATTAGATTTCGGTAAGTCGAATTCTATTTCGATTTCACGAGTATAACACGGTAAGTATTGATTTGAATATAACGTGCACATTTATCGGTGTAATATCTCCAACACCACAAACATTGGTGAAAAAATTATGGGCTATTTTATATCAAACGACTTTAGCCTTCAATCCACTTATTTGTAAGATTCATGCCATCCTTAATTTTTTTAAACAGGTCCTGAATTTTGTATATGTTATTTAATTCCACTGGAGTTATAATCCTAAATTTGTGTGACGATAATGTGACATTAAATGATAAGTACAATTAAATAAATCATTTTAATTTCACCTTTTACTTTGCTATCACTGATCACCACATATATTGGGGTTATAATTTCAGTGGGGCTAAATAGAATTATTATATTTTAATCGCATAAAACCATACTAAAAAAATTTGTTCTCTCGTAAATCCCAAAATTAACGTCTTCTACACAATCTGAATATTGATTCACAAAGACGAATCAGACAAAATTAGGGAGGAGCGATGACTCAACTAAAAAAAAAATTAGACTGAACTAATATATAATAAAAGTTTCACATTATTTTTTATAAGAAGAGTGAAATTGGATTAGTCATTACCCTGTTTGAGCTCCATTGGTCCTATTTTCTATTTTTTTTTTTAAATTCATTTTTAATCACACGTTTTTTATAAAATAATTTTATATATAAACTTAAATTTCTCTCTATTTTTAACCACATATTATTCAAAAAAAAAAAAACCGCTATTACAAAATCTATTTTCCAAAAAAAAAAAAAATGAGCTCAAACAGATGAGCAACGAGTTAACTATATAATAGAACATAAATGTATACAATAATTCTTCAGCTTTACCTTGAAAATAAAAATAATTTTGCAGAGAGGAGAGGATAAGAGATTAAGAGGGCTGTGATCTGATGACCGCACGCAGTCTATCACCTTCTCATTAAGAATGTGGTCCAAAACAAGAATGTAATATTGATGATGCGATTAGAGAAGAAGAAGAAGATGGAAGGATATTTTTAAACTGATAATTACTTGCTTGAAATTACGTGGAAGAGATCAACTGGTTCTGTTATTGTTTTGTCAAGTCACCAAAATATATTTTTAAACAAGATATTCTTTATCATTTCTAAAATCGCTATTAAAAATAGACATAGCTCGTGACTATTCAAAACTTCTTATCCATTTCACACACAATAATTCGGTTAATTGATTGAGGATTTTTTCCCAAGTTTATTGTAGAGCGCGTCTTAACATATATTTTAACAGTAACAAGATCACTATAAGTGATTTCATTGAGTTTATCATCATATAACTCAACGGTTACAATTACTTTTTTAACACTATACTTCGATTTACCCTTCTAAAAGGAACACTAGCTCTAACAATTTTGTCGCCGCCTACAAAACGATTGGAAATATTTCAAAAAAAGGGAACATACAAAAAGTTGAGTAAATATGGTTGGCCATTTGTCACTATTAACAATCAATTCAAGCCAAAACGCACTAGCCAATAAAGCAATGACAATTTGCGCAAATTGAATATTACAAATAAATGATCGATCCAATTCTCCATTACTAACGTTGTTACATGTTAGTCGACTCCATGAATAATTATTTTGAATGATATTGTTGAAAAATATATAGGAGAGGTAGCCTATACACTCATGCAACCAGCTCGATTTGACTTCAATTAGACCAGATCAGTTCAAGTAAGAGCGTGCCCAGGAGTTTCTTTGATGTGCAAGGAAAATTACCAACATTTTCTTGCATCTTCCAATTTGGAATTCAATGATTTGGAATTAGAATAGAAGTTCCAATTTCCAATCCCATTGAGGCAATTGTAGATAGCAGGCCTAACCCGGAAGAATTTCTAAATATGGATTTGTTGGATAATTACCAGCCTTGTGGGCTGAAAAGCCCAAAACAGTTTATTCAAATAGAATGGATTCAAAAGGTTCAATATATGTAAAATTGCCCTATTACATTGCATTGAGATGGACATATTTAGTTTGAACTTTAGAAAATATCCTAAATTAAAGGGTGATATTTTTCTTTCTACTAATATATCTCTGCATTAAATAATTGTTTAAATAAGAGTAGTTTATATTTATTGATAGCAAAACACATTCAAT